>VZTZ01022410.1:40733-80240 GCA_013400955.1 Drymodes brunneopygia | reverse complement strand
ATATTGTGGCCCTTCTCCTTGCTCACTGGGGAATTTGGTGGGCACATTGCTGCTCAGGAGTTAAAACAGGTCTGTTTATAAATTATTACAATGGGCTGTAGGGCATCTGAAAAATTCTGTCACTATAAGCTATGGGCATTTCAGTAGATGACTCTTACTAATACTATGCTATTTTTAATAACTAAATGTTCAATGGAACAGATAATACAATTCAGACTTATTAAATCTTCATGTCTGTCTTACTAGTAGACTACAGTAGTACCTTTCAGATTATTGGATCAATTTAGTGCTTTATATATGGTTAGTGGTGGAAGGCAAGATTCTCTAAATGTAATTTTGCTACTTGAGTATAATAGCATCCAGGATCTGGCTAATGAAGTACAGCAACAAGTTCACCTTTTCTGGAAAATGGTAGACTTGTGAGCAGTGCTAACAAAAGTGACCTCAGTTAGCAGCAAGCCAACTCTCAACAGTTAATTACTGTTTCTAGAAAATGAAAAAGTAAACATGTGTGTATGTATATATGCTCACAGTGCATAGCTTCATACAGTTCCAGGTATGACTTTACAAGTGTAAAGCAGGATTTTGTTTCTGAATAATCTGGATCTGGTTACTTTCTGATGTCAGAAAGAAATACCAGAAATGCTTTGGGCAGCTCTTTTACATCCCTCAGTAGCAACTGAATTCTTCTGTGATTTTATTTTTGACAGGAAAAATTGGAACTTTTACCCTAATTTTCATCCAGTTGCATGAAAGGACAGATGTGTCTAGACTTCGGGTCTGAACCAGAGTTCTTAATCATTTCATGACACCAGTATTGTAATTTTAAAACTAAGTGCAGATTCCCTTCTGGTTTTGAAGATGCAGTCCTAAATTTGTTGCCATTCAAATTTTAGGTGTGGGTTTGGGTTTTTCTGTGGAGTTTTCGCTGCTTTGTTTGTTGGCAGTGGGTTTTTGTCCCTATGTCATTTGTTCGTTGGTTTCTGTTTTTTTCATTAAGTAAATGAAAGTTCAAACTATTTTTCTCTTTTGGCACAATGACAAGTTTTTCTACTGGAGCTAGGCTTTTTTCTGCTCTCTGTTTTAGGATAATAGACAGTGATGGTTTCTGTCTCTGAAAGAAAGATCTATGTTGGCATTATCTCTGAGGTATGTGGTTTGGTATTATTAGGATTCAGATTGGTTTGCTGTTTACAGCTTTCAACTTCCTGCTGCTAAGTACTTCAGGTGCATGTCAGGGTACCGAAATGTGATTAAGAAATATGCTAAGCAAAAAGCAATTTATTAAAAAAAATGTATATTTCATGAGCAAGGTTTTAAGAAATGGGAATAAATTTCTAATTTCTCTCGCAATGTAATGCTTTGCATTAAGTCCTTTTTATGCTCCTTAAAAATTTCTTGAGGTGAATCAGTCAGAACTGTTTGATGCTGTTGTTAGTTTGCTGTCTTGTCTCTCTACTTGTCCAACTAAAATCTGGGTTTTTTTGTGACAGTCTCCTAAAGATAATTAGAACTTAAAATCTGAGCACTTTCTGAGCAGTATTTAGAGAAACTGCTAAACTTTTGGAAGCTAAGTGGGGATATTGACAAGGATCTATATCAAAAATCAAACACAGAGTCATAAACAGATGAGTCTTGCACATAGATGTGACTTACAGGCCCTGAACAATTTATTTAGTAAACATTCTAGAACATTTATTTATTTATTTATTTATTTATAAGTTCATATTTTTATCTTCAGCAGAATGAAATTTAGTTGGTATCATACATATATATCCTGCTCTAATTTTTTAGTCCGTTCACAGCTATAGGTAAATCCTATAAACCTGTCCAGAGCTTCAACAGCATAGCTGATAAGAGTGTTTTTCCTGATGACTTACAGGTATTCCTCAAAACTGTTATTAGTAACTGTTCAGACTACAGCTAATAGTGTCAAGAAAGAAGTAAATGGAAAGGAAACATTACAGTATTTATAAAAGAAAAATGACACCGGAGATAAATCATCCTACCATCTGGAGCAGACTTTAATCTTGCATATCTGTTCACATCTGTCTGAGAAACTGAAAACAAGCCTGCTATATTTTCAGTGCTTTTAAAGTGAGAAATGTTCTAGGGTTTAAAAGTTAATACCATTTAGATAAATTCAGTATTTTCTTTTAGAAAATTTATGCACCTGGAGAGTAAAAAAGCTATCAAAAGAAAAAGCAAGATACTTTCTGTGAGATGACCATTTTCAATCTTCAGTATAACTGAAAAAAACAATCATACAGAGGCTATGTAGAAGGTGTCCAGTGTAACTGGTTCAGCAAAGGCAGGCTCTGTTTTGCAAAAAGGATTGTACTGCTGGATTTTTTTCATTAGTGCTGTTAAGGAACTTTGTGGTGTCATTTTAACCTCTGATTCACTGGGGATGGATCCATGGGACAACCTAGCTCTGTGAGTGTTATCCAGTCTATCAGGTGGATTTGACCTCAGAAAGGTAGCGCTCCTATTCCTTGATCTGAGCTTGCTCAGGCTGTTAGTAGGTTATCTGGCATAGTGCTGTGAGCAAGGAGCCATGAGCTTGGAGGGTTTAGACTGAAATTTCATTCTTACCTGCAAAACTGATGTTCTGGCAGTTAGTCAGTGCGTAGAAAGTCAGGAAACACTCTTCCTCAGCTGCTGAACATACACATTTTTAAAAGACCCAAGTAATCTAGGAGTGTAAGATGCTAGAATCTGAAGACCCTAAATTTCCGCCTTCCTGATAGCTTCCCAGGATGGGGCCCTCTACAGCTTGCCAAGTGGGCTGCCAAAATCTTGTCTCATTTCAGGATCAATTTCTGTCCTCAAAGCATTTTTATACTGACAAAGCAGCACTCCTCAGTAGCATGGTGCTTGCACCTGAAACTGTAGGCATTCATCTCCCGCAGGTACTGTTTGACAGGATGAAATAATAGAGCATGAGATGACTGCTAGGTTGGACATATTTTTCCTAGAGTAATTGACCTTGTTTTAGGTGTGGTGTGTTGTGTGTTATTGTGATGACTATGTCACTAAAGAGTTCTATTCAAAGCATAGAAAATTTAGGGATTTAAAAACAGCTCAGTGGCATGAGGCTGGTGTTTGTTGAACAGCCAAAACAAGATTAAGAGCTGCATGGTTGTATGCAACAGAACATGGCTGAAATGTCCCCTTTTGGCAGCTTTCATATACATTGTTATTATTTAGTACTGACAAGTCATTCTGCATTTTAAAGGAAGACACATCAAGGGTAAATTTTTTTTATACTTGAACTAAAATTTGAATCTTTTAGTACTTTGGAAGAAAATGGGATTCTAATTCTACTTTCCTAGAAAAAAATGTTTTTCCTTTATAGATATATATGGTCTCTTGGGAGTTTGAAAGCTTTTCTCCTATAGCTCTTTATTATCAGGGCTTCACAGGTAATAAATAGCAGTGATGACATTCATTTAATATAAAGGAAAAAAACCAATGAACAAGAGTTCTAGGAAATCATGCCTCACAACTGAATTTTTGCTCTTCTGATTAATGTTGTTATTTAGTATGCAGAGATCTCATGCATCCTGAGAACAGAACTTTTATCTTTGTACTTCAGCTGAAAAGTTAATTGAGGTCTAAAGAAGGTAGTTATACTTAGTTTACTCATATATTCACAATATGAGTAAAATTTCCATCAAATGCTTTTCCCTCCAGCGGATATTCCTTCTTTTATGTAAGTGATCTGTGTCTGTGGAGCTACTGCATGATGTGATTCTATTGAAAAAGCAATTTAATCTGCTTAAAACAAATCACCAAGTCTCTGAAGGGGGTTTCATGTCCCTTGGCATATGATGAACTTCATCAGGGTTTGGTTGCCTAAGTGTTTTCTGAGATGAGCTTTGTGCTTGAACTTGGTACTTGGTACCTTGCTAACTCTATGCAGTTAAATTTTCTGTGGTTCCAAGAAAAACTGGTTTGAAGTTTAGTCCATATGTAGTTGCAGTACATTCCAACTGCATCTTAAATGGTAGGAAAGACTTTTAAACTACAGTCTGTTTGCCTGGTATAGAAAGATTTCCATAGCACTATGACACTGGTTCATTTCAACCAGCACAATGGACTACTGGTAGTGCAAAAAAGGAAATGCTCTTATCTATGTTCAGAAGTATAGGGAGTTTATTTTGTAATTTTTGCATCTGAATATCTTAGTCATGTAGTTTCTTCAGACATATCTATGTTTCTAATTTTTTTATTGTTAATTGTCAAGAGTTTTCATCTTCATGATAGAGTTCTTAAGAGCTTATTGAAATTACTTTTATTTCTATCCTCTTAAATATCTAAACTCTGTGAAAACTCCCTTTTGTCACTGTTACTCATACCCCTAGATCTGACTCATGCTAATATCTCCTAAAATCAGCTTTTAATGTGGGTCAACAGCCCTGACTTTTTTTTTGATGCTTTCTTCTCTACCTAATGAAAGCAAATCATACAGATGAGCTCATATTTCCAACTCCTAGTTAGACTGCTTTAAGATCTAAGGCCAGTCAATTTTACACTTTTTTAATCTCTGCGATCCCTCTACAGCAACTAGTCACAGCCTGACCTGTCTTGATTTCTGTATGCTTGTGAGATCTGTAAAATCTTTGTTCTGTCTCTATTTAATTCTTCCTCAATATGATTAAAGGTACCTCTTAAAGAGAACTGCTGATTCTAATAGTCAGCCCTGACTTTTTACCTTAAATTTGAAAAGCTTCCAGATAGTGTTCCTGTCTATCACTGCAGCTTATTGTTTTGGACCAAAGCCTTTTGGTCCTTCTTGTTTGGTTAACCAGTACAAACAATTTAATCCAAGCTTTTTATGTGCTAAGGAGAGACTTCGAACTGGAGTAAATTTTGATAACCAGTGAATTGTATGAATCAATTTTCACTTAAGTTTGGCTTTATTTAACAAACTTAGCCTCCAACGCATGGGAATAAACAAGTTTTATTCACAACATAGTCTATATGCTTTTGCAGTTTTCAATTTTGCTTTTTCCCTGCTATCACAGTTCATGTCTTGTCATCAAAGTCTATCACTTCTCTTTCACTGAAGCACGCAAAGACAGAGGTGGGTTGGTTGTGTAAGTCATTAACAAAGTGATTAAAGCTGCATAGGACCCAGAAGAAATAGAAGCACTCATTATTGTTTATCATATTTATCACTCCTTGTGTGTCGGGCTGGTATAAGCAGAGTGAGAGAGGCATACAACTCATACAAAAAATAAGGAAAATCATGGGCATCTTTTCTACATTAGAACCATTCCTCTTAATGAGTAATAAAGCTTGTTCTGAAGAATTTTCTTATCTTTCTATCCAACACTGTTTATTTTTTTACAGTACCTTGGATGTTACTGATATTAACTGTTAAGGTTCTTGTTTTGGTGTTTCTGGTAGGTTCCTCCCTTTTGGGTGCAAGTATTGTGGCATCTGTTCTAATATCCTGAGTTTGTCAGACACCTTGACAGCTCTCCTATCCACTACAGTGGATCGGTTTGTTAAAATTAACTCCAAATCTGTTATGCAGCCTTTTTTATTCTTTCCATACTCTTAATGAGTTGGTGATTTTCAATACTAATTCTGCTAAACCCATTTTTTTTCTTTTCATGTTCTAGCCCCACCAGACTTCTCTTGAAAGCTCTGTGGAGAGCAGCTCAGCTCTTTCCTCAGTTTCCTTCCTATGTTTATTCTCAGATCTGTTCTTCAAACAGTCTTCTCTCTAAGCACAATATTGGAGCAAAGGAATAATCTGGTACTGCCTCCAACACTGACTAAGTAGGTAAGAGTACAGGAACAAAACAAGCGTATAGCAATGCCCTTCCCAAAATTACTCTCCCAATCCATTGCTGTAGGGATTTGCTAATCAGAGGGGGTTTTGTAGGTGAAAGATTTCTGTTTTACATTACATTTTAATGTCCCTTTGAATTCAAATGTCAGTGTCTACATGACCTTGTGGCAAGCCACAGAGTAATTACAAACTGAGTGAGCAGTCTCCCTTTGTCTTTGGAATTTGATGGGGTCTTTCATTCTCTTCTGGTCTCCTGTTAGAGGACAATCTTTCAGAAACTGTCTGTTTCATTGAATTCAAATATCTTGACAGATATTTTTCTGCAGCAACATCAGCTGAGAAAAAGAAGTACAGCAGACTAGTCCTACCACACTAAGCAGGAACAAAAGCATGGTTATACCAATAGCAAATTGGAGCTGAAACATAGACATTTTACTGTAGAGAAGGCCTGAGGAGACTTGTTTTTTCCTGTTTCCTGTCTGAATATTTCCATATTTCTCCATTATTGGGGGAATAATAATTATGTTACAGCCCAAGGATATAAGTCTGGAATATGATAATTTTAAGTGCTTATTCTTCTGCTGAGTTGACCAAAGATTTCTTGGACTTACTTCTTTTCCTGCCATGTTATGTAGTGTGTGTATTTCATCTAAGCTGAAGAGAAAAAGCTAAACTGTTGAAAGAACCATTGAGCAGGTATAAGTATGACAATTTCACAAGAGAAAATGAAAATCTACACCGTGAAGTGACATCCTGAGAGTACCAGTGCCTAGTGTTTTGTGAAAAAAAAGTGTTTGTTGGTGTGTCCCTTAGCAAAGAGAGCACTCACAACCTTCCTGTATTGTAAACCTGTCAATATCAGATCTCCTTCCATTCAGCTGAATGCCTGAGGATATTTTTGGACAATTTTCTGTATATAAGAGATGTATTATAAATAATTTAAAACTCTGGCATATGTGAACATACATGTGCTTATGCTTGGGGAAGGGGGGAATGTGTGTATATATAGATGAATAGGCACAAAAATAATTATATCTAGAAGATTCCATTTTAGAATAATACAGCCAGATGAGTTATTAAAGACTGTCACTCCTCCTTTTAATATTGTATGTAATATCACTGCAGTGCAATTCTATGGAAGAAAAGCATTACCTTTTATTAAAAAAACCCAAATATACCCTCTCTCTTCACAACACACTTTTGAGTGTTCATAACATTCTGTCTCAGGGCTCCAAAATCTCAGGGTTAGTTTAAATGGAAAAGTTAGTGTTGAAAAAATCAAGCTATGTTCTAGAAAGCACATAGCTGTGCAACTTTTGTGGATGGATGATCTGTTTGTTGTGTGCATGGATTGAAGCTGATTTGCAAAAATGCATCATGTGTAGACTCTCTTAAGCAGTGGAATTCTGTATGCCTACTTAATTATGTTACATATCTACACAGAAGAATTAAAACTGATCTATTCATGAGCACATTTGTTGAAGGCCAGTTGTTGTAAAGGCCAATAAAATATCAGCAATTTTTATAACTGCCAAAATACCTTTTATCAGCTAAACACCAAATCAGAATGACTAATAATTATAGAACTTCATCTTTCTTTGGTTATGATTTATCCAGAGTTATTATAAATTTTGTAGACTAGTTTTGTCTAATTAATTTGGCAGTGCAGAAGAAAAGATTCACATGCCTGACATTTGAATAGGTATAAGGAGTTGTAAATAAGCAAATAACCTGGTGTTATGTCTTGTTGAAAAAACTCTAGTAATTAAATAAACCTAAATAAATAAAAACATTCATTTCATGTAAAAAAACTCTGGGTTTACTGTAGCATTCAGTAATTTAGTGAAGAATTGGGTAGTTTTTGCTTATTTTATTTTCATCTAATTTGAATCAAGCAACTGTGGATGATAACCCAGGGGTACTTTATATTATAGGAATGTCTTAATCTTTTTACCTGCCACTGTGGAGCAGAAATAAGAAAAACGTTAGAAAACCACTGTGTTTCTGACAATCCTGACATGAATGCTTGAGTATAAATTTAATTTTTATTATTATTATTTTGTATGTTTTGTGGGGTTTTGTTTCTGTTTTAATGCTCTCTCTATAACATCTGCATCCTTCCTGTGTGTGATGAAGATGATATGGTTGGCTTAAAATGTCTCTTTTTTCTGCACATGGACTGTCACTGGACTGGACATGGCACTTAATGCTATGGTTCAGTTGACATGGTGGAGTTTGATCAGAGGTTGGACTTGATGATCTCGGAGGTCTTTTCCAGTCTTGATGATTCCATGATTCTTTGACTTTATTTTCCCTGGGAATGTTATGGAACTTGACTGCTAGTCATGAATTTCACCAGTACAACCATCATAGTTCGGCTGTCGTTTCACCCTGTTTTGCTGATCAGTTTGTCTGCCGAGTTCCCATTCTGTGAGTCCTCCAAGCTGCATTTAATTTTCAGAACATTTCCAGAATATTTCTAATGATGAGAAACTTGTTTATTTCTGCTCTTGCTTCTACTTACGATGACTCCTACTACTGTAAGACATGTTGGGCCAGTTTTCTAGTATATGCTGTTTCTCATTTCTCAAAAGCTCCAATTAATCAATTGTCTTGCCATTTTCTTCACTAGGAAAAGTCTTACTTCCATTATTACCAAATTAAGTTTGGAAATCGAATCAGAATTTAGATCAAAGAAGTGTAAGTATAGCTAAGATTATTCATATGCATTTTTAAAAGTGTCAATAATAGAATCAAGTCTATTAAAAAAAAAGGAAAAAACCAACGCAACAAAACTACAATAAATAAACAAACAAATAAAAAGCACTAGTGCATCAGTCTTTACAGAACAAAATAATTTATGGTGAGAGGAGTCCTCAAATAAGCTTAAATAAAAGCAGAAAACTAAGAATTTCATAATAACTAGTTTGACATTGAACTTAATTCAGTTCCTTTTTTAAAACATTTAGCACTTCTAACACATTCCTTTTTTCATGGTCCTTGATTCAGCCTCTCCTTCCAGCCATCTGTACAGTCACGTAAGCAATTCCCTTCTCCATCTTAAAAAGTGTCTCTACAAATGCATAAGTGCACAGATGCACCATGCACAATTTTTTAAAACCATTGAATATTAAGGAAAACATAAGGAAAATATAGTTCACCGATAAAAGGAATGGTATTTAAATCTTTATATTTTAATGTTTGTATGTCCTATCTGTATAGAGAGAATGGAATAGCTAAAGTTAATCTCTTACAGAGGTTTTCTTTTAAATACTTCAGCTAAAGAGCTATGTATTAAAATGACAGACATAACAGAAGAATTGCTCTAATCCATTAGTTTTAGCAGAGGGAGTATATAAGCAGTAAGAACTCCCACAGTATTTTCTAAACACAGAGGTTCTCAGAGGATTAGTTTTTAATTTGAAGTCACATTATAAGTGCACAGATGCAGACTAAATATTACTGCAGTTGCACATTAACAATCACTTTGTTTTATAGCATAACACATAGCAGAGAGCTATAATTACATGCTCACTAGAGCAGCCAATATGTACTATAGTAGTTAAAATCAAGCCGGACAATTTAAACCTTCATGGGAGCCTTCAGCTGGCAGAAGATATGGTTATTATATGTGATTCCTTTGTCATGTTTCCTGGAGTGTTGTGTCTCTGTGGGGTTTGTGTCTCTAAGCTTGGAATTTTTTGCTGTAATATTTGATTCACTGTCTTATAGACTGCTTTTGTAATCAACGCTGTATGGAGTACTAATCTGATAGTTCATCTTCAGGTACTTGATGAAACAGAAATTTTCATTTTTTTCCTCTTACCTAATTCAGAATAATTTAAAACATTTGTTTTGATCTAAAAGTAATCAATCCTTTGATTTGGTTTAAAAGGGTAAAATTGTTGGATGACTCATTATTGACTACTTCCTCTGGTATAATAAGTATTTTTGAAGATGAGGGAGCAGTGCAATAACATTTTATCTTTTTATCCAGCTTCTAAGTATCAACTGTTTTACTCTATGGACAGTCCATTAGTGCCTCAGTAATTTAATCCCTACTGACATAAGTGGAATTGACAAAGCTTATATTTAATTACTGTTTTTATCTCCATATTGATATTCTAATAAAGCTTTCACAGTTCCTGTGGCGTATGAGTTTGCATTCATATCATATGAATGAAAAAATTACTACTTATGTTCAAGTAGATCATCCATAGCAAAGGAATTTCCAACCCCACCCCTCTCAAGAAAAGCTCAGCCTGATTTCTTGAGTGGCAGGAATGAAAGAATCAGGATGATTATCCTTAGAATTCCCATTGTTTAGAGTTTTTTTTAGAATTCAGACATGGTTACCAAAAGAGCCAGACTAGAAAGAGCTAAATGTTTTCATAACTTGCCTTTTATCTGAAATATCAAATAACTTTTCAAACTCTTCATTCTGGTTTCAATAACTTGCTTGAACTAAAACTAGTTACATCATTACAGCTGGTGAGAAAGAAGAGATCTGGAATTTATCTTTTTGTAAACCCTGACAGACGAGTGTATAAGGACCTCTTTCTCATAGCAAAACAATCATTTTATAAGTTTCATTGAAGAAATTAAGGAACGTGGGTAAAGATTCAATAAATAACTTCTGTAAATTTTGATATTTCATTATATGAAGTAGTGTGGTTATCTGCATAAATAACCTATTTGGTGACCTTTATTTAGTACTCTCCTAAATTAGATGAAAATATTTTTGTATTTCTTTTAATACAGAAAACCATTTAAAAGGCTGGAAAATAGTATCTGTGTGATAATCATTACATGAAACTTTATCATGGTCTCAAAGATAAGTGCTTGATTCTATTGTCATTGCTGTTTCTTTGTCATTTAAACTCAAATTATTAAGTAAGTACAGTGCACTTTCTTCTCTGATGTTCAATTATTGTTATAATAAAAAAGATATTTACATGTATCAAAATATAACAAGTTATGTGAGAAGCATATTCATTTAGGAAATAAGTTTGTATTATTAAACAGTTTTCAAAACAGTGGTGACTTGAAGTCAAGCATCACACAAATATTTTGCACCCCAGGGGATGTACAAAACTTAGCCTTAGGGAAATAGAGCAGCTGGAATTCAGGATCTCTCTTCAGTAAGTTCTGCATTTTTTTTCAGTTGTAAGTGTTTCTAAACTGAAAAAAATGCATGTAATTGTTTGGAAACCTTGCTGAATCACAGTTGTAAATTACTTTGGACAGCATTATTTTTTTTCCCATTTGAAACCATAATTCATAATGATAGGAAAAAATGTGTTATTAAATGAACAATTAAGAAGAGCTGTTAGGCAAACAAACTAGATTTGAGAGTCCTTCTGTATTCAGGCATCTGATTTGTTACATGAATTGGACAGAGCAGGAACTCAAATATGACTGTTTAAAAGGTTCCTCTCAACAGCTGGGTCTGCCCTCAACATTGAAAAATAGTACACTGATAAAACCATTACTTGAGGATTCGTTAGAATATTTCCACAAGCATCTTTCACTGAACACTGCTTTCCCACATTCAGTTACATTAGATGGATGTGATGTGCATCCTAAGAGTTCTCATGGACAACAATTCATTGGTGAAGAAGCCAGTTTCTATTACGTATTTTAAACTGGCTGATTAATCAGTTGTCTATGGTACGTCTCTTAAATTTAAAAGCAAAGAACTAGTCACTTTATACACGTGAAAAGGGGAGTTATTACCAACTCCAGCCACTAGATTTGAGTACAAAAATACTTAAATTTAACTATATGTCACGTCCATTTCATTTTTGTTCTAATGTTTTCGTCATTTAATGGTGAATTCCACAGACATGAGAGTAGTGTTTGTATTATCAAAATAAGCATATGACAACTGCACTGGCTTTTCTGAGAGGATATTTATCCAGTGAATAAAAGGATAATTTATCTACTTGATAAAGGCTAAATGCCAAATTGGATGCTATATAATTAGTATCTGCTGTACACCTGATGGACCTTTCTATTATTTAGATTTCTAAGGTTGCTACCTGTTGATCTTGTCCCTAATCAAGAACACTGGTTTCTTTTTGGTTTAATATTTTGCTAAGAGGTTTGAGTCCCCAGTTTTCATCTCATTATCTCATTATCTCATCTGTCTATAGTACTTTTAAATCAGTATCTAAATTAGGTAATCGGTACAGGAGCAGAGTCCTTTAGATTCTTATTTTTCTGAGAATGATCCATCCCAGCTCCTTTTGGTTCAGATGTCACTGAAGTCACTTCTTATTTGCAGTAGATGAGTGACCAAGCAGATAGTTTTGAATGAATAAACAATTTTATCAACAGGACTACCATGGTATTCAAGATGACTACCTACATTGTTAAATAATTTAAAATTTTGACTCCCTGCAGTTTAAGTACTGTCAAATGGCCATTTCATCATCTTCCTTGAACATTTATCTCTGTTGAATTGGGCCTTCATACCTAATCATATAAGCTGCTTGGGCTGCCTTCACAATGGGCTCTGTGTGACAGGAATCTGCCTCTAGTAAGTCTCTTCACTGCCTCAGGATTTTGGTTTTGCTGGTAGCCAGAACTGCTCTGTAAGAATGCCAGGGAAATGCTAAAATGCATCATGTATCTGAGGTTCTTGAAATTAAACTTGTAGCTTCTTTATCCACCAATCAGGATAAACAGGAGTGCATACTGATAGACAGATCTCTTGATCTGAGTCTATGCTGATATTCTTCTTGCACTGAAGATGCATCTGTAATACCAGCACATAGCTTCTGGCCTCCTCTGGACCCCGAATAGTGTATGTGATCCGAAGAGATAAATGTGTGTGCATGCTCTTCAAGTAATAAAAGTGGTAACAATGGTGTAGTTCATAGTCCCACTACGGACAGTTCTCGTGTTTCTTGAATGATGTATGGATACTGAGTCTCTAAATACTGCCAGTTATAGACAAAAACAAGATGAGGAAATGTGGAATTCAGCATAGATGATCAGCATTAGAGTGTTAGAGTGTCTCCTTGACTTTATTCTGTTTAAATGGTCAGGAATCAGTATAGTCATACTTACAAAGATCCGTGTGTGACAGGGCTAAACCAGGATTTGACACTGACAAAATGTAGGATGAGCATTTGATTCTAAAATTGAAAACAAAGAAATAGAATGGAAATGAAACAAAAAGCCCAATTAGAACTACCATTATAAAAATAAAAAGAAAAAGCTTGGCAAAATTTAAGATCTTTTTTTTCAGTTAGCATCTACAAATCATTGATTATAAGGGGACCATTTCAGTATTAATTCGCTGTCTAAGTTATTTTGAAAAATTATTGTTTGTTTTCCAATTGTAAGTTGCTTTCTTGTGTGACAATGAATAGAAAGGAATGAGATCAACCTTGAATCTTATTTTCTTTTCCTTCTATTATTTCCTGTGTTACTAACATTATACATTGGTTTTATCTGCAATGAAGATGTGACTAAAGCATTATTAGGCTTGTACAAACACAAAAGGCAGAAGGACAATCTCTTTGAAATGCAGATTTGATATCCAAATTGCTCCTTCACTTACACTTCCATTGTGTTCTTTACGTACTTGCCTCTTTCTTTTGTAGACAACTGTATCTCTCTCTCTGCTCAACTTGTTGAGTTTATGTGCTGTATAAAATCAGAAACGATTGCAGTAAAAACATCTTATTAATTTCACAATTTTCAAATCCTCTGGGACTTTACAGACATGTTTGACTCAGCACTATAAAAGAAAGCATTAGAATGACTCAAGAAACTTCCCCCTCTTCTTTTTGCAGATTTTTGCTTTAGTTTATCTGAGTATGAAAATTTTAGGCTACAATATTAAAAACTTTGACTGTCAAAACATTTCAGTGAGTCAGAAGTTTCTTTCTTTGGGCATAGTTTTTTCAGTTTTAAGTACAGCCAAAATATGCATTATGCATATCAAGTACTTTTGCTAGCTAAAACCAGTAATATTCAGCTCTAATCTTCTTACAGGGAATTTGAAATAATCATATGTGGATAATACTTTAAATATAATGGCTATTTTAAGCCCTGGGATCAGGTAATACTGCTATTGTATTAATGTGAGATGATAAGTAGAAATAGATTTAAACCATTCTTTTTAATGGAAACAAATTCAGCAGCATATTTTTATATCTTTTTAAAGTCTCTTTTCCCCTCCAAAGCTGGCTGATCTTAACCCAGCTCAAACTCATTAGGTTTGTATTAACTGTCTATTCCAAGACCATGGAATATATTTCATGGTCAGAATTTTTATCTGGATTGGAAAAACTGACATTTTTTTTTCAAAATAGAGGCATTTAGCTGTTGTAATACATTCTTATTAGTTATCACAACTGCAAACTCTGATTATAAAGGATTTTCTTTCTGCCCAATACAAGAGGAAAAAACCAAACTTTTAGCAATAGGATTCGGATTTATTATAAAGATGTGACTGGAAGGTGAATATATTGTCTTAATAGTTATTGATTTTTAGTGGGATATTTTTATTTAAAGAAAGAACATTTTTGAAACTGTGAAAATAATCTGAGTTTATAAGGCTAATAATTCCATGTTTTCTAGAAATTTCAGATTAGGTTTTTGTACTGAAGTATTGGTCATCCTAAGGCCTCCTCCTAAACACACTGGGGCTGCAAGCTTCTGTTCATATCACTGCATGCTAGCTGACAGAGAGAGGTTTATAAACACTCTGAAATTGCTATAATGCACTCTAAAGCACACTTGTTTGTCTGATGCATACTACAGAAAGAGGCCTTGTTTATGTATGCTTGCACATTCAGTAAATGGCATCAAATAGTAGTTTAAATAGCTTAACTAACTGAAAATGAAATTATGCACTTCAAATTTCCTGCAGTGAAAAACGATGCCCCCTGCAGTCTACATTAAAATTTGACTTTACAAGACAAGAGGCACATTCTTGACTCTCAATCACTTTTATTTAGAGATGTCTCCTGATTGTTAGTTCTTTCTTGATTACAGATTAGCTTCTTTTATGTTGTTCCCATTTTCATCTTTTGCTTCCATCTCCTCCATTCTATTTAATCTAGGTGTACAGGGTAGAAGGTAGAGGAGATTTTGATAGATACATCTATAATATTTTAGACAACTAAAGTTTCCTTCTACTGTGTTTAGTTGGATTCTAAATACGATCTGGCATTCTGAACCAGAGATACACTTAGAACAGCCCTACTGAAAATGAAAGTAATTCTACGATCACTATGTCACCAATTTTAGCAGAGAGCTGATGGGAGCATCTAATTTTTCTCATTGTCAGAGAATAAATATGTGTATTTCTTAGCAAAGTATTTATTTCTATGTATCAATGTGCGTCTTAATTCATAGCCATGGAGAATTCTATCAACAATGAAAAACTGGTACATTAGACCTATAAGAACAAATGGTATGCTGAATGCTCTGTGTATTATGTTTCACTAATTCTTCATGGCAATTTAGAGTTTTATCTCTTCATCAATAGCTGATTTTTCTTGGACATTAATTTTAAAATGGTACTTTATTCCTTTTGGTACTATAAGTACCTACAAAGATATTCTCAATGCTGCAAAAAGATTACAATTTAATAGCAGACAGAAATGAAGAAGATAAGACCATGAACAGCATGACAACTGAGTTGGGAAGGGTAGTTATTTAATTTGATTTCTTACCGCAGGTTATATTTATTGAAAGCTGACAACCAGTCATTTAAGGATCTTTTTAAAAAGATTTTTAAAAATCAGGATCATTAATTTTTGCATTTTTGTGAGATTTTTACATGAGTGAAAACCAACATGTATTCTAGTCTTAGGAGTTACCATAGGAATGAATGTGAAAACTTTTCTCCTGCTTTTTTGGAAGTTTTGGATAGCAGATACTTTATGCTATTTTACTTTCACTATGCAGGAATTCTCAGGTGTGATAATAACCCATCAACTCAGAGTAAAGAGTGAACTACTCTCCCCAAGTCCTAGAGAGGCTGTTTTGCTCAAGAATTGTACTGTATTTGCCTTCTTGTTCACCCAAGCCTCTGTAATGTGTGAGTCTTCAACTTGGTTCTGTCTAACCAATAGATCTTTCTTATACTGTATAAAGAATGAATAAGCACTAATCAAAATTTATACTTGTCTGGAAACAAACAAACAAACAAAAAAAAATACCCCAAAAAATATATATGAAATATATTCCTCTTCTGCTCAAAGAAATATGAGTCATAAATTCATCTTCTCATACAGGAGTCTAGGGAAAATATGCAAAATTTGATTGCTAGACAGAAATCCAAAATAGTAAAAAAAAAAGGGATATCCTCTGGCAATATGAGATCTCTTCCATGGTGTTTTGGTGCTGAAAATATCAGGGTGCATCTGAAGACTTTCTGTGACAGAGGAGAATAAATTTGGAAAGGTACTCAACACTTCTACAGTTGAAACATCAAATCTGAACAATTGATAATTCTTCAAATCACTCAGACAATCACTCCTAAAGGAGAAAGTCTATTTTGTCTTTCCAAGTGCCATGGTTATTTTATACTTTTTTTCCCATCAAACAACCCAGAATAATCTCTAGGGTTTTGGTACTGGGCTAGCCAGGATAGCTTTGATGTCTTTCAAATGTTTTTATAAATTTAAAGGGATGCGGTATTGGTGGGGGTTTTTTATTTGTTTGCTGTTGGGGTTTTTTGGGGGAACTGAATTGGGGGTTTTCATCATTGTGGGTTTTTTTCATGTTTGAAAACCATCTTTAAAGGAAAAAGAAAGTGTATACTTTAGTTCAGTTCCACTTGTCAATCTTAATGCAATATGTTAGCACTTTGCTAGTGGGTTTTGCCAATGAGTAAATACACAAATAAAAAGTCCAACAGTACTGCTGGACTGTTTTGTGCTCAGCATACCTCTTTTAGAAGTGACCTTGCATAAAATCAGTACCTCTGATGAACCTTTGTGTAAAAGCATCAGTGTAGATAAAGCATGGAAATAATAAGCAAAAAGCTAGCCAGTAATACAGATTATAAAAGAAATAATAACAATCTGCATCTTATTTGTCTGTCTTGTATAATTTATTCATAATTGAATAGCTAGAGGATTCTAACATTCCCTTATTTTATTTCTATATTTTTTACTTGAGATCAATTATTGCTTGGGTTTTTCATGCTCCTACATAGCATTGATATAATTTAGTGTAAATATGCAACAGACATAAAGCAAATGATTTTACATTGAGCTTAGAAAATAAAAAGTCTTAGTCAGAAATATTGTGTTGATCAATTCCACTTGCTGCATGTAAGAAACCAAGTATACACACACTTTTTTTCTTTGCTCCTATTTAGTAAACAAAGGTTTAAGTTAGTGCATTTCATAGAGGCTTCTCAGCAAAAACATTTTATTTCAGTGCTAAATTTTAGAAGTGTACTTGGGGTAAACACAGCATTTTTAGTGATAGTACGATTTTATGGCTCAGTTTGGATGCTACAGAACATTTGTTTCATAAAGAAACCAATGCATTTTCTTGCATTTATTTTATTGACTATTTTTTAAATGCTTTAATATGATCTGTATTCATTAATATTTTGCATGGATTTATGTGGATTAGTACTAGTAGAGGAGAAATAAATATGTTTATTTATACTTTACATATCACACTGAAAATTGTTGAAAGCAAGATAGTTCTATGTTTTTTAACGAGAGCAGCTTAGACATCTGTAACTTTACTTGCAGTCTGGTATTCCTAATAGATACAGTCCTATAACAATAAAATTCATTCGCAAAAATTATAGCATTTACAGTCAGAATCCTCTGGTTACAAATCAGAATTTGAGGTTTTCTACTTTAACATTTTGTTATTCAAACTGATCTTGGTGTTAAAATGTTGCAATATTTCTGTTATTATCTGAGGTTTTAGTGGCAATGCTACTCAATACCATAACAAAACTAAATGCAACTGAGGTATTTAGAAAGACTTTTGATATATAGTATTCCAGAGAAAGGCTGTTTGTTGGTTTTGTTTGTTGGTTGGTTTTTCATTTCTTTGCTTTGGGGTTTTTTATTAAAAATTGCAGGACATAATGAAAAAGAAATTTCAAATATTACATTTTAGTGTGTAAATGCCATAGACAAAATAGTCTTTATAATTATCTCAGCTTTCATCTCAAGACTATACAGATTGTCTTGCCAGCCCTTCTAACTCTAAGGCAATCAGAACATTTTGCTATCTAATCTTTTGGCCAGAAAAAACTTTGCGTTACTGATTCCAAGTATTTATAGCCGTATAACTCCTTCTTTCATCTTAGGATCAGCGAAAGCAAATTTTGAGATACTTCATAATTTTACTTGACTTTTTGCTCCTTCCTTAGAGTTCTTGTGACTTTTTTGGTCATTTATTGTGCTGTACTTCAGAGAGCATCTCTCCATTTGCAGCACTTAACACCTTGAGCCTCTTCAGTTCACTGTTGTGTGCATGTCCTTAGTAGACTGCTACACTCCTCCATGGGCAAGTGTCTCCACTTGTCTGAAGCTTACCTGGGAATTCAGTGCAGTGGATAAGAAGAAACAGAAGTAGGATTTCTGCTGAAAAACCCATTTCTGTGTTCTTAAAATGGAGTGCTCAGCCACCAGTGTGCACAGACATTCCAGCCCAGATCTATTTATGGATAGTTGTATTTGTTAGTGTGATCTTAGCACCATTGGAGTGTTTCTGCCATACCCAATTCTTAGTACCCATTGCTGCCCCAAAGGGATGAAGTAACCTGCAGTGTAAAATGGCAGACCAGGAAGAGAGTAAAGAAGATGTTTCCCAGGAGCAAAGGTTGTTCTCCAAAAGTGCTTGTTCATTTTATCTTTCAATGACAGAATTGGATTATCAATTTATAAATTGATAAAGTCTATTATTTGAAATTCCCTCCAAATGTTTAAACTTTTACCCATGACAGCTATAATTTGCTATTTGTCCAAGAATTGCTGAGAAGTCTTCTTCACTGATTTTATTTTTCAATTAGTCAATCTTTTGATATTTGATTGTAAATGTAATGCATTGCTAGATGTTATAAACATCTGTGGGCTGCAGGAGCACTTGGTACAGTGAACACATCAGTGGAAGGGAAATACAAAAGATTACAAGAAATGTACTTGTCATCTGGACTTTTCAACAGGTGATACTCTATTATTTGAAACTTCAGTCAATCAACTGCTAGACCTGTGACAATACACTTTAAAAATGCCATAATTTTCTATCTGTCTGTCTGTCCAAGATAAAGACTGGAAAAAGGAGTTCCTAACACAAAACACACGCAAGACATTATCAATAGAATAAACAAGCAAAAGATGGAAGCAAGGGAAATAGCTCTTTTCATTTGAAATAAAAGATTGTCCAGAATGATGTGAGGAGACTGTTGCAGAGCCCAGAGGTCATAAAATCATAGAAAGACACTCCACATACCCTAAACAGTTTGTTGTGATTGACAAGGTTTGTTTTTCCTTTCTCCTTTTTCATTGGACTGGAAAGTTTGTGTCTGTGTTGTTGTTTATGACTTCCTCTTTTCCTAAAAATTTTTCTGTTGAAGAGGTCCTCAAACAGTTACTCTTAAAGGACCAGCCACTCGCCTTCAACAAATCCTTACATGAACCAGTGCAATTTTGTAGAGCTCTGCATCACAGGCCAGATACTAACAGAAGGATTTCTTGAAGTTGAATTACAATTTTTTTAAGTTGCTAATAATAGTGAGAGGTTGGACCATATGACTCACTTGTGGTCCCTTCCAACCTTACCCATTCTGTATGATTCTGTGAATTTTAGGGATACTAAATAACTTTGTCATTTTGTGCTGAAATTCTTCCTTAAAATATTTCAGAAGTCTCAGGCTTTCAAGCAGAAATTTTAAAGTATATAATCGTAAGGAGTTTTTCAAAGTCAAGCAACTAGCAAAATTTGAAAATGAATTCTTTATTTACACTGGCATTTCTTATTAGAGTGGTATTTAGCCAAACTGGAGAATAAATATTGGAGAGGATAAATTGAATCCATTGCGTTATCTTCACTCACACCATTTAAATGCTCCATATACTGGAGCATTTGGTTTTCAGGGCTACAGCTGATTTTCAGTGTGAATTTCTGACATTCTTAGTAATGCTACTGGCTAACAAATATTCTGTTGCTAAAGAATAAGCATCCAGTGTTGTGTACATTGGCTTATTATACCAGCACTCTGTGTGGTATAAAATAACTTATAATAAAATCAGAGATAATAGAAGTATGTCATGGTCTTCCTGTTCTTGCTAATAAATAGTCATTCACACAGTCTTTACAATTAGCAAACAATGCAGTCTGTAATAACAGACCTAGTATTGTTCACATCTTTAAAGGTATTTACTAAAATTTTGTAAGTTCATTGAGTTCTATTTACTTCTGTAAGTGGTTATGCCATTTGAAGTTATCCATGTCTCATAGTTCCTGGTTTCCCTGTATCAACTAGATGTTAACACTTTGGTCACTTTGGAACAAATTAATAACCCCATTAACTACTTAGCTGCTTAATCTAATATGGCCAGCTTTACATGGAACTGGATAAATGGCAGCTGCATTGTGCTTCTTGTGTGCCCCCTTTGTAGCTGATTCCTGCTTGCAACTGATTCTGAAGTGATTTTTGACAGATGTCCAAGACATTTGCTATTTCCACAAGCTGTGATTTTATCTTTGCTTCTAGTTGAGCTTCTAGCACTTGCTTAGAGACAAGAACATGTTGAAGTTGAGAGAGTTCTGACTTGGAAAACAATCTGATTTCTTGTTATATTAATATGAATAATTAAAACATTTTCAGAACACTTAAGAGGTTGTTCTGGTACTGCAATTCCATTTTGCTACTTGAAAAGTCACCTAAGATTTTAATCTTGCTCAGCAGTTAAGCTGAAGATCCCACTAATGGAGGAAGCTGCTATCATATTTCTATGCATTAAAAAAATTGAGGTTTGTGTGTGACTGACACTTCAGACATTAGAGATAGGCAGAACTGAGTTTGGTTTTGAAACTAATGAGGAGTAGTAAAAAAACCCACTTTCTTAATAGAAAATTGAGGGAATTTTAGCTCATTGTAGAAGAAACAGAGTCAGATGAATGGGCAAAATACTGTAAATCCTTTCTCTAAAGAGTGATGAGGGCCATAAGAAGAAAGGAGTGCAGTTTGGAGGGAAGATTAGGAAAAAATAAAGCAGGGTTGAAGATTCTACAGGCGATATATATATAAGAAAGAGCCTTTGAAAGATCTCATTTATTTGTAGATTTTTTGACAGAGGTTCGGAAAAGATTTTCTATTACTTATGTCAAATCTAAACAGTCCCACTACCCTTGGTCCTTGAAAGCTGATTTTAAAAACACAATAGAAATTAAATAATCATACATATATGCATGTGACTGGAGATGAATATGCTTCTTGAGGCTTCAAGTTCACTCAAAGGTTGAATAGAAGAGACCGTCTTCTTTTGAATTTCAGCTCTGAGTTAATTCTGAGAAGTATGGGACACCTAGAATAAAACTTTCTGTAGCAGTCTTGTACAGATCAAGAGCTACCTGGAATAAAATGCTTCAGTAAGTACAGGGCAGTAATACGTCTGGATCAATTATCCATCTGGACTGATTTGCCTTGTCTCTTGGTTAGAAAGACAAGTGTCTGCTAAAGAAGGCAAGAGGCTCTCCTGGAATGGAAAATGTAACTCCTTTCCCTCCAAGTTATTATAATTTTNATTCCGGGGTTTTCCCCTGAGGTATCTGAGCAGACGGTGAAAAGTCCCAGGGCAAGGGCTGCTCTTATGAGCAAAGCTCCACTCATGGTAGAAGAAAGGCAGCAGCAGTGGTGACGAATTCTCCCCACAGCAACCGCAGCCTCTCTCCCTGCTGAGAGCAGAAGAGAATTAGGGGCTGCACTCAACCCTATTTTCCAGTCCAAATCTTGCAGGATCTCTGCCCTCCACAAGAAATCCTGTGTAAAGAGTGAGTAGCCAGCTGCACCCTCTCCTGAGATGAGACACCTTCCTTTGTTTCTCTTAAGTATTCAGTCATTATTGTCTCCTAGCAACATGTATGGGGGAAAATTACTTAAGAGGAAAAAAACCCAAAGGAGAACTCCTAAAATCCCAACACCTTGGAAGATGATTGTGCAGAAAAATGAAATTAGCATTTTAAGGGGATCAAGTGTATATAATATTGAACAAAGAAACACACGTATTTTTTGCAATTCTTTGGACCATTTCCATTTAGGAAAAGGATCACTCTGCTTCAGAATGTGGAATTGGGCAAATGAACTACCTGACATATCCATAAGCATTCTCATGAGTACATAGAGTAGACTTAGAAGAGCTAAATATCATTCTGATAATTACTAATATGTCTGTTTTGTTCAGTTTTCCTTCCAGGTATACTTCTATACTCCTGCTCAGATGTACCCAGCATTCTAGCATTTAGTGTTAACTTCCAGATAGATATATGAGCAGCTCATCCAGGTTCTGTCCTATCATGCCCTTGACAACGTAACAATTGGAAAGTTGATGTTTTAATTTCAGGGAGATTTTTGAGAGAGACTATGATGATATTGTGACATTAAGAGGGGAAGAGACTATTACAAAGATAAATGTCCTTATATAAATATTTGATATGTTCTAGAACAAAAATCTTGCTAGAAATATTTCACTGTTTTATAGTCACAAATTAGAGAGAAGAGTTATTTTGTTTTAGTCATCTGATATCTGAGTGTGTGGTCCAAGACTCCTTTGGACTCTTCAGAAGGAGTTTATTCTGTTTATTTAAATGACTGACTTCGACATCCCTAGAGGACAACTCATCCGTCTTCACTGCTGACTAGTTTAACACTGGACAGGCAATTCAAGGATGATTAAATTAAGCCACTTGAAGTTCTATCCATGATCCAAAAGAAGTCTAAACTGATAATAAGATAGAGGCCTAATAAAAAGACCAAAGCAAATAATAACTAAATGTGTAGGAGAGAATGTCCTAGTATAAACAGTACCAAGTTACACAGAGAAAATTTTGAGTGTAGAAAAACACTAAGAGATCTATCAGATGCATAAGAAAACCAATATTCTTGTATTCGCTAAATGAAATTAAGAACTAACATATTTAAAATAGAGGAGAAATAGCATATACTGGTTAAGTTGAAATATTCATGATTGTGGAATATTATATCGACAAATCGCTTTGTAAATGTAGGCAGTTAAGAGGAGTAAGTTTGATTGTATTCAGTAAAGTTAAAGGGTTTTGTATTCTAAGTCTTCAAGGTATAAGATGCCATTCGGTGAAACTTTTTGTCCATCTTAATGTTAATGAGACTTTATACCTCCCTATATCTCCCTCAAGGGCAGATAACTATTCTTCGCAGTATTATGGTAGCTTTTATCTTTTCAAAATTGCTTAAAATATTTACAGAAAAAGTTTGTAAGAAACTATTTACTCAGTTTCTGTCTTTTTGTAATTTCTCTCAACACATGCGCACATGTGTGTTTATGATCTGTATGTGTAAAACCATCTACAGGCTCATTAGAATTATGTCAAGTGCCTATGTTTACCAGCCTGTTGATTAAATGAATGAGCAGATATTTTAAAAATCCAGTTATTCTAAAATGCTTGTTGAAGTCAGAAGAAAGTGAAACAGAAATTCTTCCTCCCCTCATGAAAATATCCATATAGATGTTTAGAGTCATTACATTTGTCATTTAGAACAGAGTAATACCTCTAGAAAAAGAAAATTTTGACCAACCTATTTTGCTGTGGCTTTTTGCCTCTTGGACCTAATGACATTGTTGAAGAGAATTATCTTTTTTTTTTTTTTTTCTCTCTTGATTTAAAAAATCCTTATGGTAAGAAGGATTGTAAAAAATCATATTCTCAGCCAAGAAAACAAAGTAGCATTCTTGCACATCCCATCCCAAGGTGTTGTGTGTTAGCACAGTCTGACATTAGACCAAAGATGATCACAGGTGGTCTATTCCTCTGAAAAGCCAAGTGAAAGATTTGTTTGGAAGCCCTGTGGCTCCCTTAGCAGCTGTGTCTCATGGAATTTGTTTTGTTACAAATCCTGTATTTGAGGTGAGAGTAAGACAGTAGAATATTTCTTTACAAACACTTTCCCCAAAACTATTGTTCTTACTATTGTAGGGATAAAGATAGCAAAGAAAATAATGATCTGCCCACTACCTGTGAATACAGTACAGACTAGAGGAACACAAGAATGTAATGAAGTTTTCAAGATCTTTAGGAAGTCATTAATGCTGTTGTCCAGTGAGATAAATGAAACTTGGGTGGTTTTGATTAGGTTTTTCTCTAAAAGAAGCTGGGAAGAATGCACTATAATACACAATACCTAATGGTGGGTTTCAAAACACTGCAAATTTCAGAGAAGTGTCTAGTACATACTCAAAACTTTTCTAATAAACAAATATTAAGTAAAATCTGATGCTGAAGAAAGTGTTAAATATCCTCTTTAATTTCTATTTTTTCCTGTTTTACCAGTAAAATATGGACTTTTTAGCCATTTTTTCTATCATGGAGCTGCTGCTTAATTCAGGTAATAATGCATTTTACTCTTCTGAGTGGTTGTGGAATTTTTTTGGTGGAGAGGTTGGTAGCCCGTATAAGAATGACACAATAATTTTTTAAGGAGGAACATAGAATCAAACTATTATTCCAGTTCTAGATTCTATTAAGAAGGTAAAAAGAATGGCCAGACAGAAATTACTTGTGGCTCTGAGGTGCATGTGTAGTTAATATAGACCAGTCCAGCAGTCTCCTGCATGACTGTTGGTTCTCATGTGGCCACTGATACTGCAGCAGCTTTCCAAACAAAGATCGTTAAAGCAAGCATTTTGTGATGTCATTTGCATTCTTTTTTCTTTTTTTAGGGACATGTCATGTTGTAGTCTAAAGCAGATACTGAAGAATGAGCAAGGTTTATTACAAGAAGCTGTAGTACCATCAGACTGTTCTATTCCCGTCCTCATTTTGTCACTGTAAAAAGAAATAATCCTACTGCTGCATTGATTTTCTAGAAATCAGAGACAGCATGTCTTCTTTCAGTATAGAGACCTGACAAACACCACAATTCTTTTTGAAAGTCATAAACTTAAAGTAAAAACAAATTTATTCTATTAGACTTTGTATGCTTTGCACCAGAAAGTCAATGAGATATTTACTTTTCTTTGGTAGAAGACTAACAAAATAATTTCATATAATCATAGAATATGCTGAGTTGGAAGGGACCCACACTTTCTTAAGTAGGGTAAACCAGAAAAGTTTGCTATGTATGCATATTTCCTTTCATGTGCAAAGATGATCAAAGACATTTTTTGAAAATGCTGCTTTTTAAAAATGCTGGCTTGCAGTAAGATAATCAATATCTTTTCCTTGGTAAGGTGAATTGCTAGCTTAGACAAAAAATAACAGCTCAGCTTTTCACTTTGCATCTTCAGTATTTGTGGAAATTTACTTCAAAGTGGGCAGCAACCCGTTGTGCCTACACCAAGATACACTCTGTGCTTGTTGCCTGCAAAATAGCAGCACTGTTAGAAATACAATGTAGAATTCTCTTGTTTTGCTCTTACTGGGGAAAATGTTAGGAAGTCTTTAATTAGAATTTGTAAGTAAAGATGAGACCTTTAAATTGGGCTTTTTCCCTGCTAGATACATTTTTTATCAAGTAAGGAATAGCATGTGCCATCAGAATGCACCACAGCACTGCCTAGGTTGATTGGTATTTAGGTCCCTAATTTAAATCCTGTCCTACGAAACACTCATAAACACTCATTATGTTTCAGAAGCCTGTTTGTTTGCTTGTTTGTTTGTTGTGTTGTTTTGTTTGTTTGGGGTTTTGTTATTGTTGTTGTTTTGTTTATTTGTTTGTTTTTCATCAAAGCTCTAATGCCAAGAAATATTTTTATGGCAATGGGGAATAAAGAAACATGGACCTTCTTGTTGCTCCGAAGAAGATGATTTATTGTAACAAACTGAGTCTTTTTATATTTAACCTAACCAAGCTTAACTAAACTTATCAAAACAAGCACTCTTTGGCTGCCTGCCATGTGGTGTCATTGTTCACGCATCCCTTTATCCAGTCAGTTCTTTGTTCATATGGTGTCCATGCATCTCCCCAACCAATCACTGCCTCACACACAAGGCAGCTATCATCCGACTGTCCGGCCCGCAACTGAATCCTTCCCAGAGGGCTTTTCAGTGAACAAAAGTGACAAAGATCCTTATTGTTATTTCCCACACTTTCAGAAGTTTAAAGAGCAGTTCCTGAGTCAAGATCCTGTCCATAGGAATATCTTTGTAGGACCGGACACATGTCACCTCTGTTCTCAGCCTGTGTATTGCAGGAGTTGATGAATGGCACTGGAAGTATGACTGTAGGCCCTGGGTGAGGTCTCCAAGAAGTTTGTAAACAGTTATTCATTGAGAATAGGTGTACTGGATCTGGTTGGGATGTAGACAATTTTCTTCGTAGCAGCCTGCAGCATGTTACACTTGAATCTGTCACCAAAACAACGTTGGTAATACACCAACATTTTAGCTACTGCTGAACAGCACTAGGACAATATCTGTGTTTCTCACTGTGGCCCCACCAGTGAGTAGGCTGGGTGCGAGCAAGAGCCTGGGAGATTACACACGCAGGACAGTTGACCCAAGCTGATCAAAGAGACTATATGTCAGGTCTTGCTCAGCAATGAAACCGGAGTGGAAGTTTTTGCAAAATAACTATTGTCTGGGGACTGAATGGACATCAATGTGTGGGTGGTGAGTGATTGTTTTTCCACTTCTTGAGAGTTTGGGTGTTTTTTTCCCTTTTATTTGTTAAGCGGTCCCTTGATTCACAAGTTCTCTAACATTTGCCCTTCCTGTTCTCCCCCCCATCATACTGAGATTGAGTGAGTGATTTAGTGAGTGGGTGAGATAATGAAGGGACTGGAGCATATCTCCAGTGAGGAAAAGCTGAGAGAACTGGGACTGTTGAGCCTGGAGAAGAGAAGGCTCAGGAGGAAAATCATTCATGTGCACAAATACCTGGAGGCAGGGTGCAGACAGGAAGGAACCAGACCATTTTCAGTAGTGTCCAATGGCAGGATTAAAGGCAGTGCAGACAAACTGAAATGCAGGGGTTTCCATTTCAACATCATGAAGCTCCTTTTCTCTGTAAGGATGACAGACCACCAGCACAGGTTGCTCAGGTTGGTTGGGTAGCTTGGTCTTGCTATACATGGTCTCACAGGGAAAAAAAATTGAACATAAGTGTCTAAAATTAGGTAAATTAAAGTAATAAAGCAAGAGTTCTACCTTACAGAATCACATAGGTTTTAGAGTACTGCTAAAACTACAGAATTATGCAATCTGTATCTTATTGTTTATTAAAGTAGAGAGTTATGTTTATATTCCAAACTGTCACAGTAAATTTTAAACTGAATAAGTTTTTCTTTTAAGCAAATAGCTTATCTGGAATTTTGAAATTAATAAAGTGCATGGATATTTCCATAAGGGAAACCACTTTACTTAAGTATTTTGAGTTTTAAAGCAGCATTTATTTAAATTACACTCTCTACACAAAGAATTTTTGAGCATTTTATAATAATTTCTTTAATTTTGTTTTGCTTTTGCATTGTTTTTGCCTTCCTCCTGGTTTAAGTTTTGTTCTGAATTTGTCAGTTTGAGCAAGGCCTTTTGTTTTGCTATGATGTGAGTGTTTTTTTTCAGGTAACTATTGTACTGCATTTATAATGCTGTTATGTAATTCAATAAACAGGTTTATTTGGAGGATTCCTTGTAGGGAGGTAAATGCTTTAGTAGATAAAGCAATTTTTAAATTAGTCAAACAAATTTCAGTAAGTCATGAATGTCTCATCAATTCCTTGTTATTTTCTGTCTTTACAGAGAATTTGGCACAAGTTTAGGATATTTTTGCTATCAGTATTTCTACTCCTGAACTCTTTGTCTTCAGCTAGCTTGTTGCTTTGGTTAAATTGCATTTGTTTATTTCTTTGGACATTAGGCAGGTTTAAAAGGTGTCTCTCTCCCTGCCCCCCCCAACCCCAACCCGTTTTGATACGTCTTCCCCCTAACTTTCTTTGTATTTCCACAAAATTGCTTTTGATTGCAAACAAGTGTGAAGGATTCTCCATCCATTCTTCATCCATATTGGATGGAAAGGAAGGATGGTGATATACACTTTGCAGATCGGGAAAAGTCAGATCTACAATGCATTGGGCCTCTGTCCCTAAATCTTGTTATCACCATGCTTTGAAATTCCTCCTGAAATCATTTTTGGTCCTTTCTGGAATCCTTGCAAAGTGGCACTGGACTTACATTTGCTTTAGAAATCGGTCTGAAAAAAACATGATTTAACTGCCTTCAGGTATCCTGGTCCAGGCCAGGTGTCCTTGGCTGGTATGGAGAGACAAATCTACAGACTCAGAGGTTTCCCTATATAACTTGGCCCCTACAGAAGAGATGACTTCATGGTATGCTAGGTCTTCCTAAAAATCTTATGAGGTAGTCCAGTCCCTGCACAGAAAAATATTGTACTAAATTTGAGGCCTCCACTGCTCAAATTTTTCACTCAGAAGTAAGGGATCTGAAGCATTTCAATCAGAGGAGTTTGAAATGCTGTAAACGAGTCGACAAAAGGGAGACCTAATAAGAAATTTAATGTAGCTGGCATAAATTTAACCTCTTAAAAAATCTATCAGCTGTGCAAAACAAACTTGTATAGTCTAAGTTGTCTAAGATTTATTCTTTTTCGTGCATGCCACATGGAGTTTTGTTATACTTCACAAGCTAAACGACAGCATATAAATAATTCCTAACAATGGATTCACTTTGTGAGCCAAACCGAAAATGTTGATTCATCAGCATCCAGTTTCAAATGGAGACATTGATAAAATGTTAGTTGGCCCCTGAAAAAATTTTAAAGCAAAATATATCATAGTCAGAGAAAAATGCATGTATGATTTTGCACTATTTTTGTGATAATTCCATCAAGTCTCATCTTCTGCCTTTAGCTACTTTTTAATTTAATAAATATTCCAGAGAGATGAGCATTAAACTTCTCAGATATAAAGCTTTCATTAAATATCAAACAGATTACCTGAAAAAAATACAAAAGAATATGAATTTGTAAGGTCATGGTGGTTTACTTTTGTTCAACATTGATGTGGGGTTTTTTCAGAAATTCACAAAAATTGGCATGTGTAGTTATATTCTTTGACACAGAAACAAATAACACTTTAGCTGTCATGAGGGTAGCAACAGAAATGCTACAATTTTTTACTCTAATGAAATCCTACAGTAAATAAAGTTCTTAATTTAGAAATTAAAAAAACCTAAACCCGAGCAATCAGGGGGGAGGAACTTAATAGAAGGAGCATCTAGAGTGCATTATTGAGATAAGCAATAAACTTGGAGATGCAGATATAGTAAGGTTATGAAGACATATGGCAAAAAATAATAAATGTTAAGGATTTTCTTCCCTTTCAAAAGAGATGAAGAAAAACTATCTGTATTGATCAAGCAAGTACATTGATAATAAACCTGCTGAAGATTTTAAACTTTGGGATAAACCTTGCAGCCTCACTGATACAGTACTCTCTTCCAGAGAACCTTTAGCATTAATGTTCCACTCTGGCTTTGTTTTCCTCTGCAGTAACTATCGAGGGGAAGGTGAAGGTGGGAAATACTGCCTGGAACAGATGCAAATTAAAGTCACACAAAAATATTTTATATATTCAGATTCAATAGCACTGTTATCTTTCTTTCCTCTCTCAAAAAGACTAATTCAAAAGATTAGTCCTTGTGATGATTCAGACTGTATAGCGGGAGGTTCTTATACCATGTAATCATCTCAAATTATTTCGTACCAGCTAATAGTCTAGTCCTAGGAGAGGTAGATAAGTCAGAGAACAAAGATAAGCTTTGACAGAAGTCATCCAGAGAACATTCAAAGGATATAAAAGAAGTCTGTTCCCTTTTCTACTTTTATTGCAGTGAAATTTGTGGTTAGCACTGCATGTCATTCCCTGAACTTGAGTTTAGAACTGAATCTTCTCTCTCTGCTCTGACCATTAACAATTTTTGCTCAAGTACCTCGTTAAAACCTGCTTATTCTTTAAAAACATGGTGGACCAAATCCATTTTAACAAATAAGGAAAAATCAGTCTTAATCAATATACAAGAACAGTTAAAGCAGAGTCATTAACCCTTTCAAAAAATAGAACAACACAGTTGCTTTAATTTCTGAAACACAGAAATTGCTCTAATTAACCGCACTGATGAAATATTAAACAGGTGAAAATCCCAGTCCTTAAGCTAAGAAACTGGTTCATGTTGGCTTCTGAGTTAAACATTATTTTCTTTATCAACATTTCTGTGGACATTTCTCTCCACCAAAAGATCACTTCTAAAACAGTTCTTAGCCCCATGAACTGCATCACAAACACATATTAAAATAGTTCATTTTTTCTATACATATATGTATATATATCTATGTATCCACACTAAAAAAAGACATTTTGTTTTCATGATCCCAAGAGAGATTGCATCATTTCTTTTCCTCTATATATAGTAGCTGAAATTTTAACTGTCGCTACCTAGTGGTGAATATAACTTATCCAGATCTTTCCCTCACCTTTCTCAGGACATACTGTTATTTTCCACTGTGCAAGATTTTTTTCTGAACATGGCATAGGTATATCTTACCTCATATTCAGCAGAGAAGAATTTTCCTCTTTTTTAAAATGAAAAGATACCAAATGTCTCAAATCCATTTTCAAAATCACTGTTGTAATCAACATTTAGTCTGCACTGCTAGAAAGCTCTGTAAATTGTAAAATCACTGAAATAATTGCTTATTCTTTATAGGTATTAAACACAGTTCAGTACATTATTTGTATCATCTAGAGCCAAAAGGCAATAATATATCATTTAGCCTGACATTTTCAGTTACAACCACATTGAGATTTCAAATATACCTAAGTCTATTAACTAATGTAATAAAGGCAGTGTCGTGCATGAAAAGTTTGAGGTTATAAATCTTTGGCTTTGATAAATTATGGCATTGTGGACCATCTTTTAATGTTGCTTAGTTCTCTTGTACTGAAAGGTACCAATGTGAGCATAGTGGATACAAGGTACACAATATAGCTGAAAATTTTCACAACTGAAAAATATACAGAATATTTTTTCCTAATCTTTCCTACCTACACATTCAATGAATTNAAGCAAAAACAAGCCACTCTCTGTCAATTGCAGTGAAGCTTGTGAGAAGTGCTTCTGGGTGTGTAGATAAATAGAGCAGCAGGCATTAGTGTGGAACCAAAACAGGAGCTGGGTGGAAAAAGAATGGAGGTTTTTTTGTGGTAATCATCTTTTATTTAAAGGCATTGGTCTCCTATATGTCTTAAGGTACCCTGTGAAAAGATCCAGCCTTTCACAGAGACTGTTCCTACATTGGGTTGTATTTTCTGCTGATAAAATTATGAGGTCATTTGGTAAGACTTCACTGCTGAAGTGAAGATGTGAATATAGTGCAATGTGTGGAAATAGGGTGAAATAGTCTGAATTTCCAAGAAAAAAATGTAAGAAAGAATTCTTAATGGTCTTCCTTGATCTGACAATCAGGGAAAGAAATTGTTTGTCAATATAAATGGAGCCAGGTACAGAAAGGAAAATATAATAATATGAGTTTTCAATGTTGTAGTCAAAACAGGGGATGAGTTTGACCAAATATGTATTCTAAAGCAAACAAGCATGTTAAAGAAACAAATAGGGAGGAAAAAAGGAAGGTGCTAGTAATTCAGATAAAATAGAAGTGTGAAAAAATCACAGAGAGAAAGGAAAACATCAGGAAAAAAAAATAACCACAGATGAATGTGAGAATTGGGGTTTTTTATTAAACATGCTAGAAGACTAAAAATTCTTTCAGAATAGACCCACTTAGTTGGAATACTGAAGTCTAGAAGCAAACAACCAGTGGCTTCCTCTGTTAAGATCTTCCAGAGGTTCATAATCCTAGCTTCTGAAAAGGATCTATATTTTTTTTCTGTTATGGGTGCATCTGGTACCTCACCACTAGTTCTCAACAAGAGCATGTTTTTAAGCATCTAAGGTCTTCCATCTTTGAAGACAGTGCAGTTTGTTATCATATCCCACTTTTCTCTTTGCTAAATATATTTACAAGCTTAGTTTATTAAGTCATTAAAGATTTTTGTTATAAGGCTTTTTCTAACCCACATGTAATTTCTGTTACTCTTTTCTACACCCTTTGCAATAAGACACAGACTAAGAATCCCTGGAAATGGACTCATCTTACCCATCTGAATCATTTAATTTTGGATGGAATGACCTGAAATATTGAAAAGTCATGGTGTCAGCTGAATATATAGTCTGTTTGTATACAGAACACCAACTAATATAGTAGAATAAAAAAAAACACAATAGTGCTGTTAAAATATAGTATTTTCTTATTATTCAGTTATTATAAATCATTAGACACAATCACATTCTGAAATTTCTTAGAATACTTTCACAGGAGAATGCAACAGTCATTAAGACTACAAAGAGGGTAACAAGGGTAACTGGAAGAGTTAGATTTTCTTAATACCCAAATCTCACTAAAAAATGTGCAATTTGTTCTAGTTGAGATATGTATTTCCAAACCACTGTGTTTTCATTTCAGAGGAGCAGGATTATGAGAGTGACTGTAAATACTAAAAAGAAAATCTTTGCCAGTACTTCGTCAAAACTGCAAAATATAATGTCTTGTAGATGGGTCCATATGATATCAGTCTTATGATACAAACCCAAAAGAAGTTTGCAATCTTGTTCTAAAAGTTTGAAGGAAGATCTGTAGTTTAAAATATTATTAAAAAATGAAATTAATGTCTACAAATGTTCAGAGGTTTATGAAACTGAAGGTATCATTTTTTCAGTCCTTTATTTCCAAGTAGAATTAGGCAGCTTTAATTTCTGTCAGATATTTTCACCAGAGCTGTAAAAAAATTAACAAATAGCTAAATAAGGAAGAACATCAATTGGAGAGTGGCAGAATACCTGTATGATTTTTTATTCTCTTCTCATGGCTGTTTTTCAAGACACAGTTACAAGCAATACATAGATTTTACTAAGCTACTTACAGAGGACTTTTATTAGTGATGTTTATTGTTTTGGAGCGTTGTGATCATAAACAATTATATAGTCTCATAACAGTTTTAGATATTTCTGAATATTCGCTCATAAGGCCTTTAAAATGCTTTTGCTAATACTCACTGCTTTCAGAAATAAACCAGCATATGCAAATATTAGTATTTTGTAATCATTATTTTTATTCATTTCAGTTCATCTCTATAATGTTATTTTTGGTAAATAGTGACCTTTTCATATAATCAGGGTTTGTATTGCATAGAACAAGCATCCTATCCTCAGGTCTTTAATAAAGCATATAACATTCCAATGATCAGAAAAGAAATAGTCACTATTTATTCTAAAGGCTACATAATAATTCCTGAAAAAAGCTTTTATTATAGTCCATTTTCCTTATGTTTTTCCAATGTTCCCATTTAGGGATAGTAAGGGATAGCAAAGAGATTCTAATGCACTTAATTACATGACTGTTACCAGTATAATTAATCAACTGCTTTCAATGCTCCCCTACTTTTCATATACGCCTTTTCAAAAGTCTTTGCAAAGCAGCTTGTGAAAGGGAATAATGTCATTGGTTCTGTACAAATACTGAGTGAAAAGCAAAGCAAACTCCTTGCTGAGCTCCTTGAAGAAAGGCAATCTTGGGGCAAAAAAATGGACCTAGGAGTAGATACTGAATCATAGAGTATTGTATGCAGCTTAACCTTGGTATTTATATTATCTTTTGGAAAACCTTTACTAATACTGAACTGTGTTACAATGGTGTTCCTTGCAGGTTTTATTACTCTTCTAAGTTGTAATAGTTACACTAATGCAGAGGGTTGTCATCTTGGACCCATATGAAACACCAGCCAAAATCACTGCTTTTCATCTTCCATAATTTTTTGCAAGTAGAAAAATAGAATATCACATATGCATGACAGCATGCTTTTTACCCCAGGTGTTTTGCCACCTCTGTCCTACCTGCATGTCTGCTCTAGTTTCAGCTGCTACGCCTGCATTGCTAAGATACTGGGAACTAGAACCTTCCTGAATCCCACTGGTTGTGGGACAACGTCAAACAGCATGATTGAATCAAGATATTTACACCTACAGCTGTCTTCTGTGTCGGTCCATTTCAGAGTATTTCAAAGACAAGTTAAAATGTGACTAATTTCCTGTTAAACCTCATGATCTGTGTTAGTGTCATAGTTCTCATATATGGTTCTTACAATGCTTCACCAAGCTGTGGGCTTCCTGTTGGAAATAAGTGTGGTTTTGTTGAACTTGTGATGACAGGAAATATCAGCTATATGTGTCTTTTGAATATATGGTATTAGCTAACAGTAATACTTAAATTACTCATTTGTCACTATTTAAAATAATCAGATAGGTTGTTAGGATGACTAATGACAATTCCCACAAAATAAGTCAGCCTGTTACCATAGCAAGCTCTTCATTCTATGCATTTTCCTCTCTGATTTTAAATTACCCATGAACAACTTGTTTCATATTGCCTTCCTTAAACACTGACAGGGAGCTCTTGCTCCTCTATCACCAGATCCCAGCTTTTTATAGTTTTCTAATGCTCTGAGTAAGATATTGAGAGATTGGGTTTTGAACTACCAGCAAAATAACTTAGTCCTGTCTTAACAGCATGGAAACGAATAAAAAACTTTCCAGAAATAATTAAAACTACTCTTGCAGTTAGTTTCACCCTATTCCTTTATTTTTTAATACTGCCATGACTAAGGAGTATGTTCATGTGCACAAGTTACACAGAAATCCAGCAGCAGGAAGTGTGTTGTGGGCAGTATGAGAAGGGAGCATTTTACTTTATAGCTCTTTTCTTATGAAGCTTTCAAAAGTGTATCAAAAAATAATGAAAAACAGCCCAGTAGAAGCACTATGTAGGGCTACTGAGGGATTACAGGGTTTAATACAAGCACAATGTCAGAACCTAATGCTCTTGAGTCTCTGAATTCAGGAATTTGTTACAAGGGACTGGAAAAACAACAGCAACAGCAACCAGCCAAAAAAAACCAAAACATTAACAACAAATTTTAAAAAAGGAAAGTGTCAATGTCTCACAGAAATTATGTACAAGATGATAAATAAAAGTCCTATTTACATTCTGAATGTAGTTCAAACTGCTATTTTTTCCCCTGAAAACTTTTGTTGTTTTCAGAAGAATTCTCTCCTCCTTTATTCTTCATTTAAGCTGCATATAAAGCTACATTTTTAACAATCAAAATAATTCATTAAAATAAGATGATTTCTTTATTGTGAGCCCTTATTGCATTTCTGAATTTGAGAGGGTAAAAAAATCATTAAACCTAAGATTGCATGATTATTTCTGATTCCCCTCTGGAATCCCTGCTTTGGTCAGAAAACTGATTACTTAAAACAGAAAATCTAGATATTTGGAAAGCTCTTTTAAAGCATATGGTGGCAGGAATGAACCGTTTTATCTTTTACATGTACCTTTACTCTCTTGTTAGTTCATTGAGTTATTTTATAACTCCATTAAACACTGTAGTACCAGGTCTAAACTTTCCCTCTATTTCAGTTCATTTCTGTAACAGCCTTAATGATAATGTTTATGTCGTTAACATTTCACAGAGAATTACTGAGAGTAATCACCTCATTGAGAGCATGGACCTTTTTTTATCACATTTTTTATCTAATTGTGTGTATGTGTGGGAAGGGAGGAGAGCAACTCCTTTCTCTTTTTTGAAATCAGAGCTTCCTGCAAAGGCATCTGTGCAATAAATATGTTGCATGCTATCAATATACAGCATCAATAAGAAATAAAAGTATTTCTGCATATTCATGTGACTTTATGCATTTAGGCACTGGAAACACAGGATCATTATCCTCAACAGTCAGAAACTCATAGAAATAGAAGGTGAGATTATCCCTGCCAATGTTTTCTCACTTTGATACCTGCTGCAATAATGTGCTATAAGTAATCATGGCATGAGTTACTAACAAAAAGAAATAGCATTATCTGCAGATAATTCTTTACTACTACTGGAATATTTCCCTTCATGAAATAGGGAGTTTAGTCTTCTGGTAATTGGAGCAATTTAACAATCTTTTTTAAGGCAGGAAACAGCAAAGTTAGCATTGAGGAGACAAGCCAGAAACATGATGATGAGTTTGAACAAGGATAATGATTTGTACTTATATTACACACAAGGGCACTAATTAACTTGAACAAGCATATGAAAAGCATCAGGGGAATTGGTTTTCCTTCCTTACAGGGGACAAGAAATAATATTAAATTGCTCTTCCTGCAGCCTGATCTAATAATTTCTACAGACTGTTACTAAATCCTTAGTCTACTGTTCCTTCAGTTATTTGCCTTGCTGGATCTCTACAGATTAATACTCTGTTTAAAACCATGCAGAGTACATGGCAAAGGGAGGAGCTGCCTCACTATGACACACACGAAGGAATGACATGTACTGAACATGGGTCTTCTGCCTGTACAGTTAGTCAGCCACAGACATGAGAGTTTCTGAGAACAAGCAGAATAAAATGAAAACTTGTTTTAATAATGCACTGAAGTACTGTTATTAATATGGTTCGTGCATAAAAATATTACTGAACTCTCATTTCTTTTTTTTCCAAAATGGGAATTTTGAGAGTTACTGTTCCTGTGGTGAGACATTTTATCATTAATATAGTTTAATGATAATTTGTCATTCATTCTGTTTTAGACAATATAGAGCTAATCCTGGTGGTTAAAAGTCATATGCATGGCAATTAGAGGTTTTCTGATCAGTATATTTAATGCATTTGTCATGGAAATAAAATTGAGCTTGCAAATTTAGGCTCAGTTAGAGAGAGTTAATGCAAGCACTTGACCCCACCAGCTGTCTCTTTGCTGAACATTATATTCCTTTATACATTTTCCATCTTATAAACCTTTGACATATGAATATTGAGATGATTGTGTGTTTCTTTTCCAGACTAGGAAACTGATCATTTTATATTCAATATGACAGAAAATGCTAGCAACCTAGGAGGTTTCAGCATGTGATAAGCCCACATTTTAAGGCCTGATACAGATTCTTGACACAGAGTATGGAAAATACAATAGAAACAACCCTTCTCTGCCTTCCACAGAAATTGTCTCAAAGACAATATGAAATAATATTTAAATACATTCTGACTATGACAATATTTGATTTAGGTTTTTTAGTCTTTACCATCCACTACCTTTGTCTATGTGGTTAGTAAAAGACCAGTCACAGCTAAATACCTTGATGAGTAGTAATATAACTGGAAACTCAATGGGTTTCTTGAAATTAGAAAATGTCACCCATATTCTTTAAAAATAATTATTTAACAAGTACGTATGCAAGGTTTAACTGTAGAACATACCCTTTCCTAGTAACCCTAAACATTCCAACTTTGCAAAGTCTTTTAACACAACTGTGCTTTTTAAAATTTAAATTGTATTCATTGTCTATATATATATATACTAAATGCCTTCATCCTTGGCATTTCCTGTGAAATAAAATATCCTTGGAAATGTTACTCGTAGTTAAATATTGAAAAACTGCAGAGACAAAGTGGACCATGTCAGTTGCATTAGCTTTCTGAATCTTCTCTTTAATCCACTCTGTTGTACATCACAAAACGTTCACCTGTATTCCGTACCTCAAATAATCTGTTCATTTGACCAAATGTGTCTTTAGTAATTGCTTCTGTTCAATGTGGGATCAAAATTTTCTTTTTTTCATATTATGCTATAAAATCTCTCTCTGATAGATGCTTTCACAAATCAATAATTTCTGTCTGTCAGTTTGATTGATTTAGTGATTGGTGTAGTTTGATTGAAAGGAGAAAAGAATGAGAACGTTGTTTCTTTTCATTTTTCCTTTCTAATGCATTTTGCTGCTTGTGGTTTGTGGTTTGTGTATCATGTTTTCATTATTGTTTCTTAAATTTCACTTTGTGGCTCCCTATATAAAAATATTTTAAGTGCCACGTACAGATATTTGAAGCAATGCTTGAGAAAGTTATGTTAAATATGAACCCCCGTGAACTCTCTGGTGAAGTATTTGATACATTTCACGTCTCCTAAGACCAGCTGGCTTATGCCTGATCAGACACTGACAATTTCTTGAAACCAGTTGTGAATCTATGCATTTTCTTCTGTGAGATATTATATCCATAGTTTTATAACTCATTGAAATAAAGAGAAATTACCAGAAGAAGAGATGACCCTTGCTTTGAAACTGTAGGACAAAAACGCCAAATCTATTATACCTCCTGCATGATGGCCAAAATGACCCACGCATATTTATTTTGAAGCAAGTTGAATTTTGGAAAGATAAACAATTGCTCTCAAACTGCAGTTTGTGTGCTCTTCATGACAGAATTATAACTGTACAATGCTGCCAATTCTCTTTAAAATGAATGTCCTGGATTATTGAATTACAGTTTAGTAGCAGATGTTGATAGCACTTGTCCTGAATAACATTTGGCCAAAATTATTAACTGCTTTGGGAAAAACAGGGTGAAAACCAAGATTTTATTTTTTTAATCTCTACATCCCAATATTTTAATGCTGTCATTTAGATACAGAACAGCTCTGCAAATAATTGATTTAGCTAGTGGGAAATAAAATGCAATGGCAGTGTGTGGTGTTATGTGTTTTTGCTTTCCCTTTGCAAAGCCTTTTATGTCAGCAATTCCTGCCACCTATGGCAAAAAAAATTCTCTACTATGTGTAGAGAAAGGCAGAACAGCAAATTTGGAGGAAAATGTAACTGAAGATCATCCTCAGATGGGTATTTTTAATAAGATGCTGGTTCCATGCAAGAATCCTCTGTTTCTTGGTATGAGAAATCTGACCTAATGCAAGCCTAATGGAACCCCCTAAAAGGTCTTTTTTTGTCCTTCACATGTACTTTTCCTAGCAGACAGAAAAGTTTTTTGTTTGATCAAATGAACTGCTAATCACTGCTAAATTAATTCAGTTACAGAAATCCTATTTTCTTTGAGTCATGTAATATAAAATGATGTTTAAATCCTTTGGGGCAGGGGGATGACATATGGTTCATGCAGCATTTAAACCTTACAGGAGAACTGAGACAATTTGCATTGTGATGGCTTCTTCCAGTCTATAAATATATTTTTCTGTCACCTTTAAGAAAATGAAAGCTGGTTTCAGTTATACTAGGGAAAGAATTAATCACTTTCTATCCAACTGTGACTGCTTTGTAAGTGTTGGTTAGTATGGTTTATTTATTGGTGACTTTTCCATGAGAATAAGAATGCCATTAAATACCTTCTACTTCCTTCTGCGAGAGCAAGGGCAGGTAGGTAGCTTTAGTTGCAAAGTAATACATTCCGATCTGGGAAATACTTATTGCCTGGATGTTTTCAGGTTTTACTCTACTGAAATCTCTTCTCATGGTAAAGGTTGTGTCACCATAAAGAAGTCCATTTGGGCTTTTGGGAAGCTGCTGCTGCGGCTCATGATTTGTGTGTGTGACATTTTG
>VZTZ01022410.1:0-40720 GCA_013400955.1 Drymodes brunneopygia | reverse complement strand
AAAAAAAAAAAGGGGTGGGGGGGGGAAAGAAAACTTCTTGCTGTCTTGGGGTGACTTTGTGATAATGCTGCATCCCCTATCATCTGCTTTATGCCCAGTAACTTTAACCTAGGTCCGGGAGAGGGGGAGAGCCAGGGGAATTCTTTTGACTGTGTTCAAACAGATACTCCTCTGTTTTTTTTTCTCATCTCTGCTCTGTAGAGGAGAAAAAGGAGTTAATTTCTTTGCTTGTAGCTAGCTTTTTTTTTGTTAGCCGTGGTAAGAAGTTTTTCCCGGTACTGTGGCTTCCTCTGGAACTGCTCAGCTTTGCTGCGGTGCAAGCACCAGGCCATGCCCAGGAGCCCCACGCCGGGGAGGCTGCAGGGACACGGCAGGGACACTGCAGGGACACGGCAGGGACACTGCAGGGACACTGCAGGGACACGGCACGGACGCGGCAGGGACCCAGCAGGGACACAGCAGGGACACGGCAGGAACACGGCATCCCTGCTCCGCACCTCGGGAGGAGACCAGCAGGACTCTGAATCCCCCCAGCTTTCTCCGCAGGAATAAGGATTTAATATTCGACATTATTTTTTTTTTCCCGTGTCTGCATGCACTCTGTGTGTGTTAAATAAACAGATTTTTTTCACTTTCCTCCAAGAAATTCCTTTCATTTGGTGACGGGGGTGGGCGGGAGTGCCAAAATCTGTCTTCTTTAGAGGAGATGTTCCTTTCAGGACATTTCCTCCTAAACTTGTCTCAAACCAAGACACTTGTACACTGTTTTGTGGCGATTTTTGTGCAGGAACAGCTTTTCCCCCTTCAAATACAGAAATGTAAAATGTGGTAACATTTGTTGGTTGTGTAACTTTGTTGCATGTAATTGCAAGAAACAAACAAGTAACCTTGATGTACAGTGGAGAAAAAGGAACTATAATCCTACTGACAGGTTTCTTATCTTATAATTTTACAATTCAGTACATTTCACCAGAACTATAAAATGTGTAGAACCTTCTCAAGAACACAGGGAATTGAAAACCTTCTTCAATCTATGAAGTTTTACAGGGTTGAAACTATCCATGTTTATTGTCATCTGCAGAACTCAGGATCAAATATCACGGTCCAGAATAAGTACAGTTTATTTTCAGCAGTCTATAGCCAATTTATTGAAGTTAAGTAAAATGCTGTAGATGCAGAGATAGCTCCCTGTCCGAAAGTAAGCAATATTATGCTTGTTGATTTCAAGACAGCTATTCCAGCTGTTTTTACTGGGAGGCACAGGCACTAATCATACTGGAAGGTCTAATAGGCTTCATGCAAAGCCAGCAGAAATGGCTCTGAACTGTAGTTCCAGTGAGGACTGCTATGTGGAAATACCTCATTGTCCATATACAGACTGAGTTATACATGTATTTATTTATGACCTGGGTTCATTTCAGTCAGATGTATCGTGGAGGACACAGTGGTGTTTTCTCTATACTTGTTAAGAATAAATCATTATCCCTTTGAACCATTTTTTTTGTTTGCTTGGGATATCCCGTAGGCCTCCAAACCCTTACTGCTCCAGAGATTGAGGCTGTAATATTCTTAAAATTTTTATTTGTAAGTATGAGTTTATGGACTGCCCATAGATACTTATATTTTGTGGCATTGACAGTGGCAACCTTCATCTATATCAACCAATTCACTGGTGAACATCCATTATTTTGTCATCTCTTGGCGCAGAAACAGAATAAATAAGTGCTTTTTGAATAAATTTTTGACAAATTACTGACTGGAGGAGAAAATAATTCTCAGAATAGAGGACTACAGTGTGACACAGTCCCGTGTCAAGTTTGTCAGTTTTACAAAATGGCCCACCAACTCCTGCTAATGCAGATTGGAAATGTGTGGTTGTGGGATGAGATCCTTTTTCTCCATAGTGACCAACACATGACTATAAAACAGAACTTTGCTGCAAATCAATGTGTTCCAGCCTGCTCTGCTATGAACTCTCACTATACTGAAAACTGTGGATAACTCTGCTGTACAGCTGAACAATTGTGTTAAAATGAAGACAGGGACACCACCTGCGTATCAGGAAAGGATTATCTTCTTGGTTATGATAAAATTTTCTTTATTTTATTCTGTGTAATTTATTTTGTCCTAAAATTTGAAGCTAAAATGTAGACATGCTGTGATATTTGACAGTTGCAATTAAATCTGTTTGTTTCTGTAAAAAAACACCAAGACTTTGATTGTGGGAATTCACATACCAGCAGCATGAGCTAATCTTTGCATCTCTGCTACCAAGTTCAGCAAATGGTTTGTCAAATTTCAAAGCCCTTTCAAATTTCAAAAATATTTTTTGTTATCAGGATATCTAAATTAATTAGCACGTTTAAATGATATGTGTTTCACATGAACTATACCTGCATGAGAGGTTTAATCACTTGGCCTATGCAGCTGCTTGGCTGGTTTTTTTTATTTTACCATGTACCTACCAGAACCAAATTTTTGCAAGTTGATTACTTCTAGCTGCATCAGCTCCCATTCCTTCTAAGCCCTTATCTGCTAAAAAGCAGATATTTAAATATTTTGAAAATAAAAAGTCTGTAATCCATGTAGCAAAAATTGCTATTTATTTTGTGTACAAGAAGCAGCAATCCTAGGAAAGGTTATCATTGCAATATGCATCAGGTCAATACTACTGCATGTGAGGCATCCACATTGGTGCTGAGTTCAGCTTCTCTGTTCCTTTTCATTTTTTGACATTAAGAGGTAAGCTGAAGGCATGTTAAGCAACATTAGCTACTAGGACAGGTTTGCTACTGCTAAATTAAAAGGCTTGCAGCTTTTCTTATGTGTCCTTTCCTGGTGAATTATTTAGCAAAACTCCAGTTGAACAGATGTAAATGTTGAATTGAGATCACATGCCAGAGATCTATATTTGAAAACAAATGTTATTTCCAATGCAGAAATAATGGTCCTATTTGGAAGCGTTGGTTTGTAGTTTTGTTTTCTAAGCAATGGATATGAATTTTTGTACTTACTCTCTCAAGTTTTTGTAGTGGTATTTATACTAAAAAACTCAGAAGTGGTTGGTAATAATGCTATTTATTTTTTGTTACATTTTGAGTCTTGCCAAATATGAACTTAGTAATAATTTTAATTTGCTTTTGACATTTTTCTTCACTTCCATACAGCAGAAAACCTTCTGCATTTCTAAGATATACTGTAAAATGGAATCATTGTTGAAATACTTGATTGCTATTAACAAAAGTGACATGAGTTGCGTTCCTATTCATTAATGTCACTTTCCACAACACACTAGGCTTTTAAACCCACATAATTTACCCATTTCCAGTTCTTAAAGTATCATCTGTGACACAATTTAGTTCTTAATTCTTCTTGTATTCATTATTCAAGTTCAAAAAAAGGAAATTGGAAATTTGTATTTTTTACATGATGAATAAGCATATTTTTGTTTCTTGTCTCCACTACTTTGTTGATGAAGATTTCTCTAGTATCTAGTGTTACAGCTTTCTGAATAAATAAGTCACAGGCTTAAGATTTGAAAATTATCTTAATTAATAGGAAATTAATAACAGGAAAGTCCATGAACTAGTAGTCCATAGTACTTTTTATTTTATGACCCTATGTTTTTTGTGTTATTCGATTTTCCATACACTGGTTTGGTTTTCTCTTCTTTTTTTTTTAATAGGCCTCCAACACTTCTTTTAAAACAGCATCTGAATAAATCTTTGATTATATACCTTTAATTTTACCTAGATCTTATAGAAAAAAAAAAACAAGAGTGGTTTCTTTTTCTGGTCAGAATCATAAACTTAGATTACCACTATGGGCAATTACTTGTAGCACTTTTTTCCCTAGTAATACATACTTTAAATTCTATATAATTCCTGTTGTAAAAAAATACAGGAAGAATATCAAGACCAGAAGCACTTAGTCTAGATTTGTGTTTGGTAGTTCTGCATCTGTTACTCATACTAATTTAAGAGCTTCATATAATTTTGGCATCTGCAAGCTACACCTAAAAAGTTCTTATGACAGAGAAATAACTCATAGAAGGACTTTTAAAGAAATTTGCATTTGTTCTTTCCACAGATCTAGTTCTTCGTCATGGAAACATATGGCTAAAGAGTGTTTGAGAGCTCAGTTACCAAATTCACGGTCCTAGCTCAAATTAGATTCACTTATGTTTATGCCAGCCTTCTCAGTTTTACCCAGGCTTGGTAACCTAGTAGCTTTCCCACGCACCCTATTCCATTGGTACCTACCTGCACCTTTGGAATTTCTTCCCCAGCACAGAAACAAAATCCTCCTTACTGTAATTGAAGACCTTTATTTCTTGTTTTATCTACTCTGCATAGGTACTTTTCTTGTTTGCTGCATCTTTTGAGAGTTTTAGAGCCACAATTACATGCTCCCCAGCCTTCCTTTTTCACATTGAGCAACTCCCAGCTCTCTTCCCTTGTCAGGTTCCTTAAGCCTCATCTCATTCTCTTTGATTTTTTCTGGAACTTCTTCATTAATGTCTTAATGTTCTTGAATACATCCCATTCTGGAAACTGTACTGCAACTGAATCCATATGGCCACTGAATAAAGAGGGGCTGCTTCACATTTTGCAGACAGTGTTCTTGTTTATATCTTGGTCTCCAGCTGCAAACATTTGCAAGTCTCTTCCAGCATGATAAACACATCTCTTCATAGAAGTGTGAAGTGTGTTCCCTCTTTCCACCTCTGCATGCTGGCTGATGACAGATTTATGTGCTTTTATATTTGTATCAATATTTAAAGGATTCAATATTCTCATTTATCCTGTTTTGGATTTGGTGAGAAGGCATCTTGTTAAACCATGGGAAACAAAGCAAGAAGTGCTCCTTCTTCCATCAGGCAATAACTTTCACTGTCAGGAACCCCACAGCATAATTATCTGTGGTTGTTTCATGCTGACTTCTCCATTACATATTTTTAATTAATTCTCAGTATTCAAGGGGAGTCATATTATACAAGTAATCATAAGCAAACACAAAAATATTAATATTTATTCATAAGGGTTTATATAAACAAAGATTTCTTTGTGAGACAGCATTAGAGATAAATATAAATTTTCACAGAATTGAGGTTCTTACAACCATTTTATAAAGCTTCTATTTTAATTTGGATGTGATAAGCTAGAAATAAAGGACAAAAAAATTTAAAAAGCAAAATATTTTACATTTTAAAAATTATCTAAGGAACAATACTGTCATGCCAGTTGTCATCTAAAGGTGAAAAGTCACATGATGACCAATCTGTGATACAAAATCACATATATATTAGTGAATTAGCAAATAAATGAATAAAATGAAATCATGTCCCAACAATTAATAAATTACATGCAAGCAAGGATTTAAAAACATGATCTTTTTCTGATCTCCCTTATAAAGTGAATTATTCAATCAATCTTTTGGTTATTTTTTTCCTTTACTTGATTTGTATAACACTAAGTACTACAAGAAATTTTTATTGGTCAGTGCTGTGAATAATGATACCATTCACACATTTCAGTCTCCATAAAAATAGTTTCAGTTCTTTATCTGTTTGTTTGTGCCTTACCACCTGTTGACATGAATTGCAGAAACCTGACACACTCTATGCAACTTCCTCACTGTGCAGGTGAATAATAAACACTGTGAGGCAAATTCTTCATGGTGACCCAGAACTACAGCTCTTCTCTGGAATTATACCATGCTTCATTTACAAAATGTCACAGTGTAATATCTTCCGGAATAAGTAACCAGTTTCACATTTTAGGTAGCTGTTAGCCTTAGCCTTAAATATATTAACATATTTTAAAATTGATAGCAGGTCTTAAGGGTGTTCAGCCTCACAGAAATAGAAAAAAGGTGGGGTTTTTTCCCTCTGGAACACACGAACCAGAATGGCATAATCTTCCATGTATGATTACAACACAAAACCAGTAGGTCATAATTCACAAGTGAGTTTATGCTGTATGGAATTTATTCTTAAATATTCTTTAAATACATTTTAAGGCCACGTAATTTCTTTAAAATTATTCATATTGCACATTTATATTCTCCATTAACTCCGGACTGCAAATAACAAAAATGTGCACAATTCTTTTTCATTATGTTACATTTTCCAGACTTGTGACAGATCAGCAAACTGGTATTCCTAATACAACATTATTGCAGATATGAAACTCCAAAACATCTGTATCTGCCATTTTAAAAGTCTGATTTCTGGAATTTGTTTCACCAATTACTTGATGTGAGTATTCTAGTTAAAAACTATATCAATCCCAAAGTAAATAGTATGCAGAGACCAGTATCTAATGAATCCATTTGATATTTGGCATGCATTTTTTATTAACATCTTTTTATTAAGACATGAAAATTTTGGCTGATGACTTGTTTATTGAAGATAATGATGCAATTTTTACTTTCTTTAATGGAGTTTGGATTTATTTTTCTGCATAGTAAGGAAAAAAAGTAACAAAACTCTGCCACCAGAATTTTTCATTGCAGAAACATAGATGTTGACGACTCTGCCTTATCACCCTTCATTTATAAATTAGTTATGCTGACGTAGAGTCAATGTTGTGGAGAAGTTCATTCCTCTGACCTGAAAGCATGGGAAAATCTGTGATTCTATACATAGAAGATGTGGTTGAAAAAGAAGCATGAATTACATACTACTGGCCTTTTTCATCTAGAGTCTCTAAAATGTAGAAGTCGCGTTTTGCTAATGCTCTGTTTGGAGAAGGAGAGACTTACTAATTTCCCTTTACTCTCACAAGTTACTTCCAAAATTACTAGATAGCATATTAGAGCACATTTTATTCAAGAATCTTAGAAGTTCCCTAATTAGGTTAATAAAATTAATCCTGTAACCTTGCAGCAATTCTAGAATTTTTATGCCATTTTACTGTGAATATTGAGAAGACAAGGTTGCACATGTTTTTTGACACAATGTTGAGTGAAAACTCATATATCCTGACCTTATTCTGTGGATAAAGAATTCTGTTCTTTATCCATAGGGTCATCAGTAACACAAATGCAGCAGTTATTTTAAGCTATTCAGGAAATGTAATCCATTTTCTTTAAAGGCTTTTCTTTTCAATATTTCTATTAAAAATATCTTCTTTACCTGGAATTATATCAAGAATTATACATGCAAAATTTTGCAGATTAGGTCTCAGGTCTTTCAGGCTAACTCAAGGGAAATTCAGTATGTGTGTTTCAATATTGATATGTCCTTTTCAGTTTGTAACATTCCTGTTATCAAAAAAATGCAAGCTGTGAGATCACAATGAGAAAAAAAAGTATCCAATTAATTATAGACTACTTAATTTTTTCTGTGTATTTTGGAAGGGTTATTAGAAAATAAAAAAGTAAACTATTGGATTAACTTTATGAAATTATTCTTAAATCAACCACTTTTTGAAGAGGCATTCATATGCAACCTCAGGCATGTCTGTAAGTCCCACTCATGAATAGCAATACTTTTAAAAGCCATGATCAAGCTAATATATCTTTGGCAGAAGAGGTATTTTAGTGTGAACTCTAGATTCCATGCTAGAGAGAAGCTCAGAACAGCTGTTACACCATGAAATCTTGAGTGTGATGCAAATGAAGGAAGGTTAATTTCACTGTTATAACCACTTTCTTCCAATAGGTGCACACTCAGTTTTATGAAGGTTCTGCCTGATCTGAATCTTGGAGCTAATCACTGTGAAGGAAGAGGTTGGTTAGGAATGCATGCATTTAAAAGGTTTCCATTTTTGAAAATTCAATGAACAGTAGAAACACTTCCATTTTTTTTAAAAACAAATGACGTTTTAGAACTACCTAATAGATATTTTGGGCCTGAATAGTGTTTCAAATATGTCTTTTATTGGTGAAAGTTAAGTCACAAAAGCCATGACTGAATAAATTCTTGCATTTGGAAAACATCATGGACAATATTCAGGAGCGTATAAACTGTAATGTTATAAGGTGTAATGGTTCATCTAATGTACAGTATCATTCTTGCTACAAAATTCTCAAAAAGGTGAAACTCATCTGAAACAAAACTATTAGATATACAACAAAACTATTAGATCAGGTTTCTGATCTCCAAGTAATGACTTCTTGCCCTTAAGTAAGAAAAGCAAAACCTCTGACAATAAAGATTTTGAACAGTTTGCCTGCAAAACAGAAGGCCTCAGTCTCCTATTTTGCCTTGTAAATATATTCAAGTATACAACTTCTCTTTGGATATTTAAATGCCATTTCTTGATTCATAAATTACAGTGGTCCATTCCCAACATATTGCTTACTGCTACTTACAATTCAATCTCCCATTGGAATACCTGTGTTTTAACAGAAACAAGGGTATTTCCAATGTGGCCTTTTTCTTGTTATAGTTGTTGTAAATATATAATTATCCAACAACTGATGAAGTGGTAAGAACAGGGGAGACTCAGATACCTTGCTCCAAATTTCATCATGGGTGTTTCTCATGTTCTGGACTTCCAGGACATTGTAATGGTGATGAAAGAATTGTCTTATTTTTGACTCTTCAACATCACATCCAGTATGATATTGAACTACAAAAGAAATTAGGTGCAGCAGTCTATCAGTCCTGTAATCATCATATGCCTACACTGGGCTTTTAATGTGTAATTTTAGACATGTTCTTGGCAGTCTCTCAGCTCTTTTTCAAAACCAAAGCATAATTTCCTTTTAGCTGGTAAGATTGTGGTTTTTAATGTGGAGGAAAGATGCTGGTTTTCACATCTTTTTNTTTATTTCATTTTATTTCATTTCTGTTGTTAGGAAGACCAGAGATCATAAATTTTGTTCCCTCTGCTTTCATGGATAGTCTTAAAATTAAAACTGCTAAGGATTTAAAAAAATCCAACCAACAAATATGGTCAGGTAATCTTACTGTTTATAATTACCAGATTGTTCCCTATGACTTTTTTTTCCATCACAAAGAAAGAAAAATTTTTACCTAAAACCATTAGAATTTTTTTTAGGGTGGGCAAACTCACATGAGAAAATATCATGTTATATATTTAAAATCATAAAATGTAAAGGCTGCATTTTCTACTGAATTCACTGCTGGCATTGCATTTTGTATGTTAAGTATATGGTAAGTATCATGAGAGAAAAATAATCTAACATATCTGAAATTATAACACATTTTTAGACAAACTATATTGAGAATAATTTCAGCAGTAGAATTGAAATGGTAAATCCACTCATATATTGATTTTAGTTCTAATGTTTTTTTTTTAATGAGTCTGTTTTCACCATTGGATATGAGTTTTTTATTGCTGCACAGTAACTGCACAGAGTTGGAAATTATGTATTTTTAGAAATATATAGAATTCTGTTTTTAAAAATGAAACCTTTGAATGGAGAATAATATTTTTGGATTACTGCAGAAGAGTATACACATAGAGAATTTTTTTTTTTTTTGCTAATTTTAAGTCAAATAAGTTAGTGTTGCAATAGCAGGGTGAAATCATTTTCACAATACTCCCGCCATTTTCCCCTTGTTGTAGTTAGTGAACTGAAATACAAAAGTTTTAAAAGTCAGACCTATCTTTTCAGGTGTAGAATCAACACATCCAGAGGCAGGTTTCACTGAGCATCTCAAGGTGCTTGCATAACTGCATACCTTGCTAATAGTTTTAGGAGCATTAAGTGGATTAATACCAACACTTTGTGTCTTCTGCAGCTTCAGAGAAGGCTATGAAAAGGTGAAGTAGTAACACTCCATAGTTCTGTTGTCATCAGAGTTCCCTAGTTAACTGTTAATAATGACATTGCAGTATACACATGTTAAATATAGATATTTAGATATTTTATCTATAAATACAAATGTGTTCATTACACTGCCTGATCATGTGTTCTTAATGTATTACTGTAATGAATTACTTCTAAAGTAGTCCTTTGCTTTGTCAATATTTGTGTCACATGATCATAGAGTCTCTATGAAATTCTGACAACCCTCATGTGAAGGGAAAATTTCCATTTTCTCTATGTAACACTCAAAAAAGTATCTGTATGTTCTGGAAATGTGGTAAGTGTCAGACTGGTAAGTGTCTGAATGTTAAAGAATAAATGAGAGAAACTATTGTGTATTTTGAATTTTTCTCTAATGCTCATGCATCTCTTAGCTCTAAACTACAATTAAATATTTCTCACCAGCAAACCGATTGATCATAATGTTTGCTAGATTCCTATTGACAGCATGTACTGTGTCTCTCAATTAACTTACTGATAGAAGGACAGTCTGGTTCTAGCCAGTAGTGCAGTAGGATATCCAAATTACTGGGGAGCCACTGGAATTTTAGATTCCCAGGGCTGTGCTCATTATGATAAATAATGTGCTGCTGAAACATAGAGTTTTAAAAGATTAGGATTTTAGGCAAAGGTTAGAATTGCTGAAATTAGTTAAAATAGATCTAATAAGCAAACCCAGCTGAAATTAATTAAAGAATTAATGATTAACTAAAGAATTAGATTTGAAGTAAGTTTAAAGAGTAGGTAACTGATTGCTTGTCATTTTGTATTTACTCAGCTGTGCTTATAATGAGAAACAGAAAACACTGATTAATAGATCTAAAGAAATGTAGACAATTATAATTTTTCCATTGAAGAGAAATGAAGAAAGGAACTAGAGGTTCCCCCAAAGGTAATTCATATTGTCAAAAACCAGAAAGGCAGAAAGGTCAAAACAAGGAATACGAGTTTTATTTCATCATTCTCACCCTCCCCTCAAATTATTCGACCATCAACTCAATTTAGAGAACAAACCAGGCATGCTTAATGACTATTCAGCTAATTACCATACGAAACAAGGAAATGGGAGGCATCAATATGATAAATGTGCACTTGTATTTTGAATATGCAGAACTCTTGTAGATGAATAGACTTTGTATTGCTTTGTGCTTTGCGCTGCGTATTGGGGAGCTATCCCACACAGCTGCCCGGTGCTGAAATAAACATACACTTTCTAACAGACCTGTTAGAGAGTCTTTGTCTGTCTCAAGTTGAGGGTCTATATTAGATCAATACTCATATTTTGATAAATCACTGCCCCTGTAATATTTTTCATTTTTGCTATGTCTTCATAAAACATTTGAATATTCAGCAAGGTGCCTGCCCTCTGCTCTTCAGAATATTCATTCCAGAACCATTTATTCAGGCATTTCAGACCTGACTGAATTTCACAATAATCCTGGGGAAAAATAGAATCTCCTATTTTGAGGCATATCATACAGTTGGAACAGAAAGAGTGACAATTGAAATGTTGCAGGGTTTCTATTTGTCTTTGGGGAAGAAATCATGGAACAAAGAAACTATTTCATGACAAAAACTAGGTAAAATTTAGCTTTAGTGTATCTTTAGCATTTGGGATTGGATACAAATTAAATGCCTCTGGCTAGAGAAAAGTAGTTTTATGGTCTGTATGCACATCTGATTTTTGATCCCTTCACACCCTATCAATAAGGAGAGTACTTTTTATTAGGGTTTTACAAAGATTCCAGACTGCCTGGATACTTAACATGCAATTTTTCTTTGTTTCTCATTAGTCCACTTTCTAAATATCCTCTACACCATCTAGAGTCCTCACTTCATAAACTGCTTTAGGACTAGTTGGGCCAGAAGAGACTACTGATGTAACTTAGTACTGACTTTGGCTGGGATGGAGTTAACTTTCTTCGTAACAGACCACAACGTTCTGTGCTTTGGGCTTGTGACTAAACCAATATTGATAACAGATCATTTTGACTATTTCTGAGCAGTGCTTGCACAGCATGAAGGTTTTCTCTACATGAAGATTTTTTCTAGACTGCTCTCATGTCTCCAGCAAGTGTGTCACACTCACCATTAAAACCTGGAAGAGGTAGAATAGGAGTTTTTGTCTTCCAAGGTGGCCATTGCTGAGAAACTGACTGGGAACTGATCTGCTTATGGCAGGAGATGAGTGATTTCCTTTGTGTTGCTTGTTGTTTTCCGCTTTCCTTCTCCTATCACACTGTTTTTCCTTGATCCAAAAATTGTCCCACTTCTGCTATTTCTGTTCTCTCTCTTTCTTGCTGTGGGGCAGGTGCAGAATGAGCAAGCAGCCAGTACTGCAAATAAATATTACACAAACACATATTAGTATGTGGGTTCATATATACATGTGTGTAATTTGCAAAACATCCTGTTTGGATCATTACCACTGGAGTGAGGAATTGTGATATGTGATAGCAACAGAGATTGTACCTCTGATTGGTAGCAACAGATAACAAACTAGGCAATGAATTAGAATCCATCAATATGTCTATGCATCTCTCCTTGTCACTAAACAAAAACCTGTCTCTGATGCTAAAATCTAAGATGACTCTCTTGAATGTAACTCGATGTTTAGCATCTGAAGTTTTTTTTATGTACTGCAAGGGATTATTTGCTGGAAATAAGTGCAAATTGCAGAGCTGAAGAAACCAGACATTATTATTTCCATGTGTCTTTCTGGAAATATATATATAGGCAAATAATTTTTGACCTTTAGAAGATCTGATTAAAGGAAAGTTCTGCCTTTATCTTTATTGTACAAAATCAGTAGTTTTTATGTGCTGATTTCCGAATAAATTTTATTAATAAGTCCGATTAGGTGTTCTCAGTCATTATACAGCTCTTAATTTAAATAATTTTTTGTTATGTTTCTACCTATAAATTAAATCTACAGTTTAAATAATACATTCAAAATATTACGCAATTTTAAGAAAAACAATTTTTTAGATACAAGAATGTTCCTTCTAAACAGTTGAACATTCACAATAAACTTTGATATACGGAATGCAGTCTTTTTATTATCAAACTGTTTTAAAATCAAATAGAGTATTGACCAGTTTTGGTTTTAAAAACACAAATGGCTTCTAGTAACAGTCAAAGGCCTGAAGAATTCCTCTGATATAAATTGTTGCTACAAATTTCTTAAAAACCATACCAGTATTTTCTATCAAAATACGGTGATAAATATAAGAATTTTTGGGAAGTTCAAGGAAGAACATTTCCAGCAGGTCAAGCAAGGTGATCCTGCCCCTCTACTCAGACCTTGTGAGGTGTATTTGGAGTTCTGTGTCCAGTTCTGGGTTCCTCAATGTTAGAGAGACGTGGAGCTCTGAAGTGGGTCCAGTGGAGCGCTACAAAGAAGGGGAACAGGAGTGTCTCTCGTATGAGGAAAGACTGAGGGAGCTAAGTCTGTTCAGTCTTGAGAAGAGACAACTGAGAGGGAGCCTCATCAGTGTCTGTCAACACGAAGGGAGGTGTCGGAGAATGGACCAGACTCTGCTCAGTGGTGCCAGGCAATGGGACGAGAGGCAATGGGCAGAAACTCATGCATGGGAAATTCATGCACCTGAATATGAGGAAGAGCTTTACATCCACACTGGAATATGCTGTTGTTGTGATCCACTGAGGGAAACTACGAGGAGGTCTTTTAGAAATGGATGGTCAGGAGCATAATTAAGCCAAACGAGACAAACCTTGTATCTGAGAATCATTTATTGGGAACAAAAAGCATAAGGAAAAGGAGTTACCCAGATAAAAGAGGGCTGTAAAGAGATAAAAGAAAGAAAGAAAATGGAAAAGGACTAGCAGGGGGTGGAAGGGGGCGGAGGGAGAGACAGAGAAAAAGCAGGCATTACCACCAGGGGACCAGGGAGTGCCGTCGGGATGGGCCTGGAGGGGCTGCCTGCTGGGGAGCCTGCGCGGCTCTCGCATGGACGCGGCTTCACGGGAGCGGCCCCTGCGGCCACAGGCGGCCGGACACACCGGGAGTGGCCGCTCGGACACTGAGTCTGGAACCCTGGACAGGGTCGCGGTGGGGATCGCGGCGGCGGGCTGGATCGGAGCAGCAGGGTGGGCTGGATCGGAGCGGCAGGGTTGGACACAGGTAACTCAGGACAGGGGCAAAAAAGCAGAGTGGCGGTCAGAGACACAGGGAGGCAGGACAGGCGCAAGGGCGTGCTGGCGCCAGCGAGGGCAGGAGAGCCAAACAGCAGGCTGGGGTCAGGGCAAAGGAGAGAGATAGCAAGCCAGCAGGTGAGCCAGAGAACGAGCAGCAGCGAGCAGCAGCCAGCCCCCTTCAAGAAAACAAGTGTCAAAAGCCCTAACCCACCAAGCCCCAAAAAGCAAAAAGCGTAAGACACAAAAGCCCCCAGACAAAAAGACAAATCTCAAAACCCCCAGCGTTCGTGGTGCAGTCGCTTTTATGCCCCCTGGCCCCTTCCAAAGTCTGCCTGCTCACAGGAGACCATTGGCCCAGCCCAATCTTCCATGGCAGTCCATTGCTGGAGACCTTTTGCCGTCTGATTGGAGAAGCCTCTCTGGAGGGTGCAGTGTCTCCTTCTGCCTGCCTGCCCCATGTGAAGTGTTACTGAGCAAAGTCCCCCCAGAGACAAGGCTTTCCCTCATCTTCTAGCTTACTCCTTTAAGCAGCACATGCGCACCCCTTCTCCCTCTGACAATCAGTGTTGAGNATGTTAGAGAGACGTGGAGCTCTGAAGTGGGTCCAGTGGAGCGCTACAAAGAAGGGGAACAGGAGTGTCTCTCGTATGAGGAAAGACTGAGGGAGCTAAGTCTGTTCAGTCTTGAGAAGAGACAACTGAGAGGGAGCCTCATCAGTGTCTGTCAACACGAAGGGAGGTGTCGGAGAATGGACCAGACTCTGCTCAGTGGTGCCAGGCAATGGGACGAGAGGCAATGGGCAGAAACTCATGCATGGGAAATTCATGCACCTGAATATGAGGAAGAGCTTTACATCCACACTGGAATATGCTGTTGTTGTGATCCACTGAGGGAAACTACGAGGAGGTCTTTTAGAAATGGATGGTCAGGAGCATAATTAAGCCAAACGAGACAAACCTTGTATCTGAGAATCATTTATTGGGAACAAAAAGCATAAGGAAAAGGAGTTACCCAGATAAAAGAGGGCTGTAAAGAGATAAAAGAAAGAAAGAAAATGGAAAAGGACTAGCAGGGGGTGGAAGGGGGCGGAGGGAGAGACAGAGAAAAAGCAGGCATTACCACCAGGGGACCAGGGAGTGCCGTCGGGATGGGCCTGGAGGGGCTGCCTGCTGGGGAGCCTGCGCGGCTCTCGCATGGACGCGGCTTCACGGGAGCGGCCCCTGCGGCCACAGGCGGCCGGACACACCGGGAGTGGCCGCTCGGACACTGAGTCTGGAACCCTGGACAGGGTCGCGGTGGGGATCGCGGCGGCGGGCTGGATCGGAGCAGCAGGGTGGGCTGGATCGGAGCGGCAGGGTTGGACACAGGTAACTCAGGACAGGGGCAAAAAAGCAGAGTGGCGGTCAGANGTCCCCCCAGAGACAAGGCTTTCCCTCATCTTCTAGCTTACTCCTTTAAGCAGCACATGCGCACCCCTTCTCCCTCTGACAATCAGTGTTGAGATCAACCAGAACTAAATTGGCTCTTCACAGTTGTCCAGAGAGGTTGCAAGTTTTTCTCACTGGAAATATGCAAGAACCATCCGGAGAGAATCCTGTGCCATGTGTTCTGGGATAGCCCTGCTTGAGCAGGGAGGTTGGACCAGATGAGCCTCTGTGGTCCCTTCCAACCTTACCCATTCTGTGATTCTGTGATTCTGTGATTCTGTGAGTGTAGTGGACTGCATACCTCTATCAATTAGCACTGGGCATTTCCCAGTGGCTCATTGCAGTATGAGTAGGAAGGATTAATTCTAGTACCCTGGTTAATTCTTCTTCCTCTAATTCTTGTAGAATTAGTGGGGCAAGGTTTTGTGGACTGAGCAGTTTGGACCACCTTTTGTGAATCTTCCAGTTCTTTGATCTTAGCTTACAAGACATCATGGACAAATGTATCTAGACCAATAGTCTAAAATTTCTGCAATAAATGCCCCCAAACAATATCTAGATTGGATGAACCGTCAGACACCACTTCAAATAATTACTATAAAATGATCTCCAGTATTTTGCAGAAGTGAGAGTGAACTGACTGTGCAGTTAAGGTGGCATTAAGCAACTGAAGACCCCTTTTTTTATCTTATGAGAACAAAGAATTGAATAATTTTTTCCAACTTTTTATTCTACCACAGATTTTACCATTTAAAAGTCTATTAAATCCCTTGTTCAGTATTGTCAGCACAGTATAATTCCCATCATAATTGATGCTTGGACAAAATTCTGGTTATAATTAAGGCCACATGAGTAAAGGTCATTTAGAGAAAGGAGCAGAAGCAAAAATGCACTGTATGGTGTGAATTTCCTTGTTATTTACAATATTAATCTTACTCACTAGGCACAACAATGCAAGCAGCAATGTTATTGAGTGGAGTTAATAGGGATGAAAGCTTCCTCTGTGTGGCATATTGTATTCCCTGTGATATTACTTGTTTTTTCATCAGAATATTAGCAGTCTGCTGTTAAAACTAATGAGTCATCAATTCTCATTCAAGAAACCAATTAACGTAATACATTTTCTTACAGTCTTTTGTGATGATAAATTAATTAATGCCTTTCATGCCACAAGTGAGCAAAAATATAATTAGAATGTGCTTGGCATTTAAAGCAATTTGTTCACTAAATTATGCTACTATTTGTTTCTGTCCTTCTATATATATAAATAATATATAGGCATATCTATTTAGGTGCCTTTTCTGTGCTACAAGTATAAGCATTCATAACAATTAATGAGTGGGAAAAATAAACCTTGCAATGTGCATTCATACTAGCTGGTACCTGTTTTTTCATTTCCCTTAAAATTGCTGTTAGAAAATACATACACTGGTAGAAGCAGTGTTGCTTTCCAAGTGGAAAGGTGATCCGTTAAGAAGTCTAAAGTATATGTAATACGTAAAGCGGGAGGGAAAGCAATAAAAATAAAGATTGTAAATTGGTGTAGGCCAAATAAACAGAAGATACAGGAAATTTAAGGTATTTTACAAACCAGCAAAGGAAACAGACACAAAACCCAAAGAAACCAATGATCCTCGGTCATTGCGTCAGGCAGGTAAGACGCACTGCTTGTGTAAGTGGTTTCTATCTTACATACACTAGATGTAATATGACATGTAATAGATGTGATAGTTGTAGGCCCAGTGTGATGAGGAAAAGAGTGTCAGTATGGCAACACTGATAGATAATCTCCCCTTCTAAAAAAACACGTCATTCAAGGAAGAAGAAATAATATGTTCCTTGGTTTTTCAGGTATATTCTATTCACTTAGGATTTTCTGCTCTGTGTGAGAAAAATGTTTAAATATCTTCAGGTCAGGCTTTGGTTTATTTAAAACCGTATTATTAAATATTTCTTGTCCTCCAAAAATGTTTATTTTTGTGAGCAACTACTAAGGAAAATGGTGATAATCCTTTTTTTTTTTTTAGTTAGAGCTATCTTTTGGTTGAGCAAAACTTGAAGCACAGCTTAGAAGTTCCTGAGATGTTGTGTCATATCCAGAGGGTGGTCAATGCCTCAGAGTCCCAAATGCCATCAGTGCCACATGGTGTCCCTCAGGGGTCTGTACTGGGTCCAGTGTTATTTAATACCTTCATCAGTGACAGAGACAAAGGGATTGAGTGCACCCTCAGCAAGTTTGCAGATGACACCAAGCTGAGTGGTGCAGTTGACACTCCTGAGGGACAGGATGCCATCCAGAGGGACCTGGACAAACTCGAGCAGTGTCCCATGGAAATCCCACGATGTTTAACAAGGCCAAGTGCTGGTGCTGCACCTGGGTCAGGGCAACCCCTGGTGCCAGCCCAGGCTGGGGATGAACAGATGGAGAGCAGCCCTGCCCAGAAGGACTTGGGGGTGCTGTGGGTGAGAGCTGGACATGAGCCAGCCATGGGCACTCCCAGCCCAGAAAGCCAAGTGTGTCCTGGGCTGCATCCAAAGCCCGTGGGCAGCAGGGCAGGGAGGGGATTCTGCCCCTCTGCCCTGCTCTGGTGAGACCCCACCTGCAGAGCTGCCTCCAGCTCTGGGGTCCCAGCACAGGAAGGACATGGAGCTGTTGGAGAGAGTGCAGAGGAGGCACCAAGGTGATCAGAGGGATGGAGCACCTCTCCTAAGAGGAAAGGTTGAGACAATTGGGGTTTTTCAGCCTGAAAAAGATGACTTTTCTCAAGGTCATTTAGTGACAGGAGAAGGGGGAATGGCTCTGAACTCACAGAGAGTGGGTTTAGATTAGATATAAGGAAAAAGTTATATCATGTGAGGGTAGTGAGACACTGGAACCAGTTGCCCAAAGAAGTTGTGGCTGCCCCAAACCTGGAAGTGTTCAAAGCTAGGTTGAACGGGGCTTGCAGCAACCTGGCCAAGTGGAAGGTGTCCCTGCCCTTGGCAGGGGAGTTGGAAGGAGATGATCTTTGTGGTACCTTTCAACCCAAGCCATTCTATGATTTTATGATTCTCTTTGGTACCTTCCAGCATGAAACAGTCACTAGACAATCAAAAAGAGTTCTTTAGCTGAAGGTAACAAGACTAAAACAAATAAAGGAACTGAAGATGCTGTGATTACTATTTTTGTTCTCTAACTGATGATATATACTTGCTGCATATCTCTTAGGTTCCCAGACCATAACCCTCTCGCTTTCAAAGAGCAAATAGCCTTATTAACCACAATGGCTTTTTGCTATCCATGTCTTGTGCATAGGTTGCTATAATTTTGAAGTATTCTCTTTGAGGTCTAAGGTAGAGTAGACACCCATCAATTATTTCAGACACAGAAGCTTAAATTTTTAGACACAGAAGCTTAAAAACTCTACAAGGAATTGAAAATACAGGGATTTTGCCAGTACAGGAGTACTCAAAATATGTTAAAGAATGCAGTGATATTAAGCTTATACACAAAATCTGACAGTAAAGCAGCAATAGCTGCAGCAAATTTGTATGTTTCTCTGCACTTTTCCTAGCTGTGGCTGACAATCAATCAGATGCATACATATATAAATGATAGTATTTCCTTATGTGCGTTCCAGTGAGGGCTATAGTTCCAGATTTAGCCTCTCAGGCAGCAGCCCATTGCTTATGGAAGTAATGAGACTGCATTTCAAGTTATCTGTTGGAGAGAAGTATTCACAGGCAGAGTGAAGTAAAATAATTCCTAAAACATAAAAGAAATCTATTACTCTTGAAACTGAAAGGAGATTGTTGGTCATTAATATAAATTAGAAGGTAAGGCTTCAGTAAATCAACAAGGGAAATAAAGTTTCAAAGATTAAATTGGCATCTGGGAATGAGAGAATTTATTCTTTTTCCTGGGAACTATACAAGACACAAAAAAACCTTTCAGTGATACCCTAATGAGACCTTCTGAGAAAAAGATATGTCTCACGATTATGGGTTTGTTGTGTATGAAGTGAAGGATGACTATTACAATACTTTCAAGTACAATAAGAACTTGCATGGATGTTAAGCAGCAGATTCTAATAAACCTTTCAGAACCTGCTTAGCTGGATCACTGATAAATCATGGAACACTGAAATTGTCTTAGAGGGAGGGAAAAGCAACAAGAATATTCAAGTATGAACTTCTGGGTGAGAAAATAGCCCTCACCATAATACTGAGTTAATTCAGAAAAAGAATCAGAAAGACAATCCAGTTAAAATTTATAAATGTTCATGTTTTGGTTTGGGTTTTTTCTTTTGGTTTTTCTTCTCTTTGTAGACAGAGTCCTTTATGATTGTATACATTGGTTGTCTTGATTTTTATTAGTACCTTAGAAGAAAACATACAATTATTATGATAGTTATTATAATAAAGGTTATCCCAATACACAGAGCTACTGAGAGAAAATTTAAATAATGAAAGATACACTGGATCTGGACTATCTGGTAATCTGAAAATAAGCAAAAAAATATTTATTTGTATATCAATATTCAAAGTGATATATCAGGAAGTATGAAAGTAGTTTCTGCTGTCTTGAAGTGGAGGATTCTAAGTCAGTGTGAAGTGTTCTGAATAAAGCTTGGACACACAAGGATAATTAAATAAATGTGAGATTTTGAAAGTTAGCAGACGTACAATTTATTTTGAAGTAATACATCCAGCTCAGTTGCCCACAAATTCTTCAAGGTCTCTATCAACTGAAGAATATTCAGCAAGAATCATATTAATTATTAGGCCAGATATGAACCAAATAAATTTGTACTACTTATTTTAGCAAATTTGTAGGCCTTTTAATAATAAGCATAAATGTAGCAAAAAGAAACTTTTCAGCCCATCAGGCAAGGCTCAGTGAGGTACTATCATCCAAATGTAAAGCAAGTGAAAGAAAAATTATTACCTCCTTTTAAAAAGCTCATGAACACATACTAAACACTTGGCATCAACGCTGTCTCTAAAATTTAAATCCTGATTTCTCCTGGCATGTTGCCATTGGTCAGCAACAGATAATTAATGAAAACATAGAGCTTTTGCTGACCTAGTGATGCCTATTGATTTTTAGGGGTTTTTTTCCTTTTATACATTCTCTGTATTCTTTACACATATATTTGGAGCTCTGTAGCCCATTATTGCATCTGTAGCTGGTTTTCCCAGTACTTTTCCCTGAACTGATAGGCAGAAAGACAGAACATATTCCAAAGCCCCTATCCTATCTTGGTTTTCCTTAGGGACCAAGGCTGAAAAACAGCTCTTCAAGATGCATTTTCATCAACAAGGTCAGTTTCCATCTGAGGGGGGAGGAGGGGATTGACCTGAGGTGGGGAATTGCATCACCACTCGTGCTTCTAATTGCTGGTTTTTTGTAAATTATGCTAATTTACCAAACTTGTAAAACTGTATGCGCCGCCGTGTGAGTGGGCTTTTGTGGACATTTTTCCATTACTGCCCCTGGAGGCCTCCAATAAAGACCAGCTTTTATATTACCTTCTATACCAATTTTGTCTCGAAAGTGTGTGTTGTTCCATTTCTACAGTGAAAAAGGCATCACTAAAAGTCATCTCATAGATGTTCTAACACTTAATAATTGGCATCTGTTTAGAGGGAATGTGTATAAAATTTAAAAATGAACAAAGTAGGATCAAACTGGATGCAAATTTGAAGACTTCATTTAATTCATCAAAAAGAAAAGTTATGGCATAATATATCTCACTGGTAATCTTCAGCTTCACCAAAGCTGTTCATAAATGTTGACCACTCCTATGTATTAAGAAATTCCATGATTAGGAGAGAGACTGGATGGCTAATAGGCTGAAAATTTGTAGAGACTACTAATATTTTGATGTTAAAATTACATTAATATGCTGCAAAAAGCATGGCATTGAAGAAATATTCTGGAAATACATATTGGACCGAACTGGGTTTTGAATCTTCTAAACATGTATCACGCTTAACAATGAATTCTAGCTACATACCATATCATAATATTCCAGACGGTATGGAGGAAATGTGTTATTTCCACAGGCATCAGAGATTTCCTGCATCAACATAACGTATATGAGGATGCTACTAAGATAAAACTTCTTTGACAGAAGGGTTGGATGCCAGCCAACATCTAAATGCACTACACTGTTGTAAAACTGTCTTGCCAGTGTGCTTCTTTCATAGTGGTCCTGAATTTTTTTGTTGTTGTTGTTGTTGTTGTTGGTTTGTTGGTGTTTTTGGTAGTGCTGACAGTTCTGGGTTGGGGGGGTGGGCATTTGGTTGGTTGGTTGAATGGGTTATTTTGTTTTGTAAAAGGAAAAGCATGGGTAAGAAAAAGGGAAGTTGTCTACAGTCTTGAGCCATGGCTTCTGTTTTGAATAGATATATGAGAGTTTAGATCAGTCCTTGCCTTTTGCCCAGGCCTCCGGCAGCAGGCAGTAGCCTTATTGGGATGGCCAGCACCACAAAACCCTGCCTTGTTCACAAGTTCTTTAATAACAGCCAGTTAGGTCTATCATAGAATGAAATATTTATTTAATAGAAACAAAATTAACACATAAGACTTTAAACAGACTATTTACTACACAGGAATAAAACAATAAAAAAGAGAATTACTAGTAGATAACATAGAGCGCACAACAGAGGTACCTATTATTACAGCTACTGAAGAAATAGTATAGATTAGGATTCAATGTATCTTACTATCCAGTTGCTGATGGGGCACACATCGTAATCTTTCCCTCAGTTTCCAAAAAAGTAACCATGAAGATGCATTCAGCTTTGGGGAGTAGCTGTCTTACACATTTCCAGGGAACGTGTAAAAGGCTTCTCCCTCTGTGATAATTTTTTTGGCTTTTAAAGTGTAGGACAAGTCCTTTTAGTCACTAATATTTCTTTTCTTCTATCTGTTCCCACATCAGTTATCCATGCCAAGATGATTCTTGGTTGGGCTGCAGACCTTTTGGTGGCAGGAGATGACCCCTTGCTGGGCCTTTGGCCTGCCTGGGTTCTCTCTCCCATCTGCACCAGCCATCTGGGAGGGGGGAAATCCTGCCACACCTTCCTCTGGAAGACAACAATTTCTTTCCTCCTTTCAGTCCTCCATAGCACTACATCCAGCATATATGGTTGCCATTGCAGGCTGGTTACTAAAATGTATTAAGCAAATGAAGGAAGAGATGCCATCATTTCTCTGCTGATTAACATTATTAAGATCAGTTCATGGGCCTCTGGAATCATCTCTCCTCCAGAAGTTTGGAATATTGGCATGAATAAATTCAGTTTAACAATTTAATTAATGAAGTTCAGGCCATAGATTTAGAGGGGAATCTCTTTCAAATTGCCCAGCCAAACAGAGTTTGCGGCGACAACTGGGATCAAAGTTCAGGTTTTGGTCCAATGCTGGTCCTCTGATCTTCTTTATGTATAATGGCTGATCATTGCCTTGCACACCCATTCATTAGAGACCACTTTCCTCCAAGCAGAGTTTATTTCTTTGACATATACAGTCTCTGAACTCTTTGGAATTGTCTTGTGACACATGGCACTCAGAAAAAATTGTCATCAAAGTCTCTGAAACCTGGATCTTCTAAATTACTGTGCAGAAACAAAGATTATAATACACTTTATGCCTTTTTCCATCACATAAGAAGTAAGATTTCCTGAACATACAGCATTAGTTATCAAATACTATCATAAGACTATTTTCAGAAAACAGTTGGAGAAAAGGATCTGAAAGGATCTGTACACTTCCAAAAGTACACTAATATAAGCAGAGAAAAAAAAATTCATTTCAGTAGTTGTATGGGCTCCAGCTCACTTTTTATATTATTTATATTAGATTATATTGTTTTGTTGCACACTAGATTTATCTCTCGCCATTTATGTCATATTTATTACTTTGTATTATTGAAGATATACACAAAACTCTTCATTTATTCATCTGTAACCTGAAGTCAGTGCATGGCACAGACTGATGCATACTGAAATTGGAAACAATAGGCTAACCTCCAGCATCATATCTTTCAAACTGAAAATAGACCCGAGTTATTTTGCTATGTCAGTTGAAGCAGCTAATGATAGTTGACATGGGGACAGGACAATATTCACTTTAAGCTTCATTTGCTTTGCTCAGTTTATGTAGGGAGAGTGGTCAAATTCCATAGGATAATGACTCTGTTTAGAGTAACTTTGCTTAAGAACTCCATTTGCCTACAATAGAAAAACAGAGAACACTGAACATGTTTTTTACAAGTGACTTGAAAGCTTCTCTATGTTATTGTGATCCTCTAAGAAACCAATGACCCAGAAGACTCTTTTTCTAATACAACTTTGTTCCCACAAGAATTCTTCTTCAACAGCAAGAATTTATGCTGTTGTACTGATCTCAGTTCTTTTATTTTGTGATATTTGTGCTTCTAATGTGCACTTTAGGCCAGTGACGGTGGAAAGTACTATGACATACAGTCATCTCATTGATCCAAATCATGTTGTTCCACAAGTAGATAAATGAATGCTGAAATAGCAGAGACCATGGAAAGCAATGTGATATGTCATGCTTCCCCAAATGTAACTGTGCACACACATATATTTACACACAGATACTCACATCACGTACATTTCAGATGAGACTCATAAAATTCTTGTATCATGCTAAGAACTGATGAAATCAATGGGAAAATATCGTCATAAACTTTCACACAACTTCAAGCAGTATACTACTCACTTACTGCCACTGTTACCTCCTGTGATAAAATTAATAATATTTTCAGTGGTTTTCTTGGTAGTCATGGTCAAATGTGAGCATTCCATCAGTGAGGCCTTCAGATTTTTGAACCCTGAAATTACTGGGAATAATGGAAAAAAAAACCATATTAGAAGTTATTTACTGAAGACTCGGTACTCTGATGTATTTACTCAGAGAGTCCCACTGGGACTTCCCTTCACCTGGATATATCCTTCTTTATATTTGTGTGTCTGTCTTTTCCAGTTAGAGACAATTTTTTCCTTTGATTTGTTTTGTATTGTTTCTAATTATAAGGTATCATAGAGAAATATAAAACGACATGCTTAGTAGTAAAACCTGTATATAAAATTTCATCCTTTGCTGCTCATGAATTTGTTAAGGAAACAGAGCTTTGGAGACCTTGATTTTTGGTAACACTTATATACTAATCTTTTCATTTTCCAGCAGATCCGTTTCTTAAATCTATGTCCTGATAAGACTTAGTTGTTGCATGTAGAATTAGAAATATTTAAACTAGGATCTGTGGATTCTTATGTTTGCCTCTGAAATGAGAGTCTAAATGCCCATAACAGACCCAAAATATTGTTTTGGTGAGTCACAGCATTTGTTATATTTGATTTTCCCCAACTCTGAATCAGAAATAATGATACTCATCTTCCTTAAGGAAAGCAATGCTAATATTAGTCTATTATTAAGATATTTCCATATTAGGACTTTTCTTCCTTGAAACTTATGCTGACTATACTTTATTAAATTGTCCACTTACAATCACAACTCCAGTCTTAACTGGTTCTTTTCATATGCATTTTTGGTATTTTTTTTGTAACCAGAGCAGCAAAAGCAGAAGGGCTGCAAGTGAGAATCTTCTCCATTTTTAAGTTTATGCTTAATCATCTTTCTAAAATTGGCATGATGGGTGTTTTCTACGAACTCTTTTAGGAGCATCACCTGGTTTACTGTGTGTTGAAAGTTCAAACAAAATGTTTAAAAATCTTTACAGCAAGAAATACCTGATCATTTTGCTTTGTCTACTACTCACAGATTTCATTGTTTTCTCAATGGACCACTGAACTAGTTTCACAGATCTTCTGCTTAAAGTATCTAAGAAAGCAGTAGTAAAAATAGATTGCATTAGTCACTCTTGTCTCAAACAATTTTATGGCATGTGTATCATATATTACTGTTTTTGTTTTATGCATACTCTAAGCATGGATGAGAGATGTATTTAAGGCTTCTGTGAATAAATACCAAGAACAAAAGCAATACATACCCTTCAGACTGAATTTACCTTGTTGTGATAGAAAAAGACATAATACCATCACTATTTATATAAGGGTGAAATAGCAGAATGTAGCTCATAGGTGATGACAGCTCTTGAATTAGCCTGAAAAGAAAGAATATATTAATGATACAGCAAAGAAAATTCCTTTCTGTTGTTGGTAACTCTCAGAGGTAATATTTAGCAAAGAAGGACTTGAAGCAAAGGTGCTAACTCTGTTCCTGGAAATTCTGAGTGTTCAGAAAAGGGAGAGAAAGCAGGGTGCATTTTCAGCTTCTGTGTGAAAATTTTGAAGTGTTATTTGCCTGCCTGTTCTTTGGATCAGGATGTCAAAATGCATCATCTTTGGGTGCTGCAACACACTGAAGTGCAAGTCCTGTGCATTTTCTCTTGACAGTACAGCTGCTGTTATAGAGAGCTTGGTGCTATTGGAGACTCTCCAGCAGCTTTGCTTTATTCCTGCCAGTGATCTTATTTACTTTAGTATTTACATGGGGACAGCTGTTACATTAGCAATGTGCAGCATCTCTAGCATGTGGACATACTAGCTGCTCCACTCCCCAAAAACTTTTCTCTGTGTTAAGTACAGAAAGCAAAGGAAGGGGACTGGACTGTCACAAGGAAAGTATTCCTGTAGTTATTTCTGCTGAGCAAACCATACATTTAATGTATCATTTGTCTTAATTTTAATTTCCTTTTTGCAAGCGTTGTGAGCTTCCTGAAGCTTAGACACCCCTTGCAGGGCTATAGACAATCTATGGTTTTTTACTGAAGATGTGTAAGACATTCTCAGTAAGTGGTACTGACCACAAGTAACGAATCATTGCCAGATGTGTAATTACACAGGAAAAGTGGAAATGTCCTGATTTTGGTGGGGCTAGAGTTGGTTTTCCTCCCAGCTGTAGTTGGCACAGTGCTGTGCTTTGTGCTCAGTGTGAGAATTGTGTTGAAAACACACTGATATTTTGGCTCTTGCTAAGTAATAATTACTCTGAGTGAAGGATTTGTCAGAATTTCATGCTCTGCCAGTGAGGGGCTGCACAAGAAGCCAGGAGTGAGCACAGCCAGGACAGGTGTTCTGAATGGGCCAAAGGGATATTCCAGCACCATAGAAAATCAAGCCTAGTACAAACAGGGGGCAGCTGGCTGGGAGAGGCCAAGTGCTGCTTGGAGGCTTGCTGTGCATGAGTCAGTGGGTGGTGAGAAACTGTTTAGTCCATTACTTCCTTCTCTTGGGTTTTACTCCTTTCTCTCTCCTATTTTCATTACAATATTTTAAGTATTTTTACTGTTATTATTAGCATTAGCATTATTATTAAAATTTGTTTCAACTAATAAACTGTTATTATTCCACAAGTTTCACCTTTTTTTTCTAATTATCCTGCCCGTGCCTCCAAAGTCAAGGGGCAGTGAACAGCTGCATAGTACTTAGCTGCTTTCAGGTATTAAGCCCTGGCACGGAATAACAAATCTAATTTCTGTTAAAATCCCTTATCTATCATATAGTTTCTTGCCACTCTAACTATTTGATAATTCAGACACACTCTCAGACTTAAATCTTATCGTTATAAGGAGAAAGACAACAATAATACTCTTGTATAATATTTACTTTTATTTCTTTGTGTCTTTTCCATGAGCTGAGTAATAAGTCAGCTGACTAGTTAGTCAGTGGAATACATTTTTTGTAACTTAAATGCATCTTTCTGTTTAAAACAATGAATATTCAAAGAAGAATCCCACATTTTGCTGGTAAGAAAAGCTAAGTGTTTGGACGGCTCAATGCAAGATAGCTCAGTTATTTGGAGTGCTTACCAGTGAGTCAGCATTCAGACTATTGCAGGTGCTTTGAGTGATTATGGTTGTTGATATCAGATCCATGTTTCTGCCTGAAGATAGAAAATAACTCTGCCTTATCAAAATAAAACATGTTTTTCACCATTCTCATGAATTAGGTGTTGATATAATATAATTCAAAGGAAACTTCTTTATTATATTAGGCTACTAAACCATAACAGTAACTGATGCTGAATAAATTCTGTAGCTGAAGCTTCCTTTTTTCATCTTTCCCAGCCTTTCTTTTCCACACATAGGCTTCTATATTGCAGTAGTAAGAGTTGTGTACTATTCAAAATAAGTTTTGAAAGATGATTTGTACTTGAACTTTTCATATGCCCAAAAGAGAAAAGCAGAGCTGGATTATCCACTGGAGTGTTGTCAGACTCCTTCTGCTTGCTTGTCTTCCTTTCTTGACTGCTGAAATATGCTTGTGATGGTACTTCACTATTATGTCTTTTTCTTTATGTTTTTCTTCCTCATCTCATTCAGACTCAGGCATTTTAGAGTGACAAGTGACTCTAAGGAATATCTTTTATTTGAGAATATCAAACCAAATATGTGTAATAAGTTGTCTGCTTTGTAACAGTGGAAAAAGAGCAGATTAAGAGCAGCTTGTATCAATGGATTAAATACTTTCATTCACTGAAATATGAAAGATGGTGACAACACTGTTTTAATATGGACATTAGAACCAAAGAAATCTGCACTTTGTACATATGAACTGCTCAAAATACATTGATAGCAGTTGATAGGGTACTCTTGAGATGGTGGCATATCCAAAAAATAAGAGAAAAATAATAATTCAAACATTTTTTAATTAGTTATTTCTTCATTACAAGAGGTAAAAGGACACTTTTTCTTGTATAACTTATACTGATATTTACATGTATTTTTGTTATATGGTGATGTAGCCTCCCTTTCAATGAAATTTTGCACACTACACATTGTAATATCACACATGATAAATCCTGAGGTGTTACACAAAGATGGACCTTTGACAATCTACAAGATGTTTTTTGGTCTCCATACGTTGGAAATTACATCTCTGGCTATCATTTGTTTGTATCTCATCAGAAGTATGTCTTCCCATTCATATGTGAAGGTCAGTCAGTAAATAGAATGACATGGAATTTTCATGCTTGGGACAAGGATCTACAGGGGCACCCTATTCCATCACATTTTCCCTTGTTAATTTCTGGATTTTTCTTCCTTTCTGTGGAAGAATTTTTAGGAGAGACCTCTTAGGTCTTTAACAGTGCAACCTGACATCAGAGGAAATTTGAAATATATCCTAATTTTTGAAAATTTATCTAGGAACTCCTTTACATGCATGATCTATTTGTTTCTAGTACATCTAATATTAGTGTTTGGAAGCCAGATGAAGTTTGAGAACCTCCATTGTAGCCAAAGGAGAAGTGATTGATATTCACATATTTCCACTGCTGTTACCACAGTGTTAAGGAATTTAGGGGAAAAGATAATGTATGATCCTACATAGGGAGAGACACAGTAACTCTTTATATCTGTGCTTGTTAGGAGCCATAATTTTTGACTTAAAGAGGAAAAGAATTACTGTAATTAAAACCTTTCCTAGGAAGAAAATTCATGCATTTAATCTGTCTCATAAGTTGTTGGCAGCAACACTAAGACATTCTTTCAAAATTCTTTCTCCTGCTACAGATTTTCATGATTTTGCATTCCTATTGCAAGGAATAGGAATAGTGGAATTATGTTCCTGTACCTGGTGTAGGCACCCATGTATTGGCAGGAACTGGGGCTATCCAGCACCAGACACATCTGGTTGCAGCTTTCTCCAACAAGACTACAGGGCACAGCTGAGCCCCTCTGCAAGATGCTGGTGCCTCTGGGAAAACACATTAAAGAGATGGCAAAACACTGCACAAGAGAGAAAGGAGTGAGGAAAAGAGCTGTGAGAAACAGCCCTGCATTCACCAGGGGTGGTGGAGGAGATGGAGGAGGTGCTCCAAACCCTGGGGCACAGATTCTCTTGCAGGCTGGGAGGGTCATCTTAAAGCACTTTGTCCCCTACAGCCCATGGAGACCCTCACTGGAGTAGAAGTTGAATATTTCATGAAAGAAACTGCAGCTCATGGCAGGAACCAACTCAGGAACAGGGGGAAAGTACAAGAGGGAAAGAGTAGCAGGGAAGAACTGTTATGGACCAACCTCAACCTTGACTCCCCATCCCTCTCTGTTCTTCCATAGAAGAAAACAGAAAGAAGGAGTTAGCTTTGGGGAAAGGGGAGAAAGTGAATGAAAGGAGTTTTCGCTTTTGTCTTTGTTTCTTACCATTCAAATCAACTTTAATTATCAATATTCACAAACCAATACTCCCTGAGTTGAGTCGGTTTTGCCCAAGATGGCAATTGGTAAGGAATCTCCATTTTTTTATATTAACACACAAGCTTTTTTCCATCTATTTTCAACCCCCATCCTGCTGAGAAGGGAGTATGAAAGAGCAACTGGGTGGCAGGCCAAGGCCACACCAACAAGCAATATCAAAATTGGACCATTTTAATTCTCATTGTTACTTGGTTTCTCAGCTTAAAAAAATCCCATTAGCATAAACAGGATTGCAAAAATGCAGATTTTAAAATTATTATGTGCCAATCACTATACATTCAGGTTTCTATTTCATTTTGTAAAGTCTTTTATCTGTGTATATATTTAGACAGTCTGGGCAAGATATAAGGCATGAAATAGCTCAGAAATTGATTAGAATTATAACAGTTACTAATCTGCAAAAAACTGCTCAAATGAGCAGTCCCATTGATACAGATGAACTTAATTATCTCTCATTTTTTTAACAGTATCATTTTAATGTTTAACGCTATGCAGTCACATCTTAGGTTTTGAAAATGAGTCCCTGTTTACTCTTTTCTGGACAATACGATCAAGAATAGAGTTGTGAGTTATACCTTCACTTAACTCATAGAAGGAATTACTTCATTGTTTCTACGCAGATGCTACTGACTGGCAGTTTAGTTGTGCAACTAATCCATTTTTGCACAGAAAAGGATAAAATTTAGCTCATTTTTTTCTAAGTGCCTCAGATTGATTATGACAGATACCAAGTATAAAAGAAGGATAAACGTATGCAAATCCTTTAGAATTCCAATCTCTTTGCGTAGCAGCTGTGTAGAATTTAGGTGTCTAGCTTGACCTGGATTATCTAGATTTCTTCTGTAGTCCGCAGATGGGCACCTCCAGAAAGTAATGCTACTGCTCATCACAGGTTCGTATTCTATGGTTGAATAAAATACCTTTTGCAGGTAAAGGAATTAAAAAAAAAAAAAAGTATATGTAGTGCATAGAAATACATTTAAAAACTTATAGGCTACATAATTAGACAGAGAAAAACATTCAGATTTTCTGCTTTTGTATGGCAGCTGCTGTGTTGGACTTCCCATGTTAGCTTAGAGAATGATTGTTCCTTGGCACAACAAAAATCTCTTATACAACCAAACCTCATGGATGATTTACCCCACCAGTCTACCTCAAAGTATTTCTTCCATACCCGTAATTTTCTGCCATGATAGACCATTATCTTTGTGTTTATTCACATTGTACAGCAGTGAGAGAGCTGGAGGAGTAGCAGGCACTATGCATGGAAGTATGATTGGGTAACAATAGTAGACATATTTATGGACACAGATCGCAGGTAGACGTATTTATCCTAGTTTCAATTGTTTCAGTCTTTTATGTGTGTGCATGAACAAAAGGGTAAAGAGGTGTCATACCTGAGAAATACACGTATTAACTTATCAAACTGGGAGAGCCAGAGCTGAATCTAATTGCAGTTTCTAAAATGTAAAATACCTGCATATTCTATTTGGGAAAGAAAAACACAATGTTTTGAAAGGAACTCATGGAACCAATATTAGTAGAAACAAGGAGTAATGAATTTTGAGGATTCATTCCCTCTCTAAACTCACAAATCCTATCCTTAGGACAGGATATTCCACTTATTTTTTAAAAAGCATGATGAAATAAGGCACCAAACTTTTGGACAATTTTCCTCTCACTACTTCATGTCAGTCTTTCTGTCTTATTTCATGCCAAAGGAACTTAGATTTCAAATAACCAAATCAATTTTGAAAACAAGACTGAGGCTTCAAAACCTCTCACACACAAATTTTCAGAAGTCTTCGGATGTTTAATGAGCTGATGATGTGATTAAATTGGGGTGATATAAACAGCATGGGGACTAGACCAAATTAGGTTCTTGTGGTGTTAAAGCTGGCTTTGTGGTTGATGAGAAATAGCTCACTACTGGTGAGGGAGGGCACACCACACTCATTGCTGTCCCTGCGAAGGAACAGTGGCTATGTTGGGTCTTGCATGTTCTGTGACTCCTGTGTTGGTGTGGTGGGTTTGTTTGCTTGTTTAGCCAATGTTTTGTCATAACCAAACAGAGCAAATTTTTTTGTGATTAAGTTTGATACTTCTGCTTGTACTGGCCCCTCACCAGCTCAACATTATATTCGTAGAAGCATATGTCCTGTGTAACCCCTGTCTGGTGTTATGAGACAAAAAGTAGGTGTGTATATATATATACATATTTATCTGCTATTTACTCTAAAAGGTAGAGAAAAGGCACAAATGACTAGTTGTATTTTTTATATTAAAGAAATGTGTTCTGTTTATCCTTAGAACTGCAAATTATGTAAGTAAATTTATCCCATGGACTAGTGTCAATTTTTTAGCTTGCTTTCTCCCATGTAATTTCTTTAGCATTTCTAGATTCTTTGTCAAGTGATACGCAGTTTAAGTTGCAGTTGTTATAGATACTATAATCATTACATCATCATTTCCTATACCCAGCTCAGAGCTGCATTTTTACATGGATGGGATTTTTTGTATTCAGTGACTAGTCATGATTTTTTTTCCTGTTCTGTTTCTTTTCTTAGATATTGAAATCAGTTCTTGTGATCTTAGGATGGTATTGCCTTGCTCAGTATTGCATTTGTGACAGATGGTAGATACAGCTCATGAATAAGAGGGCAACACAAAATATAGTTCATTTCAATTCCTTTGGTATGATTTTAAGAATTCTTTTTAAAGCCAGTATTTACATAAATATTGTTGAATGAAGTACTTGTGAAGGATGGTGAAGTGAGAGTAAGTATGACTCTTGCCTTTCTGGTTTTGTATTTACTGACTTATTCAGAGCTTATTAGTGTTTTTCTCTGATAGATTACAATGTGACAACTGCCTGGAAGCCAGTGAACAGGTTTTAGGACTATTCAGCTGCTCTTCTGATTGTTGGAAGGTCTAGACTTCTGGTTATGAGCAAAACCCTATTAGATGGGAGTTAGGATTACACATTTTCAGTTTAAGATGAGATTTCTCTATTCATCTGTTAGCAATTCCTTTTATTTGACACGAAGCCTGACACAGTTCATGAATTACTATATCTGTTCCCAGAAAACAGTTTGTTTCCCTTCTGGGATTCAAGTTAATCTTTATCATAGGGCATAGCTGCCAAAAGTAGTTTTAATATATTTTTGTGTGATATATAAAATATCCACTCAATTTTGCAACAACGTAATGTAAAACTCCTTTTCCACTATTGCATGAGATATGAGATAGAGGGGAGATCATAATATGTACAATATATTCACTTTAATTTTGCACTAACACAAAAATCAAACTCTTTACTTAAAGCTGCTCACTGTTATTTCCCATGAAATGTCAATACATCTGGTAGCCCTGCCAAGCAGAAAACACCCAGTTGCAGCACTATCTTTCAGAATGCACATGGACCAAGGTTACTCCTATGTTCCAGAGACAAAATATTATAGATGCTATGAAAGTGTCACAGCCAAGGACACCTTATGAATAGGCAATTACTTGAGGTAAAAATCTGAATTCCGCGCGTATACACTGCAAACTTGTAATCTGTGCTTCAGTCTAATGTGAAAATATAAAAAGATGGGCACATTTTCCATCAGCTTCTCAGTTGCCCATACTGGCTACTAGGTCCAGTTTATCTCTGATGCAGTTTGTCATTGCTTCTGCTACCTACAAAGTGCATTTGTAGTTGGAGGTCCTGTACCACCAGTCAACTCAATGTAGAAATCCCCATTTAAAGTGCACCCAAGCGCTGTTTTCAGTCCTAAGGCCAACAAGAGTAGCAATAAACTCTGTTCTTCCCTCTTACTATTCTTTTCCTGCCTCCAGAGTGTTTTCTTCTAACAGGTACTCCTAGAAAACCTGTAGAATGTCAGCAGGTGTTCTGCTGATACTGGCAGTTTTTGCACTTTCTGTTGTACTAGAGCTCCAGTGAATTTTGTTGAAGTTCTGCCTCTGGAGAGAGAAGTTCAGAAGGACAAAAATGATCCCTATTTCATGATTTGTTTACAAAGTTATTTTGAACTACTTACTGAGACAACAAGTATTATTGACAGCGACCTTTCTTTATCCTAGAAGATTGCTGTTAAAGCATTTCTTAGAGGGTCTTTAATCTCCTTTGTCATTGCAAAACATAAAGGAATTAATTAGTCTTTCAGAATGTGAAGGACCTCATAAAGGAATTAAGGGCATTACCTCTCAGAGAACAAACTAAGAGCATTTCCTTTCAGAGAACAAATCTAATTTAGATGCTGCCGAGTGCACATTTAAGGGTCTGATGTACATGAAGAAATGCTAATGCATTACAATTTAAAGCCATAAAATTTGTCACTGTATTCTCTCCAAAGCAGGCAGGTCTCCTTGGGGAGATGTAGCAGGGTTGAAAATACAGAAGGCAATACAGTTACATCTTATTGGTACGATTCTGATAAGGGAAACTCCCAGGCAATTGAATTCAATTCTGGGTACTATGATTAGGAAAACCATTGCCATTGTTCGTTTGTTTGTTTGTTTGTTTGTTTTTGCTCTGTGACAGCTGGCCTCAGTAATGGTCATCTGGTAACTAGTTAACTACTACAGGAAGTAACCTTCCAGCATATCCTTGCATATCTAGGAGCAGAACACTAGTGGTAATCTTACTGTTGTCACCCTTTCTAAACAGAGTACAATGGTGCAAAATTTCCTCCCCCACGGAGAATTGTCCTTGGAATTATAGAAACATCAGAAATCACAGAAAGTAAACAACACAACATTTTTTTTCCAATTATTGAACCAAATATTAAGTTCTTGAGAATTGGTATAAGACAAGAGGCCTAGCCAGATTTGATTAAAGATTTATTTGTTGATAAGAGGAAGACGGATATTTTGAGTTAGTCTGTTTCAGCTAAGACCAATAAGAAAGCTGTTAAAAGTAGAGCAAGATAGGATAAATATTAATTTTTAGTTATAAGTACTATAATTTGATGAAAGAGGTAAGTTATCATAAGAAATTATTGTTCACTTTTCCTCCCAGGAGAATCAATTACCTCCTTGTAGCATTTTATTTTAAAGACCTGACAATCTTTCTAGCAGATTTGGGCTTTCACATGGGGAAACTGAGGCAGAGTGGATGAATTGGCAGAGTTCCCAGAGACACTGCAGTAGCTTCAGTACAATTGCTTCAACTGCAGGTAACTTTTCTTACTACCCTTTTATCGAACATAAATAATCGGTGTATTCAGTGCTCCCTATAGTCCCTGCTTGAAAACACATACTAAACCTTCTGTATTCCTTTTTAGACATGAGGTTAATTCACTGGTTTCATAGATGCAATTTTACACAGGGTTTTTTTGGGGGGTGGGGAGGTTCTCTAAATATGTTCCCCAGTTGCATGTTCCTAAAAATGGAACTGCATGCTGTGTCGTGATATTGAATACAATTGCTTTACCCTCTTTTCTGATCTTAAAGTTTAATTCAGGAATGTGGACATGTGTACCAGTCAATCTGAGGTGCAAAACCAAAAAATCTTTCTTTCTAACCCATTTATGCATGCTTCACAAATATGACATTGCCCCCCTCCCACCCCCCCCACTCATGCACCATCCAATCTGTGGCATATTTAACTATGCATCATTACAATGTTTTTCCATTTGTTTCTGCTTCTGTGAAGCTGATGTTCTCAAGGGTGTTTGATATTGTGATCAGTGACTGGCAAATAAATAGTCTTTGGAGGATGTGGGCATAACTGACTTCTGCAGAAGCCTGTGGCATAGCAAAGAAACAAGCATTCCAAGATTCTACCCGAGACCCAAATGTATAAGTTTGCATTTAGCCTTCTTAAACCAATAGTGCTAAATAACTAGACAATTCCTTTATATTTATGGAGAGGTAATGGTGAGAGGAAACCTGATTGGTTTTCATTTACATTTTTGGTCTTCAGTGACTTAATCCTAGAATAAGCATTTCATTTAGCTGCTTAAATCTTCCAAGAATTAAGTTTGGGCCTTAGCTGTTTTCTAAGTGGTGGTTCTCTTTGGTTAGTAGTATTGTGTCACCAAGACAATATACACTTGCTGATTGGTCAAGGGGCTTAAAACTAGGAAAGAAATAATGAGCACATCTCACTCTCCATACATATATAACTTTAATGCATGTAGAAAATCTTGGCCTTGTGAAATAAAAATCTGCTTCTAATCATCATAATGAAAAGTGAAAGGAAAAAAATTAAAATCTCATCAAAAGGGAAATCTGATAAAGGATGTTAGCTTGGAAAACTGCAGGTAAGAATAGTTTTCCACTTCCAAAGAATTATTCAGATATTAAACAGTAGTTGCTGAATGAACTGGATTTTAAACACTAAATATTGACATTCGCCACTGCTCTCAAGTAGTACAATCAGCCATATGATGGTTAAGATACTCATTTAAGATATTAGAACTTAGGGTAAAATATCATTAAAAAAAAAAAAAGAAAGAAAGAAAAAGGTACGTCCTCATCCTGGGATAATTTTTCATTAAAAATTACCTTGGTAAGTTCTCCATTAATCAGCAGGAATTTTATTAGACAACTTAAATATATTCACTACTCTATAAACTAAGCAAGCACTAGACTAAGAGAAATTTCTAGGAAAAGTCCATAGCTATCTCTTCAAGTGACAGGTAAGTAAGAGATCCTGCAGCTGATACTCTTTGAATACCATACTTAGGTCTTGGCATCTAAAGAGAAGAAGAGTTACTAGGAAAAACCTGAGAATTAAAGCCTTGGAGAACTCTTAAATTAACATTTTTAATTTATCATTATCTGATAGATTCTGTACAAATTGTAATTTTTGGAAAATAAACAATTAGAGAAATTAAAAGATAACTCAGATTTTCTACTTTGTCTGAAAAATAAATTAAGAACACCTGAGCATGAAAAGATGTATTGGAGTCAAAATAAATTAGATATGTCTGGGTAGCTCTACAAGGAATAATTCAATACGTGTTGAACATCTGTATTGTGCATCGCTTCTTTCTCTTGAGTTTTATTCCTCCCTCTCTCTCTTTTCTTGCCATTACAATTGCTATTGTTGTAGTTGCTATCATTGCTGTTGTCGTTATTAATTTTATCTCCTTTATTAACATGCTTTCATCTCAACCCACAAGTTCTACCCCCTGACTGGGGTTAAACCACAACACTGTTTTAAAGGCAGCCTGAAAATATGAACTTGAGTTGAACCTTTTTATAAAAGTTAAAAAAAAAAACAAACAGAAGTTAATATAGTTGATAAAGGAGTGCACGACTTAGCTTTGTTATTCGTTTGTCATTCGGTATGTGTTTCGTTCACTAGAGATTTTTACTTGGTAGAAACCGTGAACTGGATGGAATGCAGTGTGAATCTTCAATATAAAATAACATGCAGTCCACCTGTTAGTTTTTTTTTTAATTAACTTTGGGCCTTGAACAAACATTCCAAGAGCACTTTGCCTACCTTTTGGAACTGCAGTATTATCAAGCTTGATAACCAAATATTTTAATTTTTTTTGAGTTCAATTTGAATGTATTAGGGTCTTCCATAACAAGAATTTTGGAAGCACTGCTCTACAACCAAAGGTCATTCACTTCTGTAGTCTTTATTTCCAGACTGAGCAGCAGAAATTCTCCTATTTACAACTTACTGACAACTAAGCATAAAAATCTCCCTAATACTTAACACTTTTAACTCTGGTACATTCCATAGACTTCAGTGAGACAAAAGTTGTTCAGAGTCAGAAGTGGAGCTGAAATGTACCCAGAGTGTTTCATATATAAGAAACCTACTCGTGACTATGTGAAATGTTCCACCAACAATACAGCCAGATCCAGGAAAATTTACAGAAGTGGAACTTTCAGGCAGAGTGAAGGTACCAAAGTAAAAACTTACGTGTGCCCTAGACAACACTTAGTTTCTGTGGGGCTTTTGGGCACATCCCCTTGACTTTGGTATAAAAATTTCTGTGCAATGACAGTTTCAGAGATGCTTTCAATCAGTAACACTGTCAGTGCATTGTTGCAAAAGCCAGGATTTTCCTTTTCATCTCCTCAAGGGGAGGAGGAAATTTAATCCAGATCTCACTGTCAGGGTGACGGCTTTAAATAGGAAATATTGTGTGAAAGCTGGGACTTCACTATCAAAATCAGACTACAGCAGCACTATATGAAATAGAATCCTCCCTCTGTTCTATGAAAGAATGGCTGGAGATACATTTATGGTATATGAATCACAAATAACTTCTGATTAACGTTTTGGTAACCTTTCTGGGGTGGCTCTTGTGTGATTTCTTCTATTGAAACTGATCTATTATAGATAAATTCAGCCGTTGTTGGATGAGATTGTCTTCAAGCAAAGCTCAGTTTTCCTAGCCCAGAGGCTCTCAGAGCCTCCATTGAAGGAGGTAAATCCTGTCCAAGAATGATCAAGAGAACAGGCTCAGAAACATCATTTTTTGACAGTTGTTCACGTGAACACTTTGCCTGTAATTACAGCTCCTTTAGATGCTTCTCAGGAAGGATTACACCAGAAAAGGATGCTCAGTGGAAAAATGTTTCTGCCTGCTAGACCTATAGATCTCAGTTAACAATTGGCCAACAGAGGAAAAATATCAAAAGTAAACCTGACTATTTCTCAAATGTCAAATAATGCATGAATAGACTTTACAATAGACCACTGCCATAGTTTACCTTATGCTATGCGATGTTGTCTACAAAATGCTGACCGAAACAATGTTTTCCCGCAAGGAATCTGCTCCATGGTAATTCTCTGAATTTATCTCTATTTAAATTAAAACCCTTCCAAGGAGACCGATTCCAAAACTCTTCTTATGACCTTTACAGTTGGCTTGAAATGCATTGCAATTGTACCTGGATTTTGGTTTCAACTTATTTTAAGGTGTTTTTCTATTAACATTCCATCAATGGCTTACATCAAAATAGTTGGCATAGTCCTGAAAAAAAAGTTTAGTGGGTCACACATTTAAACTAAGGTGGACATAATAGCCTACTTAAATTAACATATTACCATATAGCCATTGTAACAGTGCATGTATGTTATGTACATCATAACATCATCACCCTCTTGAAGTGACCTATGATTCAGCAGCAGAATATCATTGAAACTGGCCTAAATCTACTTTTAAAATAGACTGAGAGATATGCCATCACACTTTAAAATGAACTCATCACTGTAAAGTAATGCTTGGTATTTGGTGGAACAATACTGTCCAATGTTTTATTTGCTTAGGCTTCATATATTTAAGGAATGGCTGATTTAGTAAGAGAGAGTTTACTATGTTTTATCTTGAAATTATTTTATGAAAAATTCTTTATTAAAAGCCTTTTTGCATTAAATCTTGTTACTTAGCAAGACTTTTTCCAAAATGGGTCTATTTTAATTTAAGATGAATTGCTACTTTCCTTTTCTTCTTGTTACTTTTAAATAACTTTAACTAAATATCTATAATAGTCTTTCACTAAATTGGTCAGTAAACCCTTGTATGTAAATAAACTGATTTTTTTTCAGCTCTGAGTAAGGCTTAACTTCTTCAGATTTCTTTGGCTGAATAGGTATGGATTTATATGTAAGGCATGACTTCTGTTACTTACAAATTCTCATGTCTCAAAACAAATAAAAGAATCAAGCATTTTTACTGGAACTAAGTACTCAGTAAATTGGGTAATCTGATTCACAATTGCGGAGTGTAGATGTTGATCAAACGCCTTTTCTCAAACTGGCATGTCTCTACTGAAATTAGTGTATTAGTTGAAGTGTGCTTGCTTAATAATGAAACACAAAATTGTTAAAAGAAAATTAATAGTATTTCAGAATGAATTACTTTCAAGTTAGAAAATAGCAGAACAAGTATTTAATATGGAAACTTAGTTCGTCTGACTCAGCGCACATAGTTCATTTTCCATGAATCTCCCATTTCATTCAGTCTTAGAGGCAGATACTGTTCAATTAAATGTTCCCCCATTCAAAATATGCTCTGTGGACAATTTCAGAATTGCTGTGATATTTATCCTTAGGATTACAATATTAATTATTTCCACAGCATAGCCTTAAGGTGAGGGAGAGACACTAATCTCTACTGCAGAGCTGTCAGAATTGGCCAAAACATTAAAGTGCTAGGATCAGAGACTTCCCTTTCCGTTGTGCACAAAGTACAACTCTGGTGACTTTAGCAGAGATTTCCGGAAGTGCTTGCTACTGCACATCAAAGTCTGTATTTATTTGGTTTGCAATCCTAGTTCAAGAGCCCTCCAATCCCCTTCCTCTTCTTCTCCCCTTTCAAAGATACCCAGGGTGGCCCATGTCCCCGTACTCAGCACTGTCTGGGAATGATATCTGACAGACAAATCTTAGCCCATGCCAAACCCTACAAGGTTTAAGAGAAAACTTTTAATGCATGACAACGCTGGATTCTCATGCTATAGCCCTGAGAACCAGGACATGTTTTGCACCAGTATAGCCCCAGGATCTTGACTGTACTTTCCAGTAAATAAGGTGATGCTCACTGGAAGGAACCCTAGGCCCAAGTGAAGAGGAATCTAACTTTCCAGGGTAGTGTTCAGGGCCTTTGTCTTGCCCCATTCTCACATAAAATACTCTACTTCATTCATTCCAGTCCTCTATGAGACCACAATGCACTGAATGAAGTAGAAGGAAGAGTAAGGGAATAACTAACATGCTTTCCCTATGAACTGTGGGAATGAAATTAAGGTGTAACAAGCTTGATAGTAGTATTTCCTAGCTCTAGAGTGCTTACCTTGGCAAAAACAGTTACATTGTCTCATTAATGATAATGAGATATAAAAATAATAATATTTTGCTGGGATGAATGATACAATTTGCATTCTGTGGTAACTGTGATAAGCTGCTGAAAGCTGTTTCTCTGCCTGATGATGTTTTGACCCTGACTTAACTGCTGGTTAATTGCACTTCACTGTGTCATGAGCATTGGTAGCTTGATCATTCAATTTATTTTCTTTCATTTGTAGGAATGTATTCTGATGGACTGAGGCAAAAAATAACATGATTTATACATTGTAATCAGCTAAGAGAAAGCAAAACAAAAGCCCACCCACCCATCCCTAAAAAAACCCCCAAAC
>VZTZ01022407.1:0-10826 GCA_013400955.1 Drymodes brunneopygia | reverse complement strand
TTTATTTTTAGACTAGGAAATTACTAGTTCTCTTTCTCTTTTTGAAAATCTCTCTGAGTAATAGGATCTCAGGGTCACAGCATGACAACACCAACGAACTGAAGGAGTGACTACGCCAGCAAAATGCATTGTTGAATCTTATCCAGCCAAATGGGAGCTGCAACAGCAAGCAACCTTATCTCAGTGCATTCGTGTGCATTGCTTAGCTGGTCCTGCAGCTGATCCTCTCCTGGGTACCCATCCCAAGTCCTCACACTATAACAAAGTGCACAGATTGCAGGGACACTGAATTTCCCTTCTCCACCATCTAGCAAACCAAACCTTTGAAAATTGAGCTACAAGGTGAAAGCAAGGTGAATATGCAATACATTGCTTATTCCATAATCTATAATACAGAAGTTGATTTTTAATGCCTACATGACCACTAGTTTCAATGATTTACTATGTGGACATAAATACCAGCATCACTTGTGGGTGAAAATGCAATATTATCTTTCCACACAAGTTTTAGAAACACCTTCTCCATCCCTTTTTCTTTCTGATGTTGACTAAAAGCTGTGAGTGAATATCTCTTTGGGATACTTTTCACATCGAGCACTGCTACAGGTGCTGCTGTATGTAAAAGGCAGGGAATTCAACCCTGACTCAAAAGAAATGTGGATCATCAAGCAAGGAATACAGGTATCATGTTCATGTGGGCTGGGAACAACAAACTTCTTGACTAATAACACTGGAGAAGGGACAAGGAATGGAGTACTCCAAGTCCCATGATGGAAGTTGAAATGGTAAACTTGAAAGCTACAAGCTTTGTGAATCATAATGAGAAGAGAAACATTAGCATTTTTGACAATGTCCTTAAAATACAGATTCTCATAAACCAACATGTATTTCCTAAAAGCATTTTAGTTTTCTGCTAGAGGTTTTCTGAAGATAAAAAAAGGCAGAAAAGCTGATTAAGAGCAATTTATTTCCATGCAACCTGTGATGAAAGGTTCTCTGTGTCAGTTGACAAATGCCCCTGCCCCTCCTTTCACTCTGATATCTGTCCATCTGTATTTGTTATGAGTAATAAAGTAATTCATGCTGGTTATCACATCATGGAAGAAGTTTCACACCCCAGCAGCTGCAAACATAACATGTTCTGATTCAGCTTTGCTTTTTGAAAATTTCAATATGCCTTTTTGACTTCTGATGTTCTGTCCTCTTCCTTGAAATTGCAAGTCGCCTTTCTAAAGCAAGGGCTCAGTCTTCCTTTTGATATCTGTCTTCCTTTCCACTAAATTTAACCGTGGTTCCAAAAAACTAGAGACTTCTTTCTTCACCACACATACAGGAAGGACTAAATGAGCCACTTCTGAAACATGGGGAACCCAAGTAAACAATAGTCAACATGCCCCCAGCTACATGAAAAGTTTGTGGAGAGTGTATAATTAAATCTGTATTATCAGGATTTCTGGACAGCCCTTGAACCACACAGCATTGCTTTTGCTTTCAGTATTGCTTGTTCTCAAGTGTTTACTAGCAGATCAATCTACAGTGCTTGTTATCAGATCCTCAGAAAGTGCAGTATTGCTGCAAATAGTATTTAGATAGTCCATCCTACACATCCTCCTCCCTTCTCCAGTAGAGGAAGGTCTGCAGGGACTAAAGACCCTGAAGTCGGTATCCAGAATATCTAGAACAGCTTAGAAGACATTCTGGGTATGACACAGTTCCTTCCTGAGGTGTCCCAACAAATGGGAAAATCGAAAAGGAAATCACAAATGTATTTCTGTGCCTGTCTAGGAACAGATGTCAGGATACAGAGTAACGTCACAAGTAGAAATAGACTGGGATGGTGTAATTCTTCTGCATAATCCTTCATTGCAGTCACTGAGAACTATGCCCTCCTGTACTAAATTGTCTCTGATTTGTCTTGACCAGGGATCAAGAACATTTGTACTTAAAAAGAGTCAAAATCACTCAGTTTTCTTTGTTTTCCAAACAAATGTAAGTATTGGAAGTTGTTCAAGAACTGCACACAGCCCTGGAGCCCAATTTACCAGATTTCACTGAGCTTTGTTTAAATTATTTCTCTTATAAAGATTCAACAATACAGAGGTATCTTTCTCTGACATATTCCCTTTTCTTATCTCACCCCAAAACTTCAAGGGGGGCAAGACAGAATTGGACAGATATGTCTTTTATTGAATGCCAGCCCTAGCAGCTCCAAGGTACAATGAACAAGTGAGTGTTAATGCAGGTGATTTTGAGTGACGTCTTCTGGCTCTTACTATTCTCTCTGCAGAGCTTAAAACTGTATTTTGGATGAGGTTGGCAAATAGAGGGTGAGGGTTTTAATCTTTTCTTTGCACTTCAGGTATGAAGAGATAAGAAAAGAAATATGTATTAGTCTACCTGACACTGTTAAAATCTCTGAGTGCCTTTTACTGAATCATGTGGCAATCCATTCCTCAGTTTAAAGATTACTCTAATGCAATCTCAGTAAGTACAACCCACTTCAACCAAAGCACAGTAGATTATATTTACATGTTAGTATCTGCACCAGAGAGACTCAGAAATACACATGTCAAAAACATACACTAAAACTCTCTCAAACAACTCTCAAAGTTGAGAGAAAGAACAGGCAGAAGACCCTCACAAAAAGGGAAAGCAGCTCTGTGAAGGATGAAGTGACCCGTCATATCTCAAGAGGTACAATGGCCTTTATAAGACACGTGCATAATTTCTCCTAAATCGCAAAATCCCATCACCTATTGATTAGAGATTTTTTTGTGTGTGTTAAACCGTTAAGTCTTTGATTGCCAGCAATTTCTGAATCCACCTATATGGAAAAGCTGATAAGAAGCTTCACAAGCTGGCTGTGGTCCATGCTAGTTAACATGTCCCTCAGGATGAGGTGTATGGAGAATGGACATCATCAGATTGATTTATTCTTGTCAGGACAGGTCACCTATATGGATTTCCCCCATCAAAGTTCATAAGTGTTCTTATTTAAAACAGAAACAATCACAAAAGGAAGGTGCCAGCTACACACTGATGGCACTTCAGTCTACCTTCCTTCGTAAGAAATCTCACAATTTCAGAGTCAGGTGAATAGTTCATCCAGGGAGGAATGAAGTCATGTCTTCTACAAAGACTGACACCTTCAGAGGTTTATGCTGGCAAACCGCAAACCCCACATGACATGGCAATTTCTCATCTCTGGTGAACTGTAATAAAGCACCAGAGGAATGGGGGTGACCCAGACCAGGTCATATACTGGTTTTATCGTCTGAAAGCAATTCCTCCACTATTTGGGGAAAATTACAGGGCCTAAGAAATTCTGCAGTGGCTGAAAGCACTATCTGAGGTCAAATACCAAGTTGTGATTTTATTCTTGCCTTTTGCTCATGTAGAGCAGAGAAATGGCTGAAGAGAACCCCTAGACAATATGGGACTGATTTAAGGAGGNCTCTTTTCCCTCTCTCCTCAGAAACAGGGAAGGAAGTCTGAGGCACCTGCAATTTTGGCCACTCTTCCTCATATTCATAACTTTAATCCTTCCTGCTCCTGCTAGTTGAGGCCACACAAAGCAAACATTTCTGAGCTGTGACCAAGCTAAGAGGCTTTTCATTACACAGCTTCCATGGATTATAAAGGTGTTGAAAAATGTGAGGCATTTGAAATAAAATGGCTTCTGTTCAATTTCAATGAGGACTTGGGGACTTGATGTCATCAAAGCTGTGCCTTTTTAATTTTTCTTCCTTCCTGTACTTTTGAAGAGCTCAGATAGTACACACTTCTTTATGCTGGTCATCTCTTATTGTAAGTGACCTCTACCTGGAGCCACCAGAGCACAACCATGATCTTGATGGGAAGGAAGGACAACACAGTCCCTCAGCATCATGTTAGCCTGACCAGAGGTATCCTTCCTGGACCATATCCCTGCTCCCAGCACCTCCAGCCCAGTGGTAGTGGGAGAGGTGAGGCAGAAAGCCCATTTCTAAATGGAAGTTTTCCTGCATTCTCCAACTGTCTGGAAAAAATCTGTGATGGGCTCCGTGTTCAGGGCAAAGGTGACTCCCTTCACTGTAAATGCTTTCAGTGCTGGTGAGAAGTGCTGCCCTGAGGTACAGTGCACATGAGGCAAGGTAGAGCAGGGCACCAGGGCCAGCTTCACCACCCAGCCCTGCTGCCAGGCTGTCACAGGCACCTAGAGACACCTTGGGGGCAAGGAACTGAGCATCAGTGAAGAGTCCAGTAAGTTCTGCTTTCCCTGAAATCAGTGGGAGGGTTGTGCATCCGAAAGCTTTCCTCTGAAAATCAGATTTTCTCTGGTCTCCCAGGGGGGCCATGGAAGCCAGGTCACCACTTTTTCTTCATAGGCATTCAGATAATAATGGCATATAGTAACAGTTGTGTGAAAATAATCTGGACAAAAAAGTCTTATAACCTATTCTATATATAACTTACTTTATTATTTAGTTTACAGAATTGCCCCTCTACTGCAAGCAGACTCTGCCCTGTTACAGTCTGCTTTTTATATGCTGGTCACCACCACAGGATCTACATATTCACTAAACACATAGAATTTTATTAAGGTTTATTCTTCAGTTATTATTTCTCGAACCACTTCTTGCGAAGGTGGATAAGGCTCATCAGGGTCAGAAAGAAGCAGAAGAAAAACGAGAACCACTTTTTTTCTTTCCTTTTTCTTTCAGTGAGGAAAGAAGAGTGGACAAAAACAGATGGATAATTGAAAAGAATGATGAGAAAAGCTAAAGAAAAGCTTGCATTAAAGATGAGAAATGGAGTGTGACAAGAAGCAAAAAACATAGTTATACTTAAAACTCCAGTATCAGACAGTGTTAAGTGTTTCTTGTAAAAAGTAGATTTACCCTAAGCTTCTCCCAAAGATAAATGAAGTCGGAGATGTGCAGCAATGGAGCAGAGGAGGAGCAGGAGAGGTAATACAGAGAGAGACTTGGTAACAGCGTCTTTGTTTTATCTTCTTCTCTCTGCATTTGACTTTCCTCCTCTGCTGCCCATCCCAGCACCAAAGCCTTGCTCACAATCAGAACCAACTAAAACATTATGCTAAAGGTCTTTCTTCCTTTTCATCCCCTGCCCCAACCACTGCACGAGCCTGAGCATGACCCCACCACAAAGCATTCAGAGCAGCACATTCGATGAATGGCCAGCATGGGTAAGGCTGGAGGTGGAGGGATGGTATCTCTGCTTTATCAGTGCCCCAGCAATCTGCTCAAACATACTCATTCCACAGATCCCAGCATTAAACATTTTCATTCAGAAACTCTGAAAGATGCATTCTTGTTTTTAAAAAAACTATGTAATGCAAGTGAGGCTGGGCTGAGGTATAGGAAGAAAGGAAGGAAGATGGAGGAGGAGGGAAGAAGTAAAGAAAGACATTTAGAGCTGTGAAAAAATACTGTCCCTTATGGAGAAATTTTGATTTTGAAGTTTACTCTTCTATTAACATTTAAATTGAAAGGCACCTCTTCCAAGCTCCACAGAGGAAACCAGAAAATCTGCATTTAAATAGATACCATTTAAATGTGGGGGAAAATATATATCAGCATTGAGTGCTTTCCCATTTGTCTGAAAAGAACTTCCCTTACAGATGATTATTAATTTTTTTCTTTTTTCTTTGTGTGTGCTAAAAAGAGACATTGGAAGTACATTAAAATTCTGCTTGGCACAAGGAAGAGGTGGGGGATGGTTGCTTGATTGACCAAACCCCTGATTCTGAGCTTAGCTTTTCTCCAGGAGGGCTGCTGGAGCCCACAGGAGGCAGTCCAGCCTGCTACCAGGCTCAGGACCAAGAGGGCCCTCTCCTGCCTGGTCCTAGAGACGTGGCACCCATGACCATGGGGCTCCTGCTCCCACTGCAATAGCCATCTCACTGGGGTTGTCACCAGGTCCCCCTTTCCCAGCTGGAGAATCAGACTTTCTCCAGTTCTATTAGACACCTCTGTGGCTTCAGGACACCATCTAGAAAACAGAGTCATGCACTTCCTTAAGAAACATAGAAAGTCAGGCTTTCTGTGTCTCAGTTCTCACAAACTGGAAAAATCTCACCTCACTAGGTCACGTTGAAGATTAATACATAAAAGACTGCAAGCTAGGTTCTCAGGAGTGATAGCCCCAGAAGCCCTAATAACACCTTGGGCAGATAAAAACTGCAGTATGGGAATTTTTTCATTCCAAATTCAATCCAAAAAAGCAGTGAGATGTAAATAAGTAAAACAGAAGCCCTCACCTAAATACAGGCACCTATAGACTTGGGAAGAGCAACTGGAAGTCATGACTCCTTTGGGGCCAAGCTGATATCATGGGACCAAGAACCCACAATCTCCCACTTTGACACTGGGTTTTCATCAGACCCAATTTTTGCAGCATGATCTCCTCTCTAGTCACTTGGGTTGGTGAAAATGAACTTCTGTTGTCACTCAACACTCAAATGTATTTGGCCAACTTGCCCCCATTGCCTCTCCATCTGCCTCTCCCAGCTTGCTGGAATCTCACAAAGAACAGCCTCATTCTTCATGGGATCTCCAGCTAATTTTTCTCCTATGCAGATGGCAACAACTTTCTGAAAATATATTATGGGACAAGAAGAAATGTTTAGTAGAAAAAACAGGTGCCTGGAAAATGGATTCCCATTTGTCCTTCCCGGCCCCTCTCCAAACCCCAATCATTTCTGTGTTAATAAGCTCAGTGACTGTAATGTGGCACTAACCTTTCACAATTGATGCCAGTAATATTTTAACAGTTCCACATATGGGCCTGGCAAAAGCAGAAGGAAAACAAATTTGTAATTTGGTAAAAAGCTGGGTGAGCAGCCAAAGCAGCTTGGGGGAAGGAGAAGAAAACTGCCAAAGAGCCAAACAAAAGCCCACTGCACAGATGTTACATATAGCAAAAAGGAAATGCACATCCACAGCTGGAGTACTCCTGCAAATATGTGCTTGGGAAAAAAGCCTTAGGCACCTATTAAGCCCAGTCTAGTTTGAGATGCCTCCCAATAGATTCTCCTCACATGGCAAATTTAGAAGTCTTTCCTAGCAGAAGGGAAATGGGATGTCCTTCAATCTGTACAAACTATCTGGTTAACATCAGATATCACAGGACTCAGCAGTTGCTCTAATAAGGAATCTTCAGTATTTCCACTAATGTGATCAGCTGTAGGGAAACAACTATTTTCTAACACTCATAGGGTGCCTTTGAATTTACTTTTCAAAGTATCACTCCACAAAACATCCCTAACTGTTCACAGGGTGACTCAACTACTTGGTGCCTGTATCACACTCCATCTCCTTCAAATTACATTTATTGAATCTCATAATACTTGGCTTAAAAATAACTTCCAGAAAAAGGTCCAATCATCATGTGACAAGATGAAGAAAAGAAGAATGTTGCACTTAGCCGTTTGTTCAGGTGGTTAATTAACCTCCAGTCTGGAGAGGCAAGCTCTTCTTTCAGTTGGATAGGCCCAATTTCTGCTGCCAAGCAGTTACTGACAGGTAGCAAGTTAAGTGGTGATGTGATCAGCCCCCTTCCTTCTGATCCCCGTTGCAGCAACACTGAAATAATTTTTTTCCTGAAATTAGAGGACTATGACTTTTATGATGGTGCACTGATGCCTTGGTGGAAAATGAGAAGGTGTGTTTGGTCTATTTGTTTGTGCAAATAGGCATATGCTGTAATGGTATAACTGATGTACAAGGCTAATTAGAGATGCAAAATTATTACTAAAAGATAATGGTTTATTGAAGTTTCTTTAGGACAATGCGGGTCTTTCTAGGAAGCATCACAAAGGTTTAGATAAGAATAACCCAGCTCGCAACTGAGAGGCAGCGGAGCATGCTCTTCCCATACTCAGAAACAAAGCCAAACATGGAGCCCAAAGGAGTTGTAACAAACCCTAAAATACTCCCTAAGCTAGGGCAGGGGAGCCACTGGCCAGCAGCTACTGGTAGAGGTAGGCTGGCACTGAAAGCACAGCTTCAGAAATCAGAGGTCTCTGCACAGACTGAGAACAGTAAGCCTGATGAAAATGTCAGATACACTCTTTTCAAAACATTTTCCCTGAAGCATTTTTCTTCCCTGAAGAAATAACTATAGGGCAGCTGCTGGACCACTGTTCTAACCATGCTCACAGGGAGTGTGATTTTTGAAAGTGATTACTTTTTGAAGTAATGTCACATGTTAGGTAAGGGACTGTGGCCAAGGCTGGACCACATATGGGTGTTTGATGCAACTGTAGGATCCAGGTGACTGCTTCCAGCACGACATTTGTAAGGGGTTACACCTGATGAAACTGGGAGGATGATGGAAGTCAGAAGTGCAGAATGTCCAGCAGTTGTGACAGAGAGCACGCTGGATTTCACTATGGTGAGCTTGATTTGAAGCCATTTACCTGTCAGACTTCAGGAAACAGCATGGAACTGTTTCCAAAGCCAGTATACATAGTTCTGATTATTTCTGCCAACACATCCCTTCATCTAAAATAGCTGGTAGGATCCAACTTGGCATGTGAAACTATCTGGCCTCATCAAATAAAAAAAGAAGTGAGAACTTAGTCATTATTTGGCCACAGCACTGCAATCAGGTAGGGTTGACAGAGTGAGCTCCTACCTTGTTCTAGCAATGCTGCTGACACAGAACCGCCTATAGGTGTTTAGCCAAAACTTACTCCTGAAGTCAGCTTGTTCTCAGTTTTGCAAAGGGCCTCCCTATCCCAGCACCCAGTTCCCACTCGCCAGAGGGCTTCCTTTCCTTCCCAGACTTCCTCAGCTTCTATCAAGCTGTACTGCTATGCACACTTTTTCAGGAAAGGCCTGTTGTTGCACAGGCTTCCCTGATGGCAGCAGCAGTGGAAGCACTGGTTAGCAGCAGAGTTTTCTTCAGCTCATACCAGCAATCATGCTGCTGATATAATTTTATAAGCCCACACCAAACTGGGGCAACTGGGGGAGACTTTCTGAAAAATGACTGCATGCTAATGGAAACTGTCGAGTCGAAACAGTCTCCATGCACTGCCTGACAGTGTAGGAGACTGAAAAATCTTGGAGCTGTGTGTGGTCTCACAGGACCTGTTACCTTTTCATAGAAAGCACCCCTTGATCTTTGCTAAGGAGAACAGTGAGTGCTGCTAATGCAGCGGTGTCCTGCTGGCAGCACTCTGACTCAGTCTGACAGAGTGGTGTGAGGCCATGAGATGTGGCTTGAGGTCTCTGAAGGGACTGATATTTGCACGGCAAACAGGATGGAAGGGCCCAAACTCCTGAGGATACCAGTATATATTCTAGCAGATTATCTAAAATCACCTAAGCCCAACAAACAATTCCCCCACAACACCACCAACAGATCCTGGTGGTGTTCCTTCATACCATGTATTTTCAACTATCATCCCAAAATGTGGATTATTGTTGTCGCCATATATTCAACACCCCCAAAACCAAAGTCCCTGTGCATCACCATCTCTGAAGTCTGCAGAATGCATAGCAACATGAAGACAAATCTGACCATCCCCACCTACCTCATCAATCAGCCAGAAGCAGGTCTGATTATGTATCTGGAGACAGGCAAGAAGAGAGACAGGGAAAGAGGTGACAGTTTATAAATGTTTTGCTACCTGAATGTGACATAATGTATGTATGCAGTGTGTTCACAACATTAGGTATTTGTGCAGAACCCTAATAAATACTATGTTTGACAGCAGTTTCACAAAACCACTCAATGAGCTAGAAGAACATGCCATGAGACAGAGTTTCTAGTTTTACTGCAAAAAAAGGAAATATCCCTGTATTAGTCANTTTCTTTATAATAAACTCCTGACTTTTCATTTCAAACAGCCTTTTTTAAAACTGCACTTACATTTAAAAGAAAAAAAGATTCAAAAGTGTTAAGAAAATCAAAGCACATCAATTCAGCCAAAACTCTATTGGCTGCTCCAAAATAAACAGTTGTTGATTTTGCTGAAGAACTTTTTAAAGCCACCTGCAGCCCTGCCACCATGCTGTTTTATTCACTTTGCCTTTCCAGTCAGTAAGACGTTTTATTTAAACAGCCCCGTCCATCAGTGCAGCGCCTCAGCAGTGGCAGAGGGCTAATAATATCCCTGGCAAGAACAAGAACACTAAACTGGGAAGCCAAGCTTTGACAGTGGTGGTAAAACCAGATATTATTCTCAAATATTTTGTTTCTGAGATGACACATGGTTCCATTTTTGTGCTTACACAAGTGACTCAATTGATTTTGGATCTGAAATCCTTGTAGCACATTTTCTCACTTTCAAGAAGCTTCTTAGTTCATCTGTATCAGCTGGTTTGCTCACTTCCTAGTGGATCTCCCTAGATCTGATACAGCATTTGAAGCTATGGTGGGTATACATGTGAAGGAGGGGGAACAAACGGAGGGAAGGGCCCACTGTGCATTTCTAACAGTCACATATTTCCAAAAAGCTGTGGTTAAGAGATCTCTAATTCACTTAACCTCTTTGATCTCATGCAGCATGAGATGCTGAAAGGGAAAGAAAAGATTGCAGGCAGCTCTGCTACGTCTGCACATCAAAACACATGCCTCAAGCTGGTACAGAACAGCAGACAGATATAGTAAATACATTTGTGAGAGATGGAAAAGCAGCTTTTGTTTGGGACAGAAAAGCTTTCTTCCTGGTTGTGTAGTGCTCATGTTTGTGCAATAAGAAAAAAGCCCAGAAAACTCAAACTGTTTCAGGAAGCTATGCACATTGGGACCAGGATTTACTTCTACTGTACTCCACCAGGCTACAGGCATGATTTATCTCCCTTTTTCCCTTA
>VZTZ01022406.1:31755-59011 GCA_013400955.1 Drymodes brunneopygia | reverse complement strand
TAAAGTAATAATCAGAATTCATAGCACTAAATCCTCAGCAGGTGTACATTGGCACCATATGGAGAGGCACAATTTATACCAGTTGAAGAGCTGAGTCTAATTCGTTTGATATATCTTGGGCTTTGATTAGCAGTGTAGTAATTTCTCCTCACCCTTCCTGAGAGCAATAAAGAAGTTCCTAGAGAAAAACTGAGAAAATTTCCTTATGGGGAGCTATGTGAAGGGGTGAAAATAAGCAGGGCTCCTGGAAAAAGACTTCTTTATTGTTCTTAGTCAGGGAAGTGCAGATGGTGAAGGGTTAGTACCAGTTCTGCAGTCCTGTGGTAAAGAATCCCTCTTTTGCATACTGCTCCTGAGGGTAATTGTTGTTCTTCTATCAGGACAGAAAAGCTGATGAATGCTGAGATTGGTGTAAAGATGTGCACTTGTGCATCTTTACTCTCTCTCTTGAGTTCTTGTCTTAATTTCTGTTGGTAATTTATTGACTCACTCTTTAAAAGTGGGTGTTTCTTTTTTTCTCTTCAATCTCACCTTTTAAACCTGCTTGTCTTTTGATTTCACATAACACAGTAGGGAATAGTTCTCTCCCACCCCCTTTAACAGGCTATTCACACCAGGCCATAAATCTCTTGACAGCTTGCACTCGTACCCAAGAGAGATCAAATCTCCTGAAAGTTTTTGGGATTAAATAAGAGTTTACTAATTTTCTAACTCTTTGCTTTGATCTGCTTTATGTTTCTCTTTGCTCCTGACTATTTAACCCTTTCCCCCACCCTGTATGTATGTTTCTCCCTTTCCCTTCTTTTGTCCCTCTCTGATTATCCCTTGCCTGAATTCTATTCTTCTACTCCACTGTTCTTCCCTTACCATTTAATGTCCTTTTCCAGAATCAACCATCCACACTAACAATGCAGGACCTGCTGAACATAGCTCGGGATATTGCCTGTGGCTGTAAATACCTGGAAGAGAATCATTTCATCCACAGGTGAGGAGAAACAGTCTCTTCTGATGTGTCTCAAGGTGCATGAGGCTCATACAATTTCTATTTGCAGTAGATTAGACAGGACTAATCTCCACAGGGGAGACAGATTATTTCCTTTACCAATACAGGCTTGTGTTTAGAAGACCAGGTGGATCTCCCTGGTTTTTGTCAGGAGTTAGGCTCCACACTGTTCTTTGCAGTCCTGGAGGGAGAGGAATGTTCTGTTCCAAGTAAGAGGGTTTAAGTATTAATTTTCGGGTGCCTGCAATGTAAAGACAGTTGAGATTAGCCCTATAGTCCGCTAGATGGTAGTGTCACTCTGTCTTGGCTGATAAGACAGTAAGGTATTTCATTTCCTTTCTCATCTCCCTATCTTGACTTAAATGCTTTCCCTACCCCTCCCACGCAGGACAGTCCATATATTTGAGTCAAAGACTAGAGAAGGGCAGGACAGGGATGACAGTAAATAAAAACACTTCTCAGACTTCCTTCCCAGCTCAATGGCTGACCTGCTGCACAGTCTTCAGAAGCCCATATTTGTCTCTTCAAATTCCTTTTTTCTCATTTTTTGAGCAAAAAAATGTTGTTATAGCATGCTTCAAATAAGAACAAAATATTGTAGAAGACATAAAGGTTATTGTTATGCTTTTAAAACTCCTGGTTGGGCATTGAAGTCCTTTGTTTTTGATTAAGAATTGTTTCAGTCCATAATGTTCCCAGGCATAGCAGGCAGCAGGATTCCTTACTATGAAATGCATGCTGTGTTCAGACCCTGTGTGCAAAGGAGAGGAGAGCCCTTGCACACCAGAGGGTCACACAGGCTCCAACCAAACCAAGGTGCAGCCTGGAGATGTGCAGGCAGGCAACAGACTCACCCACACGCACGGCACGTGTACCTACATGTGGGGCTGCACAACACAGAGATGGGCAACAGTGGGCAGGGGCTGCAGAAAAACAGGAAACAACTGGCAAGCAGCAGTTGGAGCAGAAAGCCATGAGGTTGAGATATGGTAATAGGTTATATGGCTTTATGATTAGAACGTCTGAAACAGTTTTCAGACTCCTTTATATTGCAACAATAAGGAAGTTCCGGAGGAAAAGGGTTAGAGTTTTCTGTCATCAAAACAGAGTGGTAAGAACGTGCAACAGTTTTTGGCTCTTGGATCTCTTAATAACTACATGAGAGGGTCAGTATTCTAATTGGAAACTTCTGAGTTAATCACAACAGCATTATTTTCTAAGAATCATTACTGTAATAGTAACAGCAGCATATAACTTTAAAAAAACCTCTAGGTCAATCTTTGCACTGTTAGAGCTCTAATATAAGCAACTTGGGAATGGATTCATTTTGTCTTAGCCAACAATTCAATAAATCTGAACACAAAGAATTTCCCTCAGGTTTTGTGTTAGTATGTGTTAGTGATGTCAGCATTACTTAGTGTGGGTTGGGAATTGAAGAAGGCTTTCGTTACAGATATCAGGAATCCGAGGGGTAAAAGGTAGTGTAGTGGGATTGTAGAGAGGTCTCTACAGGGCAGGAACTATCATCCAGAAGTCACAGCTGATATCCGAAGAGAAAGTTGAACTTGGCTTCCAAATCCTCAGAGATTTTCCAAGGTTGGTAATGGGAAGAAACGTATGAGTTGTTCAAGGAGCTTATTTTTCTTGGCAGTCAACAGGACCCCCACAGTGCTGTGATTTTAATGAGTTTCTTTTCAGAATGCATATTTTAAATGAACAGAAATATTTTAGCCTTGGCCACGAAGGCATCACTTCCATTTCTCACAATGTAAACTTGCATCCAGAAAACAGCTGCTTCCATATGGAGCTTTGCTTGATTCCATGGGAGATATCCAGAAGTAACAAAGCAACAGATTACCAAATCTGGTTCAACATAACTTTTCAAGCAGTGTACTTAGACTGTCCAACAGCATCCCATCTGTAACTGGTGGGGACACTGCTGAGATGTCCCTCTTCAAAAAAATAGAGCAAGAAAGAAATCTGTCATAATGTGGTTGAAGCAAAAGAGGTTGGATCTGTTCCTCTTCTGATACTGACACTGTTTTCTGCCTTAGTGAAAGAAGGCGTGAATGGGGAAAGCTTGACAAATGCTGGGTTGAAGACATAACTCAAATGCAGTTTAAGAATTGTGGTTAACAAAAATGATAATGTAACTGGAATTCTTTCTTATTTTAACAGGACTTTTCTCATTTGCGTAAAGATGACTCAACTAAGACTTGCAGGACTGGGTCTAATACTTTTTCTTTATTCCTTTAACTACTTAAGAGTTTAGAATTAGACTTACATTTTTTAATTTTTTTAAAAGAGATATAGCTGCAAGGAACTGCCTTTTGACCTGTACTGGAGCAGGAAGAATAGCCAAAATTGGTGACTTTGGAATGGCCAGGGATATTTACAGGTAAGTGAAGGGCAATTTCAGTTTTGTGTGCAATTCAGTAATCTGTATAATTTTGACCAGTTTGAACTGTTTCATGATATGTGAAGCAGTGGAACGATCCATTAGCTGTCTGAATTTGATGAGCAGTTAACTAACTTGTGTTAACAGACTGTAAATTAACACATCTATGTTTATAAACCAATCCTCTTCAACTGTGGTCCCAGGAAACTACAAACACTTGTGGACACTAAACCAAGCATAGGCAAATTTATTAGCTACTTGATCATAAATAATCCTAAATTGAAATTACAGTTAAAAAACCCCAGCAACCATAATTATCACTTCATGATGCCAAGAAGACTTGCTGCATCAACACCCTGTGCAAAGCATTGGCAAGTTTGATTTCTTTAGCTGTGCACAAGAACATCCTCAGCTTCCATCTCAGCTACAAAGAGGATATAAAATCCTGTTTCAGTGCACTGTTTGTGTTGATGACTTTTCCTTTTTCTCACTTGGCCCCCACTGTTGCATGCAATCCCCAGCTGCTGTTACTGTGGTGATAAGATCTTTTCTGTATCAAAGCCCTTTCAGACTGTGTGATGTTCTCTGTGTATTTTCTTTCCCAGAGCAAGTTACTACCGCAAGGGAGGAAGAGCCATGCTTCCTGTCAAGTGGATGCCACCAGAAGCTTTTCTAGAGGGCATTTTCACCTCCAAGACTGATACCTGGTAATAAATGTCTTTTAATCACTTCCGCTACTCACTGAAAAGTGTCAAGAAATGTACTACTCAAGATAAAAAAAATGCGTGCCCAGCAGGATCCTTAGAAAATGTCAGAATTTCCCAGAAAAATACAAGAAGTCTTCCCACTGCATTCAGTAGAATTATGGCTAAAGAATCCAGAATAAGAATTTAAAAGTCTAATGTAAATAGAGGTAATAAAAATTTGCTATTCATAAATGTAGAGTATCATATAAAGCCAATCAAGAAGTGAAAAGCAAAAGCAGATTAGATTCTCAAGAAGTCTCCATTAAAAATCCAGACAAATATCATCAAATACTTCCCTCAGCCTTCAGAATCCTCCAGTTTCCACCAGTGACAGGGTCTGCTTATATACCTGGTAAATGACTCTGTGTACTACTCAGGATTACTCTTTTGTGTATTTTTTCTTGCTGCATATGAAATGACAGCAGATTTAATCAGAAGTCCTTGCTGGTTGCTGAGGAAACAATATTTATATATTGATTTCTCATGCAACTTGAACTTTCTTTAAAATAAGCACCCCCTCAACAGTAGCACATTCATGCACAGGTGCTGGGGAATGGAAGCTTTCCAGTTGCTTAAGAATGCTTCTCTCTGTGTACAGTAGATCCTTCAATATGCTGTACAGAGGCATTCCCTCAAATGCCACACTGACCCAGTTTCCTGCAGTTGTTAGCAGTGCCGGAAGACAAGGGATTGCTTATCAGCACCTAACTGTGAGCAGCCAGCACTAAATATTTTGAAGGAAAGTGCTACAGTTCCTGTAATGGGCTATTATAAGTAACATGCATATACTGGAAATTACTTTGACCTTTGTAGCAAAAAGTGACTCTGAAAATTCTGACCCTGCTGATGCCCTGGCAGAATTCTCTTGACTTCCTTGTATCTAAGTCGTACATAATTTCTAGTGGCACTGACTATCTTACCTGTGGATAAGCATCACCATATCAGAAATGCTGCTGCCTTTCAGTTTCATTGGATGTCTCCTCCTTGATTTTATACTTGAGCATCTTGTTCTGAAACACTGATTCAAATGTTAAGGAAACATTTGAAGGTCCCTGTCTGACCATCCAGGAGCCAGTCTGGCAGTCACACTTGTATCACCTGAGGTGGGACCAAGGCTCCATCACAGCTACCCCCTACACTGACAGTCAGACCAGGTTTCCTTGTCAGCTCAGCCCCAGGTTTCCCATAGCAGACTCTCAGATGTCAGGATCCTTAAAATTATTTAATCATGATGCAACAACAAAATAACAACTTGATCTCATTCCTCTGAGGAGGGACCCCAAACAAAGGAAGCCCTGGGCTTTTATACCCTCATAGTCTAAGTGTGCCACAGTCTGGAGTCATTGGCTCCTGCTGTGTCTCTGAGTGTCCGGTCACCTGGCAGTGTCACAGGTCCTTGTCCCCTTTGTTTTGCAGAAGGTCAGTGCCAGATCACAGCCTCTTGTCTTGGGCTTCTGCCACCCAGAGCTCAACCTGCAGCCAAGTTAGTGGCACCAAATGTATTCCTCAATACAAACATCTTGAGTTCTCCCAAGTAAGGCAAGAAACATCCAAGAAATATCCATGCCAGATCTAACAGTTCTTTTCAGTTAGACCATACACAGCCAAGGGCACTCTGGCATTTCCTGCTCTAGTAATAATGAATGCAGCAGAAACAACACCTTCAGAGTTATTAAATATTTTGAAACCTCTGCAAAACTTGTTTTGGAGCTTGAGCAAAGGTTTTGATTGATTGAGGTGCCTTTTTATGTAAACATTGACTCATAAGCACACTAATTTCATATTACTGTTATTGGATTGCAGCTTTGAAAGGTCATTGCTGTGGTGTTGCCTACACAGCTGCAAGCTAGGTTTGTGGAGCACAAATGAAACCTGATTGGTATTGTTGGCTGGTTTCTGACACAGGTCCTTTGGAGTGCTGCTTTGGGAGATTTTCTCCCTAGGCTACATGCCATACCCTTGCAAAACCAATCAGGAAGTGCTGGAATTTGTCACCAGTGGAGGAAGAATGGATCCACCAAAAAACTGTCCAGGACCACTGTGAGTATTTCCTTACTCTCACAAGCCAAGGTAGAGTAGGTGTCAAAAATGCGGACAAAGACACCTCCAGTCAGAGAATGGTGATTACCCTCTGTGTTCGGTGGGTATTGTTAAATGTCTCTTGAGCTACTGCCTCTTGTATATAGCTTAGAGCTCCACAGGATTTGTTTTAAGTAGTGGTTCCCTAATCAGACAGGATCTAGGGATATAGAATTACATATCCACTTTTGCACTCCTCCTTTGAGCCATGGACCAAGTGTGGTCCCTTGGACCCCTAATCACTTCATATTGAAATACTTTTTACAAAATAATCTCAATAAATTTTTTAATTTTTCCTTTAAGGTACCGGATCATGACACAGTGCTGGCAGCACAGCCCAGAGTATCGGCCAAACTTCTCTACCATCCTGGAAAGGATCAAGTACTGCACACAGGTACTGCTCTTTGGTATCCAGGTGGATGATAATCCATGGAATGCCAACTATCCAAAGACATTAGCTTTAGTCCCTAAAGCAAGTGAAGGGTCCTGACAGACTGATATAATTACTTTACTAGTGTGGTGGTGCTGTTGGCTCTTTTCCAGTGTCCATCCTCACTCTCCCATCTTCTGCCCAGCCGAAATGAGCACTTCCTGTGCAAGTGGATGCTTTTAGCTCTCAGCTTGTTCAATTGCAAAATGTCTTTCAGTTTGTGATGGAAAGGTACTTAGGTCTCTTTCAAGGTCCATATTCTGACCTTGCCTAATGTTGCTCAAAAGCCGGAGCTGAACAGTTATGGAGTGGAGAAAGGGAATGAAATGGCACAGTGAGTTCACCATCCAGTAGCATTTAATAGCTACAGGTCTGGATCCAACCTCTCAAAAGACAAATTTTATACTACAGACCCCCAGCTTAGTCACTGGTTTCAATGAAGCACAGCTTCTTCTCAAAGGAAGCATGTAAGTCTCAACAGCCTGTGATATCCAGATGGAACATAGCACCTTGTGTGATGTGCAGGAGTATTGCCCAAATCTGTGACAGTCACCCTGAAGGTGTAACAGATTCTTGTCTCTCTTTTTCAGGACCCTGATGTCATCAACACTGAGCTGCCCATGGAGTGTAGCCCTGCACCAGAAGATGAAGGGAGTACGATCATGCGCCCAAACATTTCCAGTGGGATAGTGCCACTGCTGGTAAGCCCTTCTCTCACACCTCAGACAACACCTAAGTCACTGGAATCCCACCATGCTGGGCACAAACTTGTACAATGTCCTCAAGAGCTACTGGTGGAGAACCTGAGCAACTGGACTGCCCGAGGGCCCAGCCTGCCGTGCCTCAGTGATTTCAACAGCGGATCATGGCTCCAGCAGACCTCAAACCAGAAGTTGGAGCTCAGCAATCCTACAGCCCACAGACTTAAAAACAAAACAAAAAATCTTTGGAACCCAACCTATGGATCATGGGTGCTAGAGAATATCTGTCACTTCAGCCCCAGCTCCAAGCTCAAAGCCAATCCAGAGCGGGAAGATTCAGGCTTTGATGGGAATTGCAGTTCTCCTAGCTCTCGGGCATCTCCAGCATCTCCAAGTCGAAGTAACTGCCCTCACCTGGATATAGGTGGGATTGAACTGGTGAAACTCCAGACTTTTCCCTGTGGCAATGTAAATTATGCTTATGATGACCTGTGCTATAGTGCTGAGCACCAGACATCAGCCTTGGCAGAGGTCAGAGCAGCTGTGCTAAGGAGCTCTAGTCTGCACAGAGATGAAAAGGCTTTTGGTAAAACAGAGAAAACATCAAGAGAGAGAGACTCTGGTCTGTCTTTGTCAGATGACCTGAGTGTGACTCCAGTATAGTAGAAATGGTTTTTCCAAATATCGGGGAATATGTGTGTCTGGAAGGACTGCTTCCTGTTTTACTTACTTTCTCCTCTTTGGTTCCTTCAGATGGGTGAAGTTTCAACATCAGCAATGTTCTGCTTCCCCTGTCTACCTGCTGGATCACAGATTGTTAAAGGCATTTGCATTTCTATCTCTGTCCTTCAAATGTGTTCCACTGAACCAGTTTAGAAGTGGAGATCAATGGCATTGCTTGTCCTATTCAGAATACAGTTCGTAAGGAAAGAACTCCTTGTCAATCTCCTCAGGTGAAAAGAAATGGACCAACCATCCAGCTGCAGTAATTAGATGGAAATAATGACCAACACAGGTTGTGCTTCTTTCTGAACCAAGAATCCAAAAATGTGTGCTGTGCCAGCAGCAACCAACTTGCAAAGGCTGCTACATCCCTGAGAGCTTTTTACAGTCCTGGTGAATTACTAATGCTTATGGACTATGAGGGAAGTAAAAAAGTAGCAGCCACATTTGCATCTGATTTATTAGCAGACCTTGTGGAAGCTATTGCTCAAATTGGAATCAGTAGGAAGAATGAGAAAAAAAATTCAGGCTCCTCTGAGCATGTGCTTTGTAAACAAGCAATGAAGAGGAAAACATTTACCATAAAAAAAAGCAGTAGCTGGTGGAGCTGATAGTATTCCTTTGAGTAGTGAAGGGAATGTGCTGCTTGCCTCATGGTGTTGCTCTCCTCACAGCTCCTGGCATCAAAGGGGCAGGTGCTTTTTCAAGGAGGGGTGAGTTGCAAGGCATGATGAGAAATGGACTGTCTTTATATTTTAATGGACTTTACTTAAGATGAACTTCATTTTTGTAAGTACTTTGATATTCAACATTAATTCTCTGCTATGTTTGTAAGCACTATGCTGAGGTTCTTGGGTAACTATCTAGCATTTGGCATGCTGGAGCTCTTGGTTTTAATACTTTGAGACAGAAAGTAATACAAGGGACAGGAAGGGAAGTGAAGGGAAATGTAATGCAAACCCCAATTAGGGTGTTCTTTATACAGGAAGGTAGAATAGCTCAAGCATTTGAGAAAGCTAAAACCATGACTTAGCTTCACACAGCTGAGCAGGTGGTAATTGTTCCTTGCCTTGCAAGTGCAGACTTGCTGATAAAGGTAGTTGTTTGTTTCCAAGACAGCTCATTTCTAAGACTTTCTTCAGTTGTTTAGGATCTAAACAGATGTTTACAGATTAAAGCTGCAAAATAAGGAGACTGAAAAGGCAAATAATTTGAATTAAGTCTGAATAGTCTTGGAAGCATTCTGTCCTTGTACCACTCCTGAAAGTCACATTGCCAACCTACAGTGGCAAATTATATGTTGTCTTCGTGTGTAATCAAGTTGTGTAGTGAGATGCCAGTTGTAGACTTCTCTGGTTCCTTTCTGTGGCAAGAGGTTCTCTGGTACATGCTTTATGCTCAGTGATCAGCTACATGTACAGTCTGAAGGTGTGGGTTAGGAGACGAGGGTTTGCTCTGACCACACAGACTTCCTGTCCTTTACGTCAGTCAGGGTGGACACTACTGAGCTGTGGTAAAGAAAAGCACAAAGTGAAGAGTCTGAATCCATCCTCAGTGAAAGACATCTTCAGCACAGGTTTATGCTTTGTTGGTTTGACTTTACATCTGTTCCACCCTTTCTATAGTTTAAGCCTTTGACTTTAGAATGGACAGTTTTACACAATGTCATTTCAGAGCATACAAACATCTTAAGAGCAGGTGTCAAGAGGGCTGGACCAGAATAATTTCAGTGGTACCCAACAACAGGACAAGGGGCAACAGGCACAAACTGAAACACAGGACATTCCACCTGAGTATGAGAAAAAAAACTTGCTTACTTTGAGGGTGACAGAGCATTGAAACAGGTAGCCCAGAGAGGCTGTGTAGTCTCCTCTGGAGACACTCAAAACCCACCTAGATATGATCCTGTGCAATCTGCTGTAGGTGAACCTACTTGAGCAGGCAGGTTGGACTAGATGATCTTCAGAGGTCCCTTTTCACACCAATCCTTCTGTGATTTCCAGACAGAAAGGGTGATGATGGCCACCTTTCAGCAAAGACCCATATGGTGTGGAAATAATTCCTAATAATCATGTTGTAAAATGACAGATGGTCAGAAGAGAGGGGTCCCTCTGTATCGGGCAAATTTCAGTAGTAGTGTGTGGACTGAGGGGTTTGGTGACCAAGGGAGATGGATGATGTTGCCTCATGTCCTTTTTCCTGTTTCACCTTTGCTATAGCTCTCTAGCTTCTCTCACATTTAGCCCATTGCCTGTCCTGTCTTACATCCAGGAGTTGTTATAGCCCAGTTAGATGAAGCAGAAAAGCCCATTTAGCAGGAACTTTCTCATTCTTTCCTCTTGCAAAGGCTTACATTTTTGGTCATATTTCAGTGTGGCCACCACTGGAACATGCTAGTCAAAAATAAATGCATCTGCTTTTAGCTAACTGGAATTACATCAGTTTATCTTTACCTTTCAGATTATATTACTCTTATGGTTCATGCATTAGTGGTTTTTTCCCCCAAAGGTGACCTATCAAGCTTTCCAGCAGTTGTGACTTGGTTTCCCCCTCTGCAACACTTGCCTCAACATAATTGACAAATTTAGAAAGGCCAGTAGTGATAAAACCAGGGAAGCAAAAGTGAAGTGAGAGAAGAGCACAGGTCTATTACCAGTGCCACAGGCAGTCTTGGCTGCAGTTATGCCTTCACTTTATAAACAACGTGCAAGTCCAGCACATTGGACAAATACCTGCTTTTACTGAATAGCTGCATCAAGGTTCTCATTTACAGGAAGCACACAGACAAAACTGCACTGAGACTGAACAGAATTCCATCCTGACCAGGATCTTATCCCTAAGAGTGATCACGAATGGGGTGTTGGAGAGCAACTGTAAGAGTAGTAATGTATTGATTATTTATTTCCGAGACAGACTCTGATGGTTTACAATAGCATTTAGCTCAGGGCTGTACTGAGCCAGATGCACTCTTGTCTAACAAGACAAGACATGGAGATGCAGGTACCAAAAGGGCATTAAAAGAAAGAGTTGGGAATTTTAAAAGAATCTGCATTAGCAACCTCAATTTTGTACAAGCTCTTAACTCTCTCAAATGGAACTATCTTCTGTCAGTGTAGTGCCATGGATCTTTGACCTGTAGCAGTCTTTTTTTAGATGCTGTTTAAAAACCCTCACAGATAATGAATTTTTAATTAATATCCTGGAGGAAATAATGTTAATATTGCTCCTGTTGTGATGCTGAATGCTACACCATACAAAGCATTTTATCTCAAGAGAAAAAACAATTGCAATGATACACACTACAACCNATGCTGTTTAAAAACCCTCACAGATAATGAATTTTTAATTAATATCCTGGAGGAAATAATGTTAATATTGCTCCTGTTGTGATGCTGAATGCTACATGCCGTACAAAGCATTTTATCTCAAAAGAAAAAATAACAATTGCAGTGATACACACTACAACTTTCAGTCCTTCAATTCTGAGACTGAAACTTACTGTTTGTACAATCAGAGATTTCATAGTGATCAACTCCTAGCATTGCAAAATATAACTTGCTTGGAACTGCTTTTTAAGGAGACATTTTTAGAGCATCACCAATGAGTTAAACCCATAGTGTCAAAATTAGATTACTTTGGCAACTGGAAGCTAAAAACCCAAATTTGTTTCCTAGAGGAATGACATGAGCTGGAGATCTGAGATTAATTCAGTCCTATAATCCATGTGAAAAGTCTTCCACCACTTCCCTACTGCAGAATCAGCCATTTATAGGGTTGTTATAAATTGCTCTTCCTGATAGGTATCTGTCTTTTAACATTACCAAATTGGTTTTGTAATTGCATGTATACAGTTGTTTTTTGACTGTTTAGCATTAGTACTTTATGTTGCTTCATACAACCTCATACTTACATTTCAAAGAAGGGACTGATTAACAAAAGATGAAACAACAATGGAAATTCCAATTTGTCTTTCTTTGCTTTTTCACATTTGTTGATATTCCTGCTTCTCATTTCTTTGTTAACCTTGCTCTCCGCAATGTAAATGCTTTGCATCTTCATTTTTTCCTTTAAACGAACAGAATTTTTAACTGCACAGGTTTAAGGTGTCCCCCCCTCATATCAACCCTTTCCCTGAGCTAACTTCTCAGCTAATTTGCCCATGGGCTGGTGTGCACTAAGAAAGCTTGGTGTCCCCCCCAAAACAGTTACGAGCTTTTGCAAGTGTAACTTACTCCACCTCCAAAACACACTCCCTACTTTCCTGAAAGAGGGGAAAATGCTGCTTCTGGGAATACTCTTCCCCAACTGTATTTGCATCTCCACAGCTGTGTCAGACAGGGACCACACTTCCTTAGACCCTTGAGCTGTGTCAGACAGGGATCACACTTCCTTAGACCCTTGAGCTGTGTCAGACAGTTTCTCCTGTAGGCATGGCTGTGCTCCCTCCTCCTGGCTGTCCACCCCCCTCAAACCCATGCAGAGACCTTAGTGATACCATGCCTAACATCTTCCCATCACATCACACAAATGGAAAAGTCATGTGAATAGGTTTTAATTTGTCATTACCTCTGACCACGGCAGCACTTCTGCCAACTTACCTTTCTGGGTGACTACTGTACATAAGTAGATTACACGCCTGCTTCTATGCAATTTAAAGCTAGACAAGTGTATACTTCTATATTTGCAACACAAAATAAAGAGACACTAATGGTGGTTATTTGTTTCCCTCTTATAAGTACTCTTTGCACACAGGTAAGAATACAGACTCTCTTGCTGAGAAGTGCTGCCAGCCCTGGAGTGTTGAGTGCTTCTTCCCCATGTCCACACAAAACTGCCCAGGGGAACAGTTAAGAGCTCTGAGTCTGACAAGTGCATCTTGATGCACATTTTTTTTATATGCTGTAGGCTATTCACTGAGATTTCTGAGACAGAGCTTACCTTGAAGGAAGCTGACAAGCTTTGTGTGAATCAGGTTCTAAAGCTAATGTATACAGTAAGTTTTGAAACCAAGCCCCACAATTTGGCTTCTAGAAGTCTTAGAACTGGTTTTGCTTTAAGAAGTACCAGATGTTAAAGACTAAAAGCAAAAGAAACACTGAAATATATTGTTTTCCTCCCTTTCCTAAAGAAATTCTTGAAGAAAAGATATTATTCTTACACAACCAAATCACAGCAGATGTCTTCTTTTCCTTCAGTCTCATTTATTTAGTAGCATACACATTTCAGAGTAACACTCACTCATCCAATACAGTCAATGTCAGCATTGCATTGTAGTGTTCAGAACGGATGCATGTGGATGATACAGGCCATTTGATCTCAGTACCTTAAGAATAACAAATAATAACAACAGCAATAAAAAAGTAGCAAAAGCCCTCTGAGATACATAAGGGTTTGGTCCAACTCCCATTGAAATCTTTTCCTTTAACAGGAACTGGATCAGATGTAAAGTGAATTTCTCCCTGTACAAAATTTAGAGGGATTTAAGTTTCACCACTTTGGTTAAATTTCAGCCTAATTTGTATCCCTGTGGGGCCTCAACACCCATAATTTTTAAACTTTTTCAATCTATCTCTGTGCATTTCTTTCTATATTGCACCTTCCTCCAAAGAATCTCACAGCAGCTTGAAGGCACTAATGAAGGACAGCCTCACACCACTCCTGCGAGGTAAGTGGGTCTATTCCCATCTGTAAAATCCGAGCACAATAATGCCTAGGAGAGTTATCCAAGGCCAAAAAAAACAAGTCAATGATGAAGCTGAGGGAGAGAAGTCCTAGTCCTATTTCTTGCTTCACACAGGAATGCAGCAGCTACAGCACTGCTGCATCTAACTAGTGAGTTTAAAGACCTTGGAGCCTAAGTCAGAGCTCATCTGTTCAGCACCAAAGTATCTCTAGGCCAGCATCTCTGACCCTGCTGTGGAATCATCTGCTCAGCGTTTCCAGAGTGAGGCACTATCTCAGTAGATGCATTAACAAATGACATTCTGGACTCACATGTGAACAAATTCCTTGGTTACCATGTATCAGCTCCCCCTGTGTTATGTGCCTGTGCACATGCATCATGTTGATCCTCTGGTAAATATAAGCTTATTCAAGACAACTTACCCCATAGTGAAAAAAGGCCATGCTGCTTCCTCACACTAGCACGTGCCTGTCCACAGACAAGTGCTCTGGGCCATCTGATAGGAACAAGGAATCTAAAACTTACCCTGGGGCAATTTGCTCCTGCTCACAGCCTGAGCTCCTTAGAAGAACTCCAGTGCTCAGCTGACGTCCTACACTTGCAGTTTGCTATGAAAAGCTGCCTCCTTCTCTCCTTTCTCATAACAGCAACAGATGACTGTGATTGCTTCCTTTCTAATCTCCTAACAAGACAAAGAACCATTTCAAAACTAACTTGCTAGAACTATACATCATCTAGAAGGAGTTTCCAGATCAGTGTCTGCTACAGCAGAGGTTTTCCTTTTTCCCCAACCTTTCCAGCTACTGCAGTGGAACAGACCTTCTCCATGTTTTCTCCCATGACCATGTACTGCAAATCATCCAGGTGCTACCAGGAGTTGCTTTTTTTTTTTAAGCTACTGATACCACATTGCTTCTAGTTCTCTTTTAGAACTGGACAGTCATTCTAAAAGTTTTTCCTAAACTCTCAACTGATATTTGAGCACCAATCTCTACTCCAGAAAACAGGTTACATTGGTGCAAAAGATTCACATGTGTGGTAAGAGTAGAAAGAAATTTAACTCTGAAGATTAATTAGGGAAGCCACTAATTGAATTCTGTCTTAATCTTATTTCTAACTTTTATAATTCTTCTTAATCATAGTAGGACAGCCTGCAATTGCAATCTCACTAAAAAGACAACATCATTAAAGTCCTGCCTGTGAGACCTCTTTACTTGCTATTGCCCTTAGGCATTGCTATTCTCCTTAGGCACTGCTATCCAGTGGCTTACTTGTTGGCTGCAGAAAAGGAGAAATACTTATTTTTATTTTTTTTAACTGTATGGAATTCACTACAGATTCATTTGTCATCTCATAGCAGTTCAAAAGTTAGGAGGCATCTGGAATGATATAATCTGTGATCACTGTGACTTAAAAAAAACCTAATGTAAACACTCTGAAACTTCTAAGTGAAAAAATTCATTAACATGCTATCACAAATACAAAACAGAAACTCTGAGAGGCCAAAGAAATAATCTGAATTTGCAGTGAACTCCAAAAATAATTATCAGTTTCAGACAACTTCTGGTTTAAGAAGAAATATTTCCACGTGTCATTACTTCCTACAGAATATCTACTCTGTGTCATCTAACTTTTACATCACAACTGAGCTTCAATTTTCAATACTCCGGTTTTGCTGAGAGGTGATGAAAAAGTAATTAAATCTGACTGATCTTTTAGTACAGTAGCGTGTTACCCAAAGTAACTCCTTTTAGAAATTATTTTAGGCTCTCCAACTCTAATTACAAACATCACAGAATTCATTTCAGATCTGAGCTCTATACGTTTTTTTTTGCTTATGATTCAACTATTATTGAAACAGCGGTTTCCCAAAAGTGGAGTCACCTTCACATATCCAAATTTCTCAGAATCTCTCCTGAGCACAGGACACCAGCAAAAGGCAGGAATTTCTGATCAAAGTGCATTACAACCTCTAGGTGTAGAAAGGGCTCTAATCCTGGTAATGTAACTGGTAATGTAACTCCTACCTGCACTGTGAAAACTGCATCACCACATTATTGATGTTAAAACCTGGAATGTGAGTGAACATATAGCTGATGATAGCACTTATACTGCCAGTATGTAAAAACTGTTCCAGTGACTAGAAGCAACCAATGGAGAAGGTATGTGAAACCATTGCAAGAAAACAATTCAATCTTTCTTAATTTTAACCTAGAAACTGAATTTTCTCTGGCTGTGCCTGGACCACAGCAAAAGAGTGAAGCACAGATCATCCTGTGATTCCAGATCGGGACTGTAGGATGCAATATATTGACACTCCTTCACCCAAACTGCCTGGAGTTAACAGCTGATACCTTGGAGGAAGGATGCCTGGGAATTATCTCATCATTGTGTAACGCTGTGAATGCAGAAACATCACCTTCCTGATTGCTGTGCCAGTTTATATGCACAAGTGGCAGCATCATATTTGAGAACATGAACATGGCCAAGAAGTCATGTGCATTAGGAGACAATCAAACCATCATCTTAAGAGATCACACTGATTGCTGACTACTAGTGTGTGCATGTGTATAGGGGTTTTATCTTCAAAAATAAACAAGTCTTGGAAAAACAACTTAGCTCTCTGACCAGTTTGTGAAAGATCATTAGTGATTTTCAGAGCTGCAGTTCAGCTGCGAGAGGCTAAACTCTTCAAGTTAGTAACATTTCCAACAGCCCATCCAGTTGGAAAGTCAAATGTTTTTGGAGACAATGGATAGGCTGCTATTCTCTCCCTGGAGTATTTGTAATCTCCTGAGTGGCTACAGAAAAAGCCAAGGCCATTCTTGGATAGAAGCAAGGCTAGGGTAGGGAAGAGGAGGAAAGGTCAACAGCAGTTAGCCACATCAAGCCACTACAAACTGCTGTCTCTCTTTGCTCCCAGTTTCTCGTGGTTATCACCCATTTGCACCTTGTTTACACTGTAATATAATGCAGCAGAAGTTGTTGGTCCAACCTATAGTGTACACAGGAGCAATAGGACTTGGAATTAGAGATGAAAAAACCAATCTGGTTTCAAAACTATGCAGTTCCCTGAAAAAATTTTTTTTTCCTGTCCTGAGTTCCCAAGCATTTGCCCCGGTTGACTAAGAAGTAATTTGGAGTCCCATTTTGCCAGAAATCAGAATCATTCTGGTTTCCCACACAGACCTCTTAACGCAGGCTGGTGTGTTTCCCGAATATGGAGATCTTCATTCTCTGAGAACCAGTCTCAAGTTCGTCTGGTGCAATACAGACCAATCCGGAGTGATTCATTTAGGTTCATAGAGGGCTGATGCAAAGTAACTTTGATCACTGACTGCTGGGTTCTGGATGCAGCTCCCTCTGCACTGATGACCTCAGGAGTCGAGTTAAAGGTTTCCTTCTGACTGAGTTTCCTTCTACTTCAGTAAAGCAGAAAGTTACAGAGAAGCCCTGCAAGTTTTGCGCCTTTCTCAACTCATCTTTCAGTGATGCTTTCCAAGATGCCAATCAAATTGTCCAATCCCAACAAGTACCCATCCTCCCTGTTGCCTTCTTGCCAGGGGATCCTGTGATCCAGTGTCTGCCCATCAGGAAGAAGGGTAGTCTTTCCAAAATCGATCAGCCACACATTGGCATTTCCACTGCCATCGTGTACAAAAAGTAGTGAACTTCCTACAACCTGGAAGACGGATTGAGACAATGTGGTTAAAAATACATCTTCGGCCCTCCCCCATCAATTAACACTTCCTGCTAAGAAGATGATCTCCTCAGCTCACCTGTGACCCAACAGACTTTTGGGCTGCACTTACAAATTGATTATTTAGATGCCCAATTTGCATAACCATAGCAATCAGTAAGGTACAAATGGGTGTGTAGAAAAGAAATGGGACCCGGTAGAAAACAGGAAGAAAAGCAATTCTTCATCTTACTTAGCATCAGGTCTCAATTTGAGCAATTCAGCAAAGGTCAGTAACTCCTTTCAAAGACAGATCATGACCCATAATTAACAAAAATATCTCTACTGATACGAGGACACCAACAAGGTAAAATAAAATGTCTAATATCAAAATCTCGAACTGTTAACAAGCAGAAGTTACAATGCTAATGATGCCTTCTGCACAGCAAAGCACACAGAGAACATACACAGCAGAATTAAATGGTATTTCAACATAAATCCATTATAACTAATACAGCCTTCATTGTCAAACTACAATTGAATGCTACTGTACTGCTACTGTACCAAATGCAAACTTCCATATTACCATTGCCCTGTAAACATTGCCACTGGAGCACATCAAGGTTAGAGAAACCACAGGAAACTGGTACTAATAAACTATTCCGTGCAGTGGCCCAGAGCTATAAGTGCTGAGATGTCATAAAGACAGGAGGATTTATTATTCCTCAAGTAGTTTAATCTTCTGTATCATTGTGATGGAGGCTTTGTGGTACCTGCGTTGTCAACACATATTAGCTTTCTTCCACAAAACCCCTTCTACTCATACTGCAGGCTGTTCTGAAGAACACCTGAATGAACAAACAAGGAAGCAATGCACCTCCACAGCTTTACACTTACTGCTCACCTCATGTCGCTTGAAGAAGTCTGAGGATTCAAGAATGACATTAATTTCCTGCAGACGCTTGAGGTATTTTTTCTGGAGGAAGAAGAGAAAAAAAACCTCAAACCAATCCATAAGAATTTCATTGAAAACTGAATCAAGATAATCTGTTTACAAGAGTCAATATAATGAAGAGATCATATTCATTTTAGGCTATAGGTCCTTCAAAATAACAGGTTTATCATTTGAAAGTCAATCTGAAAATACATTTCAAGCTTTTACGGTGAATTAACAGACAAGAGTTCATCTGCTGTGTTACACCAAGCATATTTATCTGTCTTGATTTGGATGTCATGAGGCTTTCTGCAACTGTTTTTTCTTTTTTTTTAAAAAAAAAGAGAAAAAGTTTTCAAAGAATTAAAAATCTTCCAGTTCCCCAAAGTGAAAAGAAGGATATTGTGTTAGAGAAACAAGGAGTTCCAACCATGGTGGGGGCAGAAGGGGGACAAAAAGAATCAAGGCCTAATGTATAAGGCTCTGGTGCAGATTTTTAATGCTGCCCTGAGCTACCAAGCACACTCCTCCTGAAGTGCTGATCTGCCTTCATAATGGCTTCCAGACTGCAGAAAAACATTACAGCATCCTTTGAAGTTCCAAAGACAAGAGATGTGTTATGTCATCTACCACATGCCTGCTGTGCTACCCATGAATTGGCACACAGGAATTCCTCTTTGAGATGAGTTTCACACATGGGAGCACAGCTAGTCACCAATCTCACTTCCTGCCTCCACGCTCTGGTTTTATCCTCTCCAGACTGAATTCCCAAATCACAAGTTTTCCTGCCAACACAATCCTTGCTTAGATATCACCCATCTAATGCATCTAACACCCATGGTTGAAGCTGATGGCAAGCCATTAGTTAGTTTGAAAGACATTTTGATAGCATGAGGCATTTGGGGTCAACTCATGGCAAGAGCTGACAGAACTGGTCTCAGTCAACCTCTCACAACCCACCAAGTCCCCATGTCCACCCCAACTCCTGAGAGCAACTGGAAGTCAAAACCACTTACTCCCTTGGTATTCTAATTCCTATTTCATGTACCAAAGAAAGCATGGCCCTGAAGCAAGAGCATTAGCCAAAGATCAGTGCACCTGAAGAGCTTAGACTCACCAGAATAGTTGTGTTGCCCTCAATGAATTCCACAAAAACCTGTAGAACTTGCTCCTGTGTCTTCGTAGTTTTGAAGCTTGTGTTACATGTTCCATCCGCCTTCTGCACAAAACCGCACAGAGAGAGAGAGATTATTTATACTGCACACATATCATTGCCCTCATCACTCAATCCTCTTGAACCAGAAACAGCTCAGCCCTTGCTAACCAGATGAAAGTAAGTAGTTGAACAGGAAGAGAACAGATGAACCAAGCAAGAAGAAGAGGAGAAGAGATACAAAAGCTGATTGGGTAACTTTAAATGGCACTGGCAGTTCATTTCCTGTTGAATACACGTTAAAAAAAAACAATTCATGATATTACCAGCTTGCAGGAGGGTTTTCTCACATCAGTGCTAGCAGTCCAAAGTTCAGTGGGGCAAACCACAGAGACCTCTTTGATTTTACTCTTGTCTAGCTAGTGAAACCCTGGCTGAGGGTGTAAGGGAATATTTTCAAACCAAATTTTACTAGTCCTTTTAGTTTGGGGGTTTCTTACAGGTTTTGGTGATGATTTTTTTGTTGTTATTTGGGTTTTTTTTTGTTGTTGTTGTTGTTGGTTTTTGTTGTTGTTTCTGTTTTTCAATGGGAAACCAAAGAATCACAGTTAGGATTCAGTTACAAATATAACTTTGAACATAAAATGTGACACAAGTCACAGAACAGAATTCATTGTAGACAGGAACAACCTGGGATTTGCAATGCTAGCAGTGACAAAGCAGGTGAGTGAATTTTGGCAAAGGACAGTGTAGGCATGCTTGTTCCAAGTGTGTCCTGGAGAAATTCAGAGTATTTTTGTGCTAGCGGTAAGATTCAGTACAGAAGCATCCTGCTACTGAAAAAACAAGTATTTTTATGTGTTTCTGGAGCTACAAGTAAAAAAGAGCAGTGCATGAATGGGAGGTATCTATAAACACAGAATATATGAATATGCATGTCTCCAAGAGCATCCCTGTTGCTTCAAGAGACATTAATAACAGATTTTAGGATGTGTATGTAAAATACAGCAATTATTACAGATGGTAACAAAAATCCACTAAAAGCCTGCAGGATTATCAAACTGTTTTTCTCTCCATTGTATCAGTCCAATCCCGCATTTTCATTGTGAGTAAATCAGCAGGTTAATAAAATATATTCTCTCCTACGTGTTAAGTCACTGCACCAAAATGACAAATTCAAGTCCAGTCTCAGAAAGTGAAACACTATTTATTCCACAGCTGAACTTGGTTTCTAATGTATACATGAAAAAAATTCAATAATGCTAAAACTCCAGATCTCTCATGCAAGAGAATTTTATTCCAAGGCTGTTGGACAGATACAAGTGCAGTGTGTCAGCCTGATGAGATGTGCAAGTTATGCCAGAGCAGATCAGCAGGTAGGCACTGAAAGTTAGAAGCCATCTGATCTGATGTGTGATTATACTCAACAGCACATAGAAATTTGGAACTTCAACTCATACCTCTTCACTGGAGTAAAGTTGTTTCAAAAATTATTTCTGCCTATGCTGCAGAGTGTAGAGCAAAGTCTGGAATAGCTGCTCAGTGTTCCCCTTCTAACCTTTTGTGTTTGGACAAACTAGTTGCTTGCTCCCCTGTGGCTGAGAAACACTCTTATGATTTTGCTTCTTTCCAGTGGCTGGCAGGAAACACAGTTACTGCCTGTCTTTACTTGCTGTAAACAACATCCAGATTTTGAATGGCACCACCCAGTATTCTAAACCAGGGCTCTGCAAAGGCTCTGAATGTATTTGATCCTCAGGAGGCACTTGCTTGACTCACTCCTTGAAATCTTACCTTTGCTAAGGACTCCACATACACTCCTGCAGAGCAGAGCAGTCTGTCACACAGTGCAGCTCATGGGCCAGTTGCAACACTTCTCATTAGATGTGACAGTGACATGGCTCAGAGGAGGGCAGGTGTCACAGCTCCATAAAATAGTGCTATCTATCTTAAACCATGGGGTCTTGCTCAGAGCCCTTTGCAGACTTCCCTTAAAGGGCTCTGAGCAAATCTGATGTCCTCCTGGGAAAATGACTATCCGTGATCTACAGTTAAAGGTACAGTACCAAAGGAAGAAATAACTTTTCAAACTGCACAGAAATTTACTGACAGAATGGCACGACAGAAATCCCAACTGTCAGCCTCTGCCAGAGAGGAAATGTGCATTTGCAATCAGGCAGGCACAAGATACTGAGCAACAGGTTCCAGCTGTAGANCAGTACCAAAGGAAGAAATAACTTCTCAAACTGCACAGAAAGTCACTGGCATGACAGAAATCCCAACTGTCAGCCCCAAGCATTAGCTTAGTATTGTAGAGAAAATGCTTGCAATGCCTGGCCTTCAGACAGCCTCTGCCAGAGGGGAAATGTGCATTTGGAATCAGGCAGGCACAAGATCAAAAAGGTTCCAACTATAGGGAAACCAAATGGTTCAAAATATTTTTGATAGGAGGGAAGTGACAAATCCCATAAATGAACTTGACTGATTTCAGAGATCCAGAGCAAGGCAAGGAAAAGAAATGGATCAACCCAAAGAGAAAAGGTACCCCACTACTGCAGGAGTGCATATAGTGAATCAGATCTCATTTATCAGCAGCCAGTTCACAGAAGGGCTTATATGATTTCACTTTCTTTGCTTTTGCTTCTTATTCAAGCAGCCACAGGGCAGGAATGACCAAACCCAACATACCTTATCAGCTGATTCCAGGAGTTATCAGTGCAATCAGGGAGAACATCCCCTTATTCCCATCAACCACTAGTTGGCACCACTGATTCTTACAGGCTTTCCTACCAAAATGGGGATCCCTGCAGAATGGCTTTGCTTTTTTGCAAAAATATAGCACTGGATGCATAATTCACCTCCACTGGAACAGTGTAGGGAGCATTAACTAGCTGTATTGCCTCAACAGTTCAGTTTCTGTCACCTTTTCTCCATCTAAAAAAATCAGAAAATGATACACAACAGCAAAGGGAGATAGGGAATGTGCTCCAAAGTACTTCCTGTGCTTAGTCAAGGATTAGGTATTCATGTTGTGCACAGTTACAGCAGTGTCTCCACAGAGGGAAACACCACACAGTCTGTGTGCCATACTGCTCCTACCCACCTCTGACAGCCAACAAATCCACAAAGAACAAGCCAGAAGGTTTTTCTGAAGCTCCCCTGTGTTCCCTTAGCTCAGTCACTCTCCAGGACTCAAATCTGTACATCTTCACTCACCAACTATCTTTTCAAAAACATACATGAAAGGCCTCAAGATCATCTGGGTTTCTGATACTATTACACACAGGAGCATACAAAGACCTAAGCTGTAAAGGAATAAAACAAGTCTTGATAACATCATTAGCTGGCTAACGGGCAAGACAGGATCCCATACTTTGGCTGGACTGGAGCCAGACCATCTACTCATCTATCACCCAGACAGTTTCTGCATGAGGGTGCCTGTGTCTAACAGCCAGGAGTGGGTGGCACAGCACACAGGGGGCCAGCACTGCATGAGCTGGAAGCCCCAGTTCCTGTATCAAAGCAGGAGAATCAGCGAATAAGGAAGGGAGAAGATACAAAGAAGCAGAGAAGAAATAGGTTTTTGAAGAGCCTCTGTTCATCAGCATCACCCTCTTTTATTCCTTTCTTATTTCTATGTGCTTGAATGGTGAAATGGAAACAAATGTAATCCAGGTTCTGGAGTGGGCAGTTGACACTCCTGAAGGATGGGATGCCATCCAGAGGGACATGGGCACGCTCAAAGGTGGGCCCATGGGAATCTCCTGCAGTTTAAGCACAAGGTGCTGCACCTGGGTCAAGGCAGCCACCAGAATCAATCCAAGCTGGGGGATGAACAGATCAAGAGCAGCCCTGCTGAGAAGAACTTGGGAGTGCCAGTGGATGAGGGGCTGGACATGACCCAGCCATGTGCAGCTCAGAAAGCCAACTGTGTCCTGGGCTGTATCCAAAGCAATGTGGCCAGCAGGGCAAGGGAGGGGATTCTGCCCCTCTCTTCCTCTCTCGTGGGACCCCACCAGCAGTGCTGCATCCAGCCCTGGAGCCCCCAGCACAGGAAGGACATGGACCTGTTGGAGTGTGTCCAGAGGAGGCCAGTAAGGGATGGAAAACCTCTCCTATGAGGAAAGGCTGACAGAATTGGTTTTTTTCAGCCTGGAAAAGAAAAGGCTTTGGGGTGACCTAACTGTGGTTTTCCAGTACCTGAAGGGAGCCTATAAGAAAGATGAAGAGGGATTTTTTATAAGAGCAGGTAGTGACAGGACAAGGGGTCCTTTCAAAGTGGGAGTAGGTTTAGATTAGGTATTAGAAAAAGATTCTTCACTGCAAGCGTAGCGAGAAACTGGGACAGGTTGCCCAGAGAAATTGTGGATGCCCCATCTCTGGAATTGTTCAAGACCAGGTTAGATGGAGCTCTGAGCAACCTGGTCTACTGGAAGGTGTTCCTGCCCACAGCACGGGGGTTGGAACTACAGGATCTTTATGGTCCATTTCAACCCAGGCCATTCTACGATTCTATAAAAGATAAGTAAGTAATGGGTAGGAAAGAAAATTGCCAAGGTTCTATTGTAGCTATAAGGTAGTATTCTAGGAATGGTACAGGGGCACAAACTTATCCATCAAGAACAGCAGATGGACTTGGCTGAGGGAGAAATTACATTTTGGACTGTTCTGGCTTTATACCAGCTCCATCTATACTGTATCTCATCAAGTATTTAAAAGGGAAAGTAGTTTTCTTGATCCCAAGAGTATCTAAGCAAATGCTTTTAACACACCTTGCCAATAAACATAACTGCAACAAAACCACTTTACTGTGATTCACTTGGAATAAATATGTATAGTTCCTGGATAAAAAAAGTAATTGCATGCAGAGAGGGAGTTAATACTTCTTTTTTGAATTCGTCCTTACAAAAGTCTCATTTTCATTCTACCCGCACTGCATACCTTCTTGAGTCCTTCATGTAAGGTCTCTGTGGTTGATTCAAGTACGGCTGACATGTAATTGAAGCTTTAATTCATTGACACTCTCTGTTACAATTACAATGAATGCTTTAAAACTGCAATAGAATGAACTCTGTGGTTTCAGTTAGTGCATTTTCACACATTCCTTTGGAAAAGTTGGCTACTGATGTGCACAAGCTTTTTGATTAATCAACACATCAAACAAAGTTCAGTCTCCAGGAACAGACAGAGGTGAAAGAATTACCTTAATCCCTTCAATCCTGAAGCCCAGGTTGGCACTGGAGCTGATGGTTTCTCTCCACTGCATGTACCGAGGTTTGGTGACAGCATACTGGGCATTCTCTTCAGCCGTGGGAGCAAGAGGATCCACTTCAATCATTTTCTTGTACATGTCCTTACGCAGCTTTGGTTTCTCTCGTGCCTTAGCCAACTCTTCCTCCAGGTATGTTCTGCAAACATCACAACCCAACACATCCTTGAGGATTCCCTCAACATTTCTTTTTACAGCTTACAAACTGGCCTCAAGAAACATCAACCAGGAAAGTAAGACTTATCATTGCCCCAGTTTTGCATACAGGGAAACCAAAGTACACCGAGCAATGACTCTGCAGGCATATTTAGTGAAACAGCCCCAGGAATCAGGAATTGTAATTCACTTCTTGTTCCAACTATACCTTTACTTACTGTTACAAGTTATGATTATTTCCTGGTTACAGAACAGGAGGAAGCTGAATTCCCACTGTACCATAAAACAGAATTGCATTTTCAGAGGACAGTTAGGAGAGATCACTTACAATGAAACAAAAAAACCAAATAGGGCTATTGAAGATTTACTGCATTCTCTCTCCTCAAAACACTTAAACTTTCTGAGGCCTAAAAAATTACCCATGACTTATGTTAAGTTTTACTTAATGCATCTCAGTGAAAGACAGAAGCACTCTTCATATAGAAAAAAATAAAGAGTAAAGCAGATTATCAGAGTAGTTCCAAAGCAGAAGAGGTAACTAAGAACAGGAAGGTGAAGGGACACAAAACTTCCACATTCTGCTCTTATCACTCAATCTGTTAATCTGGTAGCCATTAGAAAGGCATTATCTATGTCCTCTACATTCCACTGGATTCCTAAAGCTTGCACTTTGTCAGGTGCATGAAGTTTACTTTCTTCAGGACAGTGTAACAAACCAGGATGGCATCTAGGAGATGATATCACTCACTACCAGAATGTCACCTACTTTCAACAAAATGTGTACTGTTGCAAATCCTTCTCCTCTTTCTTCGGAACATACCAGTGCTACATATTTCTAATTCATTTAAAATTTTGCATCTATTTGAAAAGGGATATCTGCACTCCTGTAAGTAGAGTAACTAATTTATCACAATAACTGCACCTGAGCTTACACCCAAAAGATTACTATGTCAGCTCATACTTCTCTGTACTGTTACCTTAGTCCAGGATCTCAACAGATCCCTATCTCTTTGTTACACTTAGATAGTATTTTTGATGTTTTCATCTTAATCACAGACAGTGAATGGAAAAGAAAGTGAGAATCTGCAGAACAAAGTGATGGCAACACCTCAAGATGTCAGAGTAGGGAAAAACATAGGTCAGTCCTGAGCAAATGGTCAACTCTTTACAGAAAAGATCAATACCAGCAAAGACTCATACAAGCATTGGAAATGGGCTTTCACACTGCTATTCAGTCATTTGCATTGGAGATGGAAATTTTACTCTTTGTGAGGCTTTCTGAATCACTGCATACACAAAGATTCAATGAACTGACAGTGAATAAATCATGTCATTTTTTCCCATGTATTATCAGACCACTGCAGAGAAACTTTGTCTTAAATCACCCCTGAAAATTTCTTGATGTGGACAGTTTTTGAGGCTATAGATCAGTTAGTTTCCATGTACAATCTGGCACTAATGGGACATACTGCCCTCAGGCTGTCCAAGGTGACTGTGACCATGACCACACCTCCCCCTTCCTTCAAATGCATAGAAAGCACATTCTCTTTCATTCAGCCCACCTGATCCCCATCTTGCAGTCCATCACACTTGGCCCTTCAAAATCAGTAAGTAAGTCATCCAGCTGGATGTAGCTCTCGCCGTCTCTCTCCACCACACCATGGAAGCAAGGGACGCAGGAGCGTAGTGGGTCTTTCATCAATCGCTCAAAACACTCCTTTTCATTCTCTGAGAAGCGTTTGAGAATCTTCCCACTATCAGCTGCCTTGAAACTCCCTAAAAAAAGAAAATCAAACACTTGATGACAAGATTGACAAGCAAAAAAGAAAAACCCCTTCCCCCCACCATTCCAGTTTCATCTATCTCAGTCTCAGGGCAGCAGTTAAAGATTTCCCCTGAAGAGATAAGATGCTTTTCATAAAAAATGAAACACACAGGACAAACAGTTGTTAGCAGTGAAAGTCCGTTTGGATACATTCCCATGTCAGAATTTACAGCTTTAAGGAGTGCAGTTACTTCAGGCCATTGGGCTGTTTGAGATTTTATCCACGCTATAGTCTTTGCTGGATTATTAAACAGTATTATACTTACTAAAATGCACAGGAAGAAGCCACGAGCCAGAATTCATTAATCCTCTGTCAGGTTATTTTAAAGCTGCATAACACTGCCAGTGCATGCTTTGTCCTTAATCCTCACACAGGGTACATACACCTGCTGAGCGTGTCCCGACGAAGGCAGCGCAGTCAATCAGTGAGAGCTAAACAGCCAGACCCAGCCAGAAGCCAAGCACTGCCCTTAAACA
>VZTZ01022406.1:5872-31745 GCA_013400955.1 Drymodes brunneopygia | reverse complement strand
CACACACACACACACACACGCACACGCTGCGACTGTGCCTGCCTGCAGGCACTGCCTCTCCTCTGGAAACCTGCTGATCTGCTAATGCCCTGCAGGTACAGTCTGGAGGGAGACCGTGCTTTTTACAGCCCTGAGTCTGAATGGTATCCAGGACAAATGACATCTGCAGAGGCCACAATTACAGTAATCAGACTCCACCTATCCGGAGTTTCCAAATGCTCTCCTGTCCTGCAACCTGCCAACAGCATCTGAGGAAAGCACACATTTCATTCAGAGGAACCCTTTAATCTACACAAAATACATGGGGCACCAAAGTAGAAGCCTCATTAATCCTGGGGATAACACCCAACCTTTACCACAGCAGGATCCTTCAGCCATTGCAAACTGGTTCTTCTCTGACAAATCCTAGAACTGGCACTGCCTCGGTGCAAGGGCAAGACTGGTAATGGCCCAGGTTCTAGTTCAGAAAAATACTGTCATATCAGAGAAGAACAGCTGCAGAAAGGATGGAGTAAACCCAACCACAGAACACTGTTAAAAGGAAACTGGAACAGTATCACTCCTAATCAGCTTCTAGTAAACTCTTAACCCTCCTCTTCCGCCCTACTACATGAGTCTCCAGAAGGGTTATGATTACACCACCAGTGCATCACCCCACACAGATAAAGCCAACTCCAAACATCTGTGACAAAAACTGCATTAAGGCTGGGTCACCTTGGCACTTTGTGAGATACAAATCAGACCCAACAACACTGTGCAAAATGCAGCTACTCAATTTCTAGGGCTCAGTTAATGTCTCCGTATAGCTTTGAAGCACACCATATTAGGGCATTAGCATACAGAGGTGGTTCATGTACTGCATTACGGCACGATGCAGCGTAGGTGCCTGCCCACATGTGTACTAATAAACCCCCACTAGCACTGCACAGGAATGATATGAAGCACGAGAGACACAAACCTGATGACTTCTCTTTGTTGTTTTTTTGCCTTTCAAATGAAACTAAGCCTATGTCAGGAGCATACCTACCAATTTTTACAGACACCAAACTAGAACCAACCAAGCTGCTCCTTGCATTCGTACACTGAACAATGACAGACTCACAATGCAAACACCTGCTCAGCAAGGCAATTTTCCCATTTGTTTTCCCCTCAAGGACCTACATTCAGATGAGGGGTTTGGAATGGTATTAGAAACACTGTCCTTTCCAGGACTGAAACACATACAGGCATGAACAGTAAACCTTCCCCCTAGAGAACTAACTATTGGCTACTCAGTCAGGAAAAATGATCCCATACCACAACCAACAGCATCAGACAGATTAGGGCTTTAGCTCCCCAACCTCTTGTTTCCCTCTAACAAGTATTTTGCACACATCACCTCACAAGCCTGGCCCTTCTCCAGAGTCTGACCATTGCTTCCCTGCCCATCTCATTATTCAGGTAAATCACTCCCACTTCCCTATCCACACCACAACTCAAATATGTTTTAGGTCAGATTTATGTGATGTTGCCTGCTTCCTTTTTACCTGAAGGAAGGAAGGAAGGAAACAGAGAAAGACTCTTCTTGCTGCAGTCATCCTCACTCCAGAGACAAACATATTGAAGATACCCCTCTCACCTGTATGCCCAGCCAGCTGCACCCATGAGTAGCATTTCTTGAAGGGGCTGATGACTGGTAAGTTAACCATGGTTTTAATTGTATGCCATGCCTTTTTCTGGAAAAGAAAAGAAATCTTAAGTTGGGCAAAAGCTGAAATCCTGACATGTCACAAATGTATTACATAGCTTCATGTACACTGAATTGTTTCTCACTAATTTGTAAGCACTCAAAGGTGGAACCACAAAACAAACACTATCATCATTGTCGGAAAAATATGCACACAAACCCAAGAATGGACAAATAAAGATAATGCCCTGCCAGGCACAAGAAAGCTGCCAGTAAGGAAAAAAAATTTTAAAAGTCAGACTGCACGTCACAGGCCTGTTCTTAGGTACACCTCACCCTCTGTGTGCGAGTCACACAGTATGTGGACAGCAGATGCTGAACGAACACACACATGCACACATACGCACATTTAAGTTTCCATGAGACATGCACATAAGCTGCTTGTCACTGTCAGCAACACTTCCTTTCCCAGAGAACTTCAGTATCACCTCGTGACTAACAGCTTTCCCCAAGTCAGCAGGTAAATCTCACTGTGACACATGAATAGCAAGCGCATCTCTAGTTAGGCATGGAGCTCACCCAGGTCCCTCAGCACCCAGTGACAGTGTGCTGTAGTATCTATGCCAGGTCATGAATTTTCCTACTCCCTCCCCTCTTTCCCAATCCTGTTACTTTTTAACAAAGCTGGGCATTGCTCTGGCAACCTTTGGCTGCAGCTGTCTGGGTACCACTGCAGGCAGACAGGGAAACAGAACAGCTGCTCACAAAGAGCAGCTGAGCGCTCTGTCACAAAGGCAGAAAGGAAAAAAAAAAGGTAGAAAGTGAAAAAGTCTCATGCTCTGGAAGTGAAACCCAGGTGGAAGAGAAGCACAGCCCACCAGTGCTCATGTTACACTTAGAGGGATCCCAAAGTGCTTTACAAACAAGGAGAACAGGCTCAGTTCTTCTATCACTAGAACACAATACCCTGCTGGATATGAAAAATGGAGCTGCATGATACTTATGGCATGACAATTTAGTGCTGAGGGGGTTTTGTTGTGATCAAGTGTAGTTGGGGATTAGCCTGCATTTACAGAAGCGTTTATGAATGGCCCAACTAGAATTCACAAAAATCAATGGAAGGCATTAATACCACTGAAAACAAGTTTAGGTGCTTGCTCATCAACTGAAAAATACACATTAAAAAAGCTGTGTCTTCTCTAACATGGATAACGATCTGAAGATCAAGGTGCTTAGGATACCTAATGTTTATTGTCTTCTACACTCTAAGTGAAAAACAGAAAATGTGAAATTGCAGGCAATGACACACAGGCAAAATCTTGCTCTTCAGATCACTCTTTGACCTGGCCACGCTTCCCCAAACTTATTAACTTACACCACATTTCTTATAAGGTACCCTCCAGCAACACTGGTCACCGTGTGAGGGCAAAAACCCGCAGCTATCTTAGAATGTATCAAGATGGTATATGAACCCACACACACAAGTGATTTTTTTAAGGATTTGCTTTCACCAGAAAGTTTTAAGTTATGCTTCAAATTAGACTGACATAACAATATAATTACCATATGAGCATACTTACTCTGAAATGAGATTGCTTCTACCTATTTAACTTTGGCTTTTAATGAAGTTCAAGCTGAAATTAAGTCACTTTTGGTCAGATATGTGCCCCATGCAGCAATGATTTAGTTTTTTAATATTCCTGACCAGCTGTCAGGGCAACACTGCTTTATCCCCATCCCTTAATCAGAAGTCAGCATTGCTCCACAACTCTGCCATAAAGACCCTCTACACATCATAATATTCCACTCCAACAAACTGCATCCTGTTTCCCAATGACTTGTCATACTGCTACATGCATCAGTAATGAGAAGCACAGATTCTCAAGGAATGCACATCAACTGTCAATGCAACATCACACTCCAGTGGCTCTCCTGCCTCCTCCCTCCCACCTAACACTAAGAAGTTGAAGTTTTTATTTGTACTGTGGGCGTGAAGGAGAGACAATGGGCCAAATTCAGCCCCAGCTCAAGTGGACTTTGGCTGCTTAGGTTACAGCTGCCTTGGATAAGTATGTTTAAGTTACTCATCCAATAAATAGACACTGACAATTTTTATTTACCTTTTTGAATTTAAAAAAATCGCTTCACTAATCTCTCCTCTCCCTCAAGACAGGGAAAGCAGAAGGCTCGGGCTAGAAAGGAAAGGATTGCCTTCAGATCCATCCTGTGGGGAGTGCTGCCATCAGCAGGGGTTCAGCAGTTCCACTTTACCTCAATTTCTAGTCTCCCAGCTCACTCAACCCAGGGTACAAATTGCCAGGATGCAAGCAGGGCTGCATGCTGGTAGAGCAGTGGTATGAGTGGGAAGATGAAAACTTTGTGTACTTGCTGTAGGAGGAATCATTCTCACTTCTATTTCTAAAGCAAGATCTTTTCTTCTTTGTTAGCAATGGCATTATGTGCTTTTCAAATCACTGCTTTATGCTGCAATGGCAAAGAGGGCTTCTACCACTACCCATTTGTATTTGCAGCCTTATTGCCCTCTGTTCCTGTTCCTTCTAGATTCCTGCTCAGTCTTCCTTGATCTTTTGCTCTGCCTGGGTTTCTCCAAGACCTCACTTCTAGATTTCCAGGGGAAACTCAGGTATCTCTGTATTGTATCTGCATTTAGGATTGCCTGAATCAGATGTTTTTGACATCACTGCTGCTGTTTTATACGCCTCAATGTGCTGAAGAGTTTACCAACAGTAAAAAGAATGGCATTCCAAAAGAGTCAAGAAGCAAACATGAAAAATATTAACATTCTCAGACTCAGCATGTAAGTTACTAGATGTGAACTTTAACTGACATGATATAAACCCCCCTGAGGAATAAAAGGTGTGGGGCACTAAAGAGGGAAAAGCAAGTTTTCTGCCAGTGGGGCAGGCCACGTGAGAGTCTGTGCCATGGCAAGTGTGTCCCTGACAGAAAATGGACAAAACTTCAGGGAAGAAAATGGGAGAAGGAATTCACACAATGCAGCCACAATGCATGCAAAGGAACTGTGGTTTGGGACCTGATCTGTTACCTGGATTACACTCTTGACTCACTTTCCTAAATTTGAAGCACAGCTCTGAAGGGAAGCACACATCCATGCAGCAGATGTGGAGACCTGTTCTGTGCATATGCAGACAAGATGCTGGCCAGGTATGGTTTTCTCAACCTATTCAACCCTGGATAAAGGTGGCTGCTGCCATCATGTGTATCCATTAGGGTAGAGCAAAGAGCAGCAGTAACCGAGTGACACTGGTTTGTGTGAGCACAGCGTTCTCCAGGCCCCTGCTCGTTATTAGCACACAACTTCACACACAACCAGTGTGCAGAGGCACAGCCATGATGAACCTGCACAAATACACCAGAGGACTTGCCCGATGAAAATCCACTAAACTCTCTGGGAGGTGTTTCATCCATTTCAAGGAGTTGGGGCTCAGACCCCACTGTCCCCAAGAATAAACCTCCAGGAACTACCAGGCTTTCCTGAAACCCTCCCATCACTTCAGGACAAAAGCTGTAACCTAAGAGGCCAACTCACTGAAGAGATGAGTGCAAACTCCCTGAACTGGATGGAGTTTTTTTAGTTGCTGTTGTTGTTTTACAGGCAGTACAGAACAGCTAACATTTCTCTGAGCATATGCTGAATCCCTCAAGAACAGGAGAGCCACTCTTATTCCTAAAGACAACAGCAGATAGGGACCTGAACCCTCCTCAGCTGTTGTGTGGAAAAATAAATAAAATCTCTCACTTATTTAAGGGTAAAAAGAAAACAATAATATCTCAGTTCTGTGAATGTCTGAAACACATGTAACTACCCTCAGGCAAGAAAGGACAAACAGGTAACATACACAAGAATTTGTTTCACCTAGAACTTTTCAGCAATTACAATAATTAAAAACATCAGTCACATCTAAATTAGGAAATATTGGGGGTAGGGGGAATAAGAAAAACCTTCTCTTCAGAAAAATTAATTAATTCAGCTTTCATAATTCTAACATATTACTTGAAACTATAATGAGTTAAAGAACAAAAGAACACTAAAATTCAACATAAATCAACAGGGTCTTTAAAAATATCCATGATTCCATTAGCAGCAGAGTGGAGGTGTAGTTTCTTGCCTGAGCTGGTAAATCATCATGGAAATTCTGCTAGGCTATTGTAAACAATGACCCTTGAATCCTTTCACCAGGTAAATTTCAGCTGTTTCTTTATCCAAGATCCTGTAGGGTTTTTTTGGGGTTTTTTTTTTGGTTTTTGTGCACTAGTACAAAGCCTACACAAGAAAGCTATTATGACAGCAAGAAACAAAAGGATAATGAGAAATTTTTTTTGGTAGTCCTTTTTTTTTTTTTCCCTAAAAGGCTTTAAGAAAGAGTACTTAATTGTCAGTCATCATTATCTACTGTTCTCTTAAAGCTTTTACATCATTTAGGCTAAATTCTGCCACTCTGGGACATGGGGGCTGAAGTCTAATCTGTAATGCTGGTTGCCACTACCTACTCAGCGTCTCACCAACTCCTAGAAGGAACAAAGTTCCTCCACAGGGACTTGTAAGGAGTACAGAAAACTATAATTATCAAGAAGTTACTATATGCATTTAAAAACAATCCTGTAAGAGCCATGCACCCAAAATGCAGGAGTGTTGTGCAATACCTTGCCCAGGGCTCTTGGCCAACACAGTGAGCAGCAGGCACATGAGAAGGTGATGGGCGTTGGCCTCTTTAGGGGCACAGTAACCACAGTAACAGTGTCTGGGAAAGTAAAAAGTGTCTGGGAACTCATCAGACCAGTCAGTAGCTGGAACTGCCTTCTATGAGCAGGCCCAAAAATAACACTAAGAATTACTAAACTGGGTATCAGTTATGACTTATCCAGTATTAGTCATTCTCCAGTGGCTCACCTCTCTGCTGGGTTGGCTTTTTTGCCCCTCTTCTCTTCCTTCCTGGTCACACACTGGCACTCATATTACTCTGAGTGACACAACAAATCCTCACAAGGTCCATAATATTACTCATGCAGTATCAGTGTGAGCAGGCAGTGACTTTCTGTTCATAACTGTTTCTTTTAAACCTTGTATCTTTTACAGCTCTATTATTGCTTCACAGAATGGGTCAGCTCGGAAGGGACCACAGTGGGTCATTTTGTTCAACCTCCCTGCTCAAGCAGGGTTATTCTAGAGCATGTGGCACAGGATTGCATCCAGATGGTTCTGGACTACCTCCAGTGAAGGAGACTCCACAAGCTCTCTGGGCAATCTCTTCCAGTGCATGGCCACTTACAGAAGTTCTACCTCCTGTTCATGTGGAACTTCCTGTGCATCAGTTTCTGCCCTTTGCCTCTTGTTCTATTGCTTGGCACCACTGAGCAGAGCCTGGCTCCAACCTCTGACACCTCCCTTCAGACACTGATAGACATCGATGATGACCCCTCTCAGTTGTCTCTTCTTGAGGCTGAACAGGCCCAGCTCCCTCAGCCTTTCCTCATAAGAGATGCTCCAGTCTCCTAATCCTCTTTAAAGCCCTTCTCTGGACCTGCTCCAGGAACTTCATGTCTCTCTTGTACTGAGGAGCACAGATGCAGCCTCACAAGGGTTAGGTAGAACAATAGAATCACTCCCCTAGACCTGCTGGCAATGCTCTTCCTAATGCATTCTAGGATACCATTGGCCTTCTTGGCCTCCAGTTTTACTTTTTATAGTATATACATGTACTTAAAATGTTTTTTAAAACCCCCGAGTTAATTTTTTCTACAAAACCCTTGACTGCTTTATTTACCATAGTTTATTAAAATTGAAATCAGTTTGAAAGCTAGTTTGTTTTCCTAATTATTTATGCCATTTTATTCAATTATTTAAATAATTTTAAAAATTAAATTAATATTTTTTTCTGCTTTCACTACTGTTTGCCACTTTATTTGAATTGGCTTTGACCTGACATATTGGACCTAAACAAGTAAAGAANTCTCTGGGCAATCTCTTCCAGTGCATGGCCACTTACAGAAGTTCTACCTCCTGTTCATGTGGAACTTCCTGTGCATCAGTTTCTGCCCTTTGCCTCTTGTTCTATTGCTTGGCACCACTGAGCAGAGCCTGGCTCCAACCTCTGACACCTCCCTTCAGACACTGATAGACATCGATGATGACCCCTCTCAGTTGTCTCTTCTTGAGGCTGAACAGGCCCAGCTCCCTCAGCCTTTCCTCATAAGAGATGCTCCAGTCTCCTAATCCTCTTTAAAGCCCTTCTCTGGACCTGCTCCAGGAACTTCATGTCTCTCTTGTACTGAGGAGCACAGATGCAGCCTCACAAGGGTTAGGTAGAACAATAGAATCACTCCCCTAGACCTGCTGGCAATGCTCTTCCTAATGCATTCTAGGATACCATTGGCCTTCTTGGCCTCCAGTTTTACTTTTTATAGTATATACATGTACTTAAAATGTTTTTTAAAACCCCCGAGTTAATTTTATCTACAAAACCCTTGACTGCTTTATTTACCATAGTTTATTAAAATTGAAATCAGTTTGAAAGCTAGTTTGTTTTCCTAATTATTTATGCCATTTTATTCAATTATTTAAATAATTTTAAAAATTAAATTAATATTTTTTTCTGCTTTCACTACTGTTTGCCACTTTATTTGAATTGGCTTTGACCTGACATATTGGACCTAAACAAGTAAAGAATTAAATGTAGGTCTAAAGCTATTAACCAAATTATTTTAATAGACTAAACCTAGTCCAAACAAAACTTTGCTTTTATCTGTTTCAACGCAGTCAATACCTGCCACTACTATAAAAAGCTTCCATAAGAAATAATTTTGAGCAAATCACAACCAAGAAAATTACTGGCCTAATTACTGTATAATTAGATATGCTTCTTTCTCTGTGTGAATGCAGTCAACAACAATAGTACTATAATTACAACCTAATAAAAAAATAATCACACAACACTTAAGCAAAGTATCTACTGCTTTGTCTAAATCACAATACTCTACCAAGACAAGTTGTTATCAGCGCAATTTCCCCCCAAACCGATGACTTTGCCATGAGTGCAGCTTCCCAGCAACCAGCTTCAATGGTTATTAGGGATTTCATTTTTCCAAGGAGTACAGCTCTGGAACAGTTCACCATATGGTTTCACCTCATGGAGAGAACTGAGGATTTGAGTGATGTTATATAAGAAAAAAAATTAAAAAGATAGTGAGAGTTGCTGAGCAACACAGTATCTTTCCGGTTACAGTCACAAAATTTGCCTATCAAGGGATTCTGGTTTTGAGTTCTTTCAGTTTGAGGCTTAGTGTAGTTGTCTTTGCAGATCTGAAACAGGCAGGCAGTCATCTTGGTCAGATCCAGATCCTGAACCAGCTGACATTTTTATGCCAAATATAAGAAAATCATCATTATCCTTGGTGTTTCTTCTAGTAATATATACAGATATATACATACACATTCATGCATGCTTTAAAAATACCTAAAGCAGATAGTAAAAGCCTTTGACTGTAGATGATCAAAATACCATTACTTTTTTTTTTATAGTTATCCAGACTATAACAACTCTTAGGCTCGGGATCAGCTGGTATTTGAAGAAACTTAGAACACCTAACAGCATATAGGCATACATGACATTTTTATCATATTTGTTGGGAGAAATATAACTTAAATATCCACAAAGGTTCTGTGTAAGGAAGCAAGGTGCGAAATTTTCCCATAGCTAAAACAAAAGTGCCCCAAATAACAACAAATCCCCGAATTTGCCATAGAAAGCACTTCATACTTTCAGCAGCCAGTTTCTGTGCTCTTGCCCCTTATTAAAGGTTCCTGGGATCCTCAAGCTCAACAGATTCTTGCTGCCAAGTCTACTACCCACTTGGCTGAATCAGACATGAATCACAAATTGAGACAAAGATCTCAATGGGTGGGAGATGAAAGAGCAAGTTAAGAAGAAGAATGGTCCCCAAGCCTACATGAGAGAACCCTCACACAAACCTTTATCACTGACCTTCTGAGTGCAACACTTAATTCAGCTCCCAAGGTAGGGTAAGGCACCTACAGCAACTCACTTAGCCCCATTACTACCACATTGCACCTTCTCTTGGTCCTGGGCAGGAAACAGGAAGCACCAAACACCAATCCGCACAGGAGTCAGTGTTTATGACTGAACAAAAAGCAATTTGGGGCCAGAATGTTGCTTTGTGATAACTGACATTGGGACAGCCTGGTCCACAGTCTGGAGCTGTGAGCACTGGCTTTAGAAAGTCTGTGCCCTGACATGCAACAGCATCATTCTTCACATTGCCTGAGGTCTATGCCAACCAGTGCCAACTGATAATTTGGCCAAATCACAGCAAATGGCCTTCTGCCAGGGCAGCTGTGTTACTTCAGTAATACAAGTAATACAAGCAGTGCAACCATGTCTCTGGTCAAGGATATCCCTGAGCTGTCTCCACGTGCTGGATGCCTTGGCAGCACTGACCATCCTTGTATCTAAGTCCCCAAGGGAACTTAACACTCCCTGCTTTGTAGAACAGTTGATCTTCCTGGGATGTACGAGTGCCAGCTGGAGCTGTAAGACTGATAATCAAGAGCAAGGGAGAACATTGCACTCCTGAAGAGTAGCAGTTTGCATGCTACACAAACAGCCTCCCGACCAGCACCTCTCATCAGACTGCAAGGCAAACTGTGAACACACCTTCATCTCTCCCTCCCTCTCTTTCACCCTCCAGCCTCCAAACCTTAGAGGAGAAACAGTGCTCAGCATGTTCCTAGTCCTTGATGCTTCTGGCTTTGCACTCAGCCATGGGTGAGGGCCACAGCTGCTCAACCAGCGTTTGGCAGGTGTATCCTCTGACTGCAGGGTTTCCATTTCCTGTTTGTGTGGCACTCACGATGGGCTGGGCTAAATCTTCAGAGTCATGAGAAACACTTAATGCAATGAGCAGAAACAACACTGCAAGTCAGAAGCCTCAGGTTCCTGTGTTTTCTTCCCTGTGGTGCCTCACCATGCAGTGAGATACACATATAATTTGGCTTTGCTACCCTTTCGGATACTTGGTAAGGTTGCTGGGTGTTCATTATGTCTGGACTAAAGGAAGAAGTGAAGGTAAGAGAAATGAGTGGTCGGTATCAGACTCAATTACTAGGAGCACAAAATTCCACGTCCCGCTCCATAGCTGTATTCTACTTGCACACTCCAGGAGCAGTTCCCCTCTAAATCAGAGGAAAATTAGCTACAAAGAGCAAAAGTCTTGCTTGACTTCCTGCAAACAGCCAAGAGCCACAGTCTGCTGACCATTCTGCAGGAATCTCTGTTGGCATTTTGTTTCTGATAATTACCAATTGAAATGTCTACAACCTCTAAATCATTCCCAGGCTAAAAGACAAAACAATAAAGTAATTAGATGGTTTCAAAGGTGCACTGTCACAAGGGTTTCCTTCATTTATCTCACAGATATGTTGTAAAAGCTGATACTGTTGACTGAAAGACAGATTTTACTTCAACAAGAATAAACATTTTCTATTTTAAGGGATACTAAACTGTCTGCCTTCCACAGCAGGCATTAAACATGGCCATTATCCCTACTTTCACAGTTTGTGGCCTCCTCTGAAAGACACTGGTGCTCTAACAGGATGGAGCTCTGCCACCTGTCCCTACTGAGCACACGAAAGCTGAACCAACAACATTCTGCCCCAGCCAGGGTTCTGCCAGAACATCAGTCTTGCTGGAAACTGAAATGTTATTATCCAAGAAGTAAATGGAAAGTTCCTCACTATAGGAAAGTTGACTCAGAGCCCAAACGTTCAAGATTTATTCAGGCTGTCCATCACCCAGAACAGATATGTGGTAAATCAAACATCACTTTAGCAAATGGTGTGGCAGAAGGAAAGAAATCTTTCTTAACCTCCAAAACAACTGCAGTTTAAATCTTCAGAAACAGTCTAGCAATTTAGCAATTCTCTTCCTGTCTTCCACATCTCATGGGTCACTGACTGACATCTTCAGTCATGAGAAGGGGACATCTAGAAAGACAACACTCTTTACATGATAAAATAAGCTCAAAATCCTATCAGGCAAGACACAGAATTATCAGTTCCAAACAGAATGAATAGTTGGGAATACTTAAAACCCAAACAGATCCACATTTCTCTATGCACAGACAAATGAATAGGTTTAGCCTAAAACATAATCACAATTTGTTAAGGTGCAAATGTGTCATCTGTGAACTGTGCACGACCTCAAATCCAAATGTACTACAAGTGCCAATCCGTTTAAATCAGGTGTGGTTTCTGCATAACATCAAGAGAGACTGTGCTCTGGCAAGAAGCCAGGAAATAACTTCAAGAAGCTAATCTCCCCTGAGTGAACTTGGGAAGGAAGCTGAGCATATGCTTCTTACTTGCAGTGGTGGGGCAGCCTGTTACCTGGAGACAGAGCTCTATCCTGCCTGCCCAGCAGTTCAGGGCTGGGCTCACCTCCACTTTAACATCCCAGTCACTCAGAGGCCACAACAGAATCTCAGCCTGAACAAAGAGAAACAAAGAAAATTTTAATGCTTATCCTATCTTACACTTTCTTATTTGCCAGAAGCCACTACCATCTACCAGGAACTGCAAAACTACTTTCTGCTAATTGGCCAAAGACCCCTCTCTCCCTATCCCCAGCAGTTTGGGTTAGTGGACACGTGCTGAAAGCTTACCCTGCTTTTGACACATTCTTGTGTAAGGGCTCCAGGAGCTGCATCCCACACAACTTGGAGATTCTGCCTGAAAGAAATGTAACAGTGGAAGACTATTGTGCTGCGATTCATTTTTTTTATAGGAAAGGATAGGAAGCACAAGGACAGAATTAAGGTTGCTGCATGTATATATCTACATGCATAAAGAGAGTTGACTGACAGGTATTGATTTTTAAAATGTTTTTACATAACTTTTCTTTCCTACCACTATAATTCAGCTTCTAACATCCTAAAGTTAGTGTGAGTGTCAGACACTCACTTGCAAAAGATCTGAGCAAATTTCACTGCTTCAGTATGGAATCTAAGTCCAGATATGTGCCCTTTCGCTGCTCCAGTTCCCACAACTGCAGGTTATAACACCTCTATTTCAGAACACTGTTGAATCATTTAAGTAATTAGTGCTTGTAAACTAAATTAGAGGCGCTCAAATAAGACAGTCAAGTACTCAAATAAGCAGTAACATAGTGTTAAGCTAAAAGAATTATTAGAGTCTAAAAATATGTCATGTAAAAAACAGACCACACATACACCGGCAGCAGTTTGCCAACTGCTTTTCCATCTATCACAAGACAAAGTCCAGTGCTCCATCTCTCCTTCCTTGTCTCCTCTGAACTGCCTCTTCCACTATCCTCTAAAGAAGCACAAGGAGTTACTGCTTCACCTGTGGTGCCCTGCACTGTTCAAACAGGACCCACCCCTTGCCATGGAATGCAAGTGTCAACACGTGATAGGCGCTGTTACTGAGTGGGGTGTGGTGTTTACCTAGGGGAAAGCCACATCCTTCAACCACTTTAATAACTCTGAGCTTCAACGCAGTATAACGCATTATTCCAAACCCCTTTGTTGAAAGGATTTGGAAACAAACAAACAAAAAAATAACAACCCAAACCAAACAAAAACCCACACTCCTATTAATGGAATGCAGCAATGATTAAGAAACCTGTAATTCTGTGGAAATGAGGACTCTTCACCGTATCCCATTGGAGCAAGAGGCTTACAAGGTAGTTGTTTTATTTTGAAGCAAACCTAAGATTAGAGAAACTCTTCCTTCCCCAAGTAAGCCCTAAGAACTATGTAAGGAATACAAAGAAAAGATGACTTCTCCCTTGAGCAAAAACACAGGAGCAAAAGAGACTTTCTGTTAACAGAACAACATAAGAGAGGTGACTCGAATTCCTCCTTTTTATCAGTAGCAGGTAGCCCCAGAGACAAGGGGTTATTTAAGATTTTAATTTCCATAATGTAGCCTTAAGAAAGAGAATCAAATTCAAACCTTACATAAGCATGAGTGACTCAACTAAAGACTGAAACTGAAACAAGGCATCTGTCTTCCTGAAGAGCTGTGGGTGTTTGAACAATAGCGAATGTGTTTTACAGAGCATATTTCCTCTGCCCTGAAGGTAAACCTGTGTTCACCATCAGAATACTGGAGATCCCACCTTTGTAGAAGCATAAACATCAATTGCCAATTAATAAGATGAAACTCACCTAAAAATAAAGTAAAATACACAGGGTGTAGTTTATAAAGACAATTTATCTACCAAAATTTTTATCTCATAGTAAAAGATATTTAAAAACTCCCATAAAACTTCAAAGAACTTCATACCGTTGGCTCCTAGCAACAGAACTGCAAGCCACACTCCTGTATCTTGCACAACCATCCACACCAGCCTCCTGAAATATGGAGCAAGCAGCAGTTTCTGTGCCACACTGGACATAGGTAGCAAAACCCAAGAGCAACCAATATCAATTTACCAGGGCTCAACAAAGAGAAGACAGACATTTGAAATGTCATTTGCAGATGGGTGATGACCTACACTGGACACGGGGGAACAGGCCATGCAGAGAAGTTACTTCACAAAACAAGACTGATTTTTCTGCCCATCTACTCTTTTTCTTGAAGAACGCAACGTAAAAAGTGACATTGGTGACTTGGTTATATTCATCCTCTAGTCCCAGATAGGATTGTTGCCTATAAAATCAGAGGACTGAAAAGGCAGACTAAGATCAAGACACAGAACTATAGCAATGGAAGAGGACATATTTCTAGAGATGATGCAGAAAATCCCAATGGATAAATAGGGACAGAAGAAAGACAATTAGTTATCTGTCACTCCAGTTGTAATATTGGAATGGGAAACCATAATCAGGACATCAGCGAGTTCTACTGCTGGAAAAAGACTTGGAGACTGTCGGCAGAGTGATTAACAATCACTGGACTGTTAGAGAGCTCAGGACTTCCTCCCTTTCTTGGTGTCTTTGCTGAAAGCACATAATTTTCTTTGGTCTTGCTATAAATTTTGGGAAAACAACTCATGAAACTGTTATAGGGGCCTGATTAGTGCCCAAATCCAGGCAGACCATTAGGCCAGAGAGAACTTTAGAGGCTTACTTCTTCCTTATATATGAAATAAGACTTCATTATTCTTTTTACTGACTGCTTTTGGTAGCTCTGGTGGCATCATGAGCAAGTGACAAGCAAAACCACCTGAAAGTCAGGAGTCTCCACTTTAAAATCCTTTTACAGGTTTTTCAACAGAACAGCAGGATCTGTCCTGAAATGAGGACCTCAGGATTTAATTGGTTACTCCTTCTGGGTTGGCACAAAGAAAGCAAAAAAATTCCTTATTTAAATGCCACAGAGCAAGACAATACAAACTGTATCAAATTATCAGGTCAAAATGCTGATACTCAGCATTTTGCACTAGGAAAAGTGGAAGCTGAAGTGTAAGAAGGTTTCTTAGTTTCTTCAGATTACATTTTCCTCTGAACAAAGCTGACCCTTTGTGGGGTCAGTGATGCTGTTCCTACAGAATATACATGGGTGGAAAAGGAAGGAGCCCACACCAAGCAGAGCTTATCATGATTAGAATATTCAGGTTAAGTGCACTTAGCCAACAACCCACTCAAACCCCACACAAGATAACAGCTGATCTGCATGCAAAAACACTCTTCACACAAATTTTTATCCTTTCTGCTGCATCACATAAGCATACAATGATGGAGAAAGTACAAAGGCCATACAGACTTCTCTAGCTCTGCCTCTTTCAGAAGATCAGGGTCTCAAAATGCAGAGCTCCTACACAACCACCAAAGCACCAATGCACAAGAATTCTTTATGTGTTTCATTCTCTGGTTATTTGCTCTAAGTTACCCATCTCAAAAAGAGCTAAAACTGTTTGGTTTGCTTCAAATTGAACAGCTCTAACAAAACTTGAGCTGTTTCCACAGCTAGAAAAATATTCATACTAACCCCACTACAAAATTTCTAGTGAATCCTCCAAAAAGCATTTTAACCTTGAATTTTGAGGAAGGAACCTGAAATCTAGGAAGAGGAGAGTTCTCAAAGCAGAAGTATCAATGGAAAGAGCAGAAGTCAACATGATGAAGTCTGGCAAATTGTAAGAACCTCAAATTAATTTGCAGTAGACTCTCATTAGTATTTAATTACCTTCTGTGGAGACTGCTGGGCACAGCACACACAAGGGATGGATGGAGCTCAGCTGCGAGGGATGTTTTCAGCCATACACAGGAGGTGAGCTTGAGGAGGCTCAGCTGTACACCAGGCAGCTGTGGACTAGGTTTTTCCCACACCAGAGGGCACCTGTCACGGTGCCTGAAGAGCCTCTCCAAGTGCAATCCTGCTGTGAGTGCCCTCTCCAGCACGGGCACGTTACCCAGGCCAGGCAGCTCTGCCAAGCTCAGTGGCACGTGCTTTGGGAATGGAGGGAGGATGAAACATCGCTGCTGGATGGCAGCACCTTCCGCTCCTGTAACACGTTCAGATCCAGAATTACATTTGTGCTGCACCTTTAATAATGCATTAAATGCAAAACTGAGTACTCCAAAGTTAGAAACTTTCAGAACTGAAGTTTTTGGTACGAACTTAAAGACAACCGTTATTGCAGCAGTAGACTCTTTTCCAAATTTTAGTCAGTTTGTTTTCACAACTTAAGTGAAGTGTTTTATTCATATCTTATAGGGAAAAATAATGAAGGAAAGACAGGTTAATATGAAAAATGCTCACTAATTTTGAAATCTTAAACCAAGGTGCCCATTTTTGCTTTTACTAATACCCAGTGCTATACAATACTGTAGAACAGTGTTGTAGAACAGCTCCCATTAACTTTGGCTGCATGTACAAATGTTCAGTGTTTCTGCTAGTAAGGCTCACTCTCAAGTCAGTCAGAAGGAGAATGAAAAAAATACAGTTATTGGCCACGGTGAAAGTCGGCATAAATAACTTGCCTAGTCTCTTCCCAGGCAAAGGGGGACTATGAAACTGTGAAACACAGCAGTTCTCCACATCAGCATTCAGCAGCGTTACATTGGGAAGTCAGCCTTTCCCTTCCTGTGATCTGCTGCAGACCTATCTATGAATAAACAGAGATTCTGCAATACATGCTGTCAGTCACTGTGGAACTGTAACTTGTCCTTTGAGTTGACTGAAAATATAAACCAGTTGAAAGTCATTAATTCTGTGCATCAAGTGCTACGCCTGCTTGTAATGAAAGACAGTAGAACATTAACATACCCACACTGCAGGCACGTGAGTTCTTTCATTATATACACTTCCAATGTTTGACTGATGATTTCTTAATATAGTTGTCACATGTTCTCCTGCTTTTTTTGAGAATGTATTTTCCTTGAAATTTAATACAATAATCTGCTTGCCCATTAAGTTTTGCTCTTCTCTCTCAGTCCTTCCTCTCACATTTCCAGTAGCCTTCCCAACTACTGTCAGTCACACCCCTTCGGTCCAGTTGTACAGAACCTGAACCTATCACAACCCTCCTACTTCTCTCATCTCCACAGTTTTGCTCCAGTAGCCCGCATTAGAACCTTGCAGGTACTCTTTGCAATGTTTGTACCCATAATACTGGTAATTTGAAAGCACAAGACAGTTATCACTACCTGTGCCAAATGCTCAGAGGATCTTTGAAGATTCTCAGCAGAGGTGGTGATTTCAGAGCATCTGAAGAGGTTCCAGCAGTGGAAGGTGTTGACACATGGCAAAAATGCTCCCTCCATTTCCAAAGTATGTGCTGCAGAGTGAGCCAGTGCTGGCTGGTGCTGGTGAGAAATGCTTTCTTGTATGGGAAAACCCAGTTCATAGCTGCCTCATGCACAGCTGAGCCTTCTCAAGCTCACCTCCTGCGCCTGCAGTGGGATGGCTGAGCACATCCCTTACAGCTGAGCTCCATCCATCTCCTGTGTGCCCACAACACAGACTTTGACTAGCACCAGCACCTCAAAGGTGAGATGTAGAAGCCTGCATTTGATTCAGCACTCCACCACAGGAAGCAAACAAACTAGAGCATAGAAAAGTAGTGCTGTCTTGAGTGAACATCACTAGAAAGAACCGCTGCAGTGTTCTCAACTATATGGAGCTGCTTGAAAAGAGCTGAGACACAAAGAAAGCTGTGTTCTCTGAAGCAGCTCAGAGTAGTGAATGCAGCTATAACAAATACTGGACCACTTTATGTTGGGATGTGGGAGAGACCAGGAGACAAAATCAGTTATGTTGATAATGAATGATGATTTTCTACCATCACTGAAAACAAAGACCTTCTCTTTCTATGTGATATTCAATGTAATTTATCAAGAGACATTATTCTTATCACATGAAAGTTGTATGAAGTATGTATGAAGCAATTTCTGCTGATACATTCCCAAGGAAACTGTGCCATTCCCACTAATTTACTCACACAGTTCTGCAACATCCCAGCTTCCTGTTAATCCTCTGGATAAATCAGACACATTTCAGTACCAATGACACCCAGACATAACATGTTTCTATACATATTCTTTATCACCTGCAACCACTCCTCTGTTAGAATGTGGCTCATGTACAGATGAGGTCAGAAGGCTGAATAAGAACGGCAGACTGAAGATGAATGTGAGTAAATAAGCGTGGTATCAGCAGGCTGAGCTTAACAGTTAAAAGTGTTTGCATCACTCTGTCACCTCACTTGGATATTTTAGCCTGTAAATATGGAGTGTTCCTGGATTCTGGGTTAATGCCAAGCTCCCACAAAGCAGCGTCTGTGTCATGCTTGCTATAGTCACCAACTGGCTTGGAGAGTCTGTCCCAAGCTCTAAATCTGAATCATGTCAAGTCTATGATCACTGCTTCAAATGAGCCGTTGATTTGTTTTTGGCTAACTTCTTCCCAAGCTTGCCAAGGAATAGAAGATTTGCTAACCAGCAACAATAGCCAGGCCTGATGGGTTCAGGGTAGGTTTCTATAGCACCAGTCTCACACCTCCGTGTTTTGGAATGTAAAAGGTTTCATCCCTTGTGAGAAGCTCAGCATTCATCAGTAAAAAAATCCACTCAAATGCTGCTGGTTATGTGTTATCCCAGAAAGCATTCTCCATTACTGAAAAGTACACCAAAGTACTACTAGTCTGACACTGGATGAACAGGTAGCCTCTCCCCCTTCCCTATGCTTTTGTTCAGAATGAGTTGAGACTAACACATGCTCCCACTCCCCTCCTTTTTTTAATGGTATTTTTCCCCAGGTATGCTATGCTTTGGACAGACAATGCTGTCTTACCCAACTTGTGAGCTTCTGAGATGAAGACCTGTTGGTAGAGAAGAGCGTTTAAAATTAATTTTAAACCTACACTATGTAAGATCCAAATTAACATGGACTGACAAGGCAATTTTCTCTGCCTCAGCCCCCTTCCACTGCAAGAACTACCCTGACTGTGAAGGAAGAAGAGAGACAGACCCGACTGCTGTTGTACATAAGATCACTTTTTCCTTCCAAGATGTGTAAGGTTAACATTACTTTTTCTGCCACCACGTTTTATAGATAATCACTACCAAATGCCATATGATGATCCTTAGTTTTTCTCAGCCAGTGCTAAAGGAAACAGCTATTTACCACATAAATACAATGTGCATTCTCAGCTTCCAACATTAAATTGCATCACATTGTGAGCATTTAATCAAACCGATCCACTTTGACACATTCCATTTATAATAAACTTTAGATGTGAGTTGAGGTAATTTTTGAATATGTTAACTACCACACTAATTAAATGTGGTGATTAAAATAATCATTTAAAATATATTCACTCTTATCAAACCAGTCTAACAGGGTAATAGTGTCAGAACCCAAAAATATACAGACATGCAAAATTTCCAAACTATTGCTCCAGCCACTACCCTTATTCCTGGTGAGACTGGCATGGGTTTTCACAAATAAAACCTGCTGAGTCAATGACAGCTTGAGAAAAATATAATTAGGTATGACCTCTTTAAATATGCATCACCCAGTGATGAGGAGTTGCTGTTACTTTTTTCCCACCTTTCCAGCTGTAACAAGCATTATAAGGAAGCTTGAACTATAAAAGTGGACATACAGAGAAACTTCTACAACACACCCAACACAGCAAGAATATAAGGAAAAAGTTATCACAGAGTTCTTTCAACTTTAGACTGTATGCCCAAACAACATGTCCTTTAACATATGAAAAATGAAAACTATCAGAGCGAAATTGATCCAGAAGAGAAGAATCTTGTAACCTCTAAGTCACCATTCCAGATACACCCAGGATTAGAAACTCTTATCCGGTAAGGCATTTAATTGTCTCTCTCTCAACTGATTTGGTAAGGGCCAAGTAACTTCCTTATAGACAAGAATCCCCATTACTAACAAAAAGTCACCATTAGACCTGATACTGCTGATGTTTTGATATACTCCACCACTGCAGTGTACAGTGGTGAAGAATGCATCCTCAAACAGAGAGAAGGCTCTCAGTTCAGTTGTGTTCCAAGAAATGTGCAAATGTAGAACATTACTGCTGTTCAGCTCAAATTTGTTCAGTATGTAACAGGAAGATTTCAGTATTTGGGACTGTCATTATAAATCTGCATGTTTTTAGAAGCATGAAATGTATTCCATTAAAAGCAGCTGTTTCATGAGCAGCACACTAGTGAAGTTTAGTTTCTACTTGACTGTTATCTACTGTCCTCTACCCTTATCAGAGTGCCTACAGATTGTCACTGTCCTCTATAAACCGGTTCCAAAAGCCCTCCAACCTACCTAACATTTCCACACCTCCTCATAATTTCCTCCCTTTCTCACCTGTGCCTCAGCTAGTGCCTTCCACATTCCTTAACCTCACCAGCCCACAGCACCGTATGATCCCTCCCATACTTTCTCCTAATTACCCTCAGGACAGGAGACACTACCTGCTGCAGCTGGACCCAGCACGGGAGCACCTATGGACTAGCCAATATGCACATGCCAATTTGCCAGTCAACAAGCAAAACAGAAGACAGCTGTTTAGCTCCTCTGGCACCTTCTTTCCCAGAGAAGAAGTATGCACTCACTTTAGTTTCCACCCAGTCTGACCTTTGTGAAACTCTAAAGAGCTCTTGAAGAAACTTTGAGATCTCTATGCCACTGCCAAATTTGGCTGAAACCTACTAAAGCTGTTGAAATTGAATTGATAGAGTGATTACACAAGCTTTCTTTCCGTTGGAGAGTAGGCTAAAATCCCATTAACAGTCTTACTTATGTCATCCCGTCATCCCTATTCTTCATTTAAAAATAACAATTTTATTCTACTGCATTAGCTTATGTAACCCACCCCTGAGCTAAAGTAGTTGAAACTTTCATTCTGTATTTATTAATTTATTTATTTAGTTAGCTATTAAGTGTGTGTGCCTTTCTATACATGTTTCCATTTTAAGGTACTTGATGTTATGAAAAATAATATCAAGAAGACCAGTGAAACCAAACCAAATGCACTTCACTAATGAATATCCCTCAAAGTTTCTGGACTGGTATCATTGCAGGCAAGAACTGAACTGCTTTTTCTCTAGCAAACTGTCAGCTGTTCCCATGGTTACGGTTCTAGGAATTTGGAATGACAGGTCACAGTTATGAAAATTAGTAGATTTATTTGGCATGTTTCTATCTAGTAAATAACATTCTCCTATAAAGAGGAGGAGAGGCTGATGTACATTAACATGGTGTTTATTCTTTGTGAAAACCACTTTTTAAAGTCTCTGTCCCAACAAAGAAGGTGCTAACCAGACTTTGTATTTCTTAAAACTGCTCATTCACAGAATGAAGACAAAAATATATAACTCTTGTATCCCCTCCATTACTATAAAGACACCACTGGTGTTTTCACTGCAAGATTTAGCTGTGTATATACACCTCCCAGATGGCATGAAGCAAGGCTATCGAAGTATGCTTCCCATTTACATGCAGGAACGTTAGCTTTTGCCATAGGGTAAAATCTATTGTGTCAGTCGGCTTTTTAGAAAATAACCAATATTTTTTCTTTTAAGTTAACTGCCAAGAGTTACAAAGCTCCAAATATGGCCTTATGCAGTTTCCATTAGCACAGCTTGGCACCACTAGTTTTCACTGACTCCCAAGTTGAACAAACAGGACAGCAGCTGAACAGGCTTCTCTCATATTCTATCCCTTCACTGTTGGAAGGGTCTTCCTTCAGGAAAGCCAGGACAGCCCCATTTCAAAGCCTCTACTAATTACTGCAAAATGGCACGAATAACTTATGCAGAGAAACTGGAACATCACCCACTGAGCTTCTCTCAAAGGTGGGCCTGCCCAGATGCCAACGGCACTTTATCCCAGCAGAGCCAGGCTGGGACTGCACTGCCATCATCAGCCATCAGCCCCAAGGTATTCACTGCCCCCACACAGGCCCTGACACTCCAGGGACATGCCCACCTACTGTGCTCAAGAAGAAACAAAAATTTAGCGTTGTCATGATATGTCAATCCATCCAACCCCAAACGCTCTGTGAAACACTTAGCAGAATCACTCATCCTCTTGGAAAGTTGTTTGCCAAGTGAACTGCCAAGGAGAACTGTCCTCCAAGGAATAGAGTCAGAGACAGCACTCCCAGGCATACCATCCTGAGTATGCCTGAGAACTCCAGGGCAGCAAGTCCTGGACACAGAGGCTCCTGAGCTTCCCATCTCACACACAGTCCTGCACAGGTAGCTTGAGAGCTCACAATATTTCAGACTCAACTGGGTCTTGATCTCCAGGTCAACAGTAGACAGGCCTGGGAGGGCCTTCTTCAGCTTAGGTCTCAAGTTCCTGGGTCTCCAGATGGAAGCCTTGAAGCTCTGATAACAGGAACATTATCAGAACTTCTACTCCCACAGCAGAAGACCCGGGCAAGTTTCCAAGGTCCCTGGTAGACAATGAGGAGCCTAGTAGACTTGACAACCCAGCAGTTCTCAGAGCACTGGTCTGAGCTTAATCATAAGGTACCAGGCTCCAAATTAACTTCTAACATTTCCAGAGAAAAGTCTCAGGGAATCCCCCAACACAAGAGAAATTTTAAAATGTCAAATTTTCCCATGAATTAGGAAACAGTAACTTTGGCCCACCTCTGACTAGCTTCCTTCAGAGACGTCTCTACGCTTTGTGTTCCACTCTTAGAACAAGCCTTCACCTATTAAAATACACTGAAAACAATAAATATAAACAAAATGTTCCAAATTGCCTCTAAATAACATCTTCAAAATATAAAACCATTCCTTAGGTTATCCTAAAATTTGTTGTTATTTTCACTTGTGTGTGCCTGCCTTGAACCCAAAGCCTTTCATTCTAAAGCAAACATTCATCCTGCCTCAAGATTTACTAGTTGAAAGGACACATCCTGCAAAGTTGAACCCCCAGAAGTTCAAAGCATAGACTCCAATTTTGGCATGGTATGAAGTCATTGCTTTGCTAAAGAAACTAGACTGGACAGCATTGTCCAGTACCAAAAGACATCAATCCCAAGAACTGTCCTGGATGCCTCCAGTTACTGGTGAGCAAACAGTACAGCCACCTAAGATGAAGGGCAGTGCACCTGACCACAGGAGAAACAGCAGATTACTGGAATTTGAGCTCCTGGTGGGTAATGCAGCAAGGAAGGGACGGATGAACCAGGTAAGCAGTCACTGAGCAGGTGACATTTCATAGTGCCATGAAGTTCTGCTGGTTTAGAGTCCTAGGTACCTGTCCCTGCTCAGGTTTGACAACTTGCCACAGAAGGGATAATGAGATACAGAAAATCAGCCAGAATGCAAGCTCCTGGTGCACACTTTGCCCCATCTTCCCCTACACTGCTGGTATGAAAATGTAACTCAACCTTTTAAAACATCAAGTATTTTACTTGAGTTGAGGGAATACAAACTTTACCAAGGAGGCATTAAACAGTCCTGCAGCTGCACTAACTTTTGAAAACTGCAAACACTTTTTAAAAAACTGAATTACTACAACACTATCAAAGTTCTCAATTTCCCACACACCTAAATGAACAGGACAGTCTCTCAGACTTTTAAAACATTTATAATACAGATATTCTTAGTTTGTCTATAAATCAATGTTAGAGATCTTCTCCTTTTAATATTTTATTTTCTTGTAATTAAAAGGTGACTATAAAGACTTCCTAAAAGAAAGTAATACCACTCATATCCACTTATGCTGTATTAGATACATGCATGTCAGACTACAGGGAAGGATACACTCCCAATCATTTAGGTCTCAATATTGCATTCAGTACCAATGACTTCAGAGATGCAGAAGCATAACCTTTGAGGTAGCCCAGCTTCTCACCTGAAGAACCAGTTTTGCTTCAGTCTATATTCAGAGACAGTTTAACCAGCTGCCATCTCAGAGTTCTCTTACTGCTGAACTGCCATCACTTAATTCTTGCTCCCCATTAACCACACATACTGCCATAGCAGGGATATTGAGTCAAATGATCCTATGGCCCTTTATTATCTTTAATTTCTATTCTCCTGCTACTTTTACAAAATCACATAGCATGTACTTTAGAAAAGAAAGCAAAATTTTTCCCCTACAAAGCAGCTTCTATCTCAGAATCAAAAGTACAAATTAAGTATTATTATTACAGGTTTCTTGATATTCAACATGACAAACTACAAAACCCTTTTTTTCTTTTTTTTTTCTATTCCAAAATCAGGCCACAAGTGGATGCAAACAAAACCAATATTGTGCACAGCATTTTAGTTCCTGGTAGTATGTGTCCTCTAAAGTAGTAAACCCACAATTACCATGAGAAAAGTCCAGCTGGAGGTATCACCTACAAGTTGCATTACTTCTTCTTTATACCTTTTTTATCAAAGCACATGTTCTGCTTGAAAACAATTCAGCACCAATGAGTTGGCAGGAGAACAACAATTTAAGCTATGGTGTCAATGAAGGTAGGAGAGGGAATTCACTAAAGCTCCATTTTTCAGGTACAAAAGCCCGAGAAGCACACTATGAGGAGTCAGGCAAATATACATCAAAGATCATGAAAAAGCAACTAACTATATGCCTTTAAAAGTGCACTTCATGGATGAAAGCTGCCAAATTACAGAGGGGATTTACTGAGAAGAATGTGTTGCTGCCAGAATAGACAAAAGCATGCATTCTATCCATTCCAAGCTCCTCCCCATCTCCTGTCATGCTCACAGCAAGAAGCAGCTCAAAAATTGACAACCACAGACTCCAGGACTCAAAGAGACAAAAAATACCTGCTGGGAAATGCCTGGAATTTTTTTATTTTGAGCATCTGACACAGGAGACTGGGAAAAAGAAAAAACAACCCACTTATGATGAAAAAACATCTCCACATGTTCCTGGGACATCAAGTACAATTCCCTAGCAGAAAGAAACGGCGCACACCTGGCCGGGTTTTTGAGGAGCCCACGTGCAGAAGCGCTTTTCCAACAGGCGCAGCAGCAGCCTGTGCACCGCAGCGCACTGCTGCCGGCCCAGCATAGGAGTTTCCCGGAGTTTGCCTGGAGTTGGGTCACGGAAACCTCACTCCAAGCGGGAGCATCTGGTGGCTCCTGAGGAGCCCGGGAGGCATCCAGCTGCCCGGCCAGGCTGGCCCGGGGAGGGGGCAGCGCGTCCCGGGCGAACCGCTCACCCCCCGCCCCTACCTGACTGGTATCCTCGCCGTGCTCCAGGTGCACGATGCCCTGGCTCCTACACTCCGTGTCGCTCAGCACGTCATCCTCCGAGTCCTCCAGGAGGGACGAGGAGCCGGTGGAGGAGACCGAGGAGTTGGACAGCCTGCGGGACTGCAGGTGCAGCGAGCTGCCCGTCCTCAGCCCGCCGCCCTCCGGCCGCGGCGACTGCGCCTGGGGGCTGCCCTGCGCCTCCTCGCTCTCCTCGGCGGTGACGGTGAGCCGGGGTATGACGGGCGGCAGAACCCCGTTCGGGGGTCGGCAGCCCCTCTTCGGCCGGTCGGGCAGCTGACGGGCGGCGGCGGCGGCGACGGCGGCGCAGCGAGCCTCGAAGAGGGAGCAGAGCTCCCCCACGGTCAGGCGCTTGGCCCGGCTGAGCTCCGGGCTCCTGTGCAGCCCCGCGCGGGGCTCCATGGCGGGCTCGGCGCCGGGCGCCTGCCGAGCAGCGCTCCAGGACCGGCGGCCGGAGGCGCGCAT
>VZTZ01022405.1:3073-19077 GCA_013400955.1 Drymodes brunneopygia | reverse complement strand
GATGCCTCTTTAATGGTAAAAAAATCCTGGTATTGTTTACCATTAAACTCACTAAAACTTCTACTGGATACCTCTAGTATGTAGCACCTATATCTTAAGACTGCTGCCACAAAGAAAAAATTTTTTACCTTTTTTTCTCTCCCTCTCTTTTCTTTTCCTTTTTTTTTGGATGTGTGTGGCTGCTTGGGTGTGTGGGTGTTTGGTTTTGTTTTCATTTTGTTTTTTAATTAAGTAAGATTGTTTCCCTTTTCAATTTTCAGATGTCTCAAATTGGGATGTGAGAAGGAACAGAGATATAGAAATTGATGTGGACTTCCTGGGCCTGCTTGCAGCCAGCTTTCATTGTAGTCATGAAGTATATGTATTGACATATATGCAGAAGAAGACCTGAAGGCACATCTGTGATCTTCTCCCTTCTCTGTCTCACACACCTTCTCACCTCACAGCCTACGATTTTAGCTCTGAAAAAGAACAAATAAAAATATGTAACCACATTAACAGAACCAGAAATGATCATCAAGCTGAATAAGGAAAAATAGCAATTTCTCCATGTCAGCACATGTGTTATTATTACCACATGCAGTGAAGAGCAAGAAGAGGTAACAATGCTGGAGACTTTATATTTGGAAAGTGCTTTGTTAGTTTTTGGATAGGCTACACTTAATGTGACTTTGTGGAATTACTTTCCCTCTTCTCTTTTCATTCTGGGTGAGGGTAAAGATTTAAACACTATAAAACATATGTGCTACAGCAAATAGGTTAAAGGAATTCTCTGATTATAGGAGTTCAAATAAAAGTTTTCCCCAATTCATTTTCAAAGCTTTTCAAAAACCATTGCTGGCTTGTGAATTCCTATTTACCCTGCTCTGCATGTAAAACCTGCAATATATGTAGACATTCTAATATACTAGGCCTGCTTCCTGTCTCAGCTGGATTAATCTCATGCCAGCAATTTTGGTGGAGTCATCTTTGTTTCATGCCAGTGAACAGAAATCAAGCCTTTGTATACAGGATATTTGAACAAAAATCCATACATCAGAGAAGAGGGCTATCATTAAAAACTGATAGCTTTCTAGCACTTTTGCCTTCTCATTGATTGCACTGACAGCAAACCTGATTAACATTTTGTTCAGGTACACTTGTTGCAAGGCTGGAACTTTCTGGGGTGGGTAGAAATGAAGCTCTGATATAAGACCTGGCCCAGGTATTTCCTCCTAAAAACTTGAGTTACAGTCCTCAGCACAGAGATTAAAAACAAAATATTTTGATTTTAGTGCTTTGTCATAATTACCTGGGTTTAGAATTACACATTAGTGTAATGTTCTTACCTATATTAATAAAGGATTTTCCTGCTTCNAGACTCAAAGCTTTTTAGAAAGGCAAGGACCTCGATTTTCAAACAAAAGACAGATTGCTTAGCCCTTCTGCTTACCGACCTCTTACCTGAAGCCTCCATTTAACTTTAAGCCATGAAACATGCTTTGGGAAATTACAGAGCATCTGAAATGGGACATCTGAATTACTTTCTAAAGGTCTGTTTCCAAAGAATCTGCTTTTTGTACCAGTACCTAAAAAAATCATCTATTTTTAACATTAAAGTTACCTGCTACAAAGCTGAAGTCCCAGGCTCTTTAAGAAATCAGATTCATTATCTATAAACAGATTGAGGAAGTTGAATTTGGCAAAGGACAGTTTTAGCCCACCAAGACAGTTTCTCAACCCAGCCAAATTCTAATCTGGGACAGGGGGTTAGCAGTTTTCCCTGAAATCACTCACCAAAATGACCAGTGAGCCATTAGGCTCACTTAATTCAGTTTGGTGCATATCCATGAGATAATTTAATACCTTTTTCAGCTCAAGAAGGGAAATACCACCAACATTTGCAGAAAGCCAGAGGCTATGTGGCTTTTGGAGTAGCAGAGAGAAGTTAAATAGAGCGGGAGCTGGCTGTAGAAAGAGAGATTGGTTCTTGGATATCAGGATGAAAGGCTCAGAGCTGGCACGAGAACCTATATATTTCTGGCAAAGGGGTCTATAACAGCCATGAAAGAGCCTTGTGGGTGGCCCGCTGAAAAGGGGGTTACAGCTGGGTCTGAAGGAGGCTGGCAGAAGACAGTTCCTGCCTGTTAAATTTGCCAGCCTATGTATGCTTGTAGCAAGGCAATGACCTACAGGGAGCTGTCTGGACAAACTCCACATCTATACCCACAGGCACTGGGATGTCTCAAGGGCTGAATGAAGCATGATGATCTTACATTGGTTGCTAACCATTTGTATACACAGAACTTGAAAAGAATTTTCCTCAGGAACAAAGGTTGAGAAAGGGTACCTTCATTACAATATGATCAAGAGAACATGGAGAATTCTTCAGAAGTGTTTATTTGAACACACCTGTAATCCTCTGGGTATGAAAATTGCACAATGAACGTATGCTATCTTTTCCAATTCTTTACTCACATTAAAATTCTAAAGTATTTCCAAAATGAAGAAAATAAAAGGTGTAAGTTAATCTATTTATTTTTTGCCCTACCCTCTGTTGACTTGGAGTGCAAAACAGAATTATTCTGCTAAAAAAATGAATCAACACAAAGAGCTGTTGAAGGATTGGAAGGCTTTTCATGTCCTTCCTTCCTTGTTTAGTTTGCTTATGTATATGCTAAATATCACTGTATCTTTCCAAACTTTTTATGGGTCCTGTTTATAAAACTCTTTTTTTCCTGGCTTTCTCTAGATTTTCTTCAACTCCATCTTTCTTAAAATATGATGGCCCACCTAAATATAGTACTCCAGGTAAGTCCTCACCAGTGGCAGATACAGCAGGACAGTGACCTTCCTGATAACACAAAATGACATGTTTTTTTTACAACAGCATGATACTGTTGATCCAGAATTAGCCTATTAAGCCTTCTAATTTCTAGGCCCTTTCTGTTATTGCTGCCAATCAGTTAATGCTCTTTTCTGCATGAAAACACCACAAGCAATATAATGAATTTCACTTTTATTGAAATTCTCTTTTTTATATAAAATGATTCTTCAAGTCAAGATCATATTCAGTGAACCTTGTCTGCCATTTTCACTCCTTCAGTTTTTAATGACAGTTCTTTCCAACCTATCTAAAAACTATTCATCCAAGCTATTAAAAAATATTGAAGAATACTGAGCACAGGACAGAGCCCTAGGGAGTGTGACATATTAAGAAATGGTTGACAAATACCTCTAGAGCAGATGTGTGCTTTTAGCTGTGAACCTGCCAAAACCATCATGTATACATGACTTCCTTGAGAGAAAGTGCCATATGGAAAGATCTCAAAAGCCAAAAGTCAAGACATATCCTGCTGTTGCCTCTTCTTCTGTATGTGACATGATTTTCTCTGGAGAAGAAAGAAACTGCAGTGGATTAATATTTAATTACTGAAAAATCAGTTGTCTTTTTCTCATTTCATAGTTATCCTTAAAACACTTACAAACTGCTTTTACTCATTTGATTCTGATTCTTCCAGACTATCAAAATAGTATGTTTTTATAAGTCCATTCTACCCTGTTCAAAATTGGAAATATCTTTGCCATCATGTTTCCTTGGATGCCACGATTTCTGGAAGAAACTCACTGCAGGGTTGGGAGTTGCTATAATACATTTCATCAGGAACTCTCAAATCTGAGAGTAACTAAAATGTTCTCAAAGGTTCTTGAGCCTACATTTTTTCATCTGTTTTTCATTTTAATTATTTTAACGATATAGAAGAACTAATTTTTTGCAATACTTGAAATAAAAAAGACTTTGAATTTCTCTGCTCATTACGTCCTTCCCTTTCCCTGTAAGTACTCAGCTCATTCTCTCATTTTCCTTTCATTTACTTATAAGATACAATTAGAAGGTTTTCTTCTTGTCTGTTCTCTCTTGTTAGTCACCTAAACTTCAGCATTCCATTGTATGCTCTGAATCAGCTGGTTTTTTAATAACAATTTTTAACAATAATGTGTCTCAACTAGCTCAGTCTCCTGGCTCAATTGCATTATTACAGATTGCTTCTACTTTTTCCATCCCCAGGGACTTTCAGCAGATTAGCCTTTGGTTTCTTGGAAGTCAACAAGTTAAGCCTATTCATTTTGATATATGGCATTTTTATATACTATGTGTTTTCTGACCTTATTATTTAGCCTGTTGTTCAGATACTTACAAGAAGGAGGTCAGGAGAACAGGAGATACTTGTGTCATAAGAAGGTGGTCTCATAGATTATGGTGATTAATCATAAATAAAAATCATAAGCATACTAAAAATGAAACAAATGTGCACTGCTTTGCAACTTGCTCCCTATGTGAAAAGAGAAGCTATGTTGAACATCTATTGGCACACACTGGAGAATTACTTCCATTGTAAGCTAAAGTAACTTCCTGCACAGTGAACTGGTCCTCTTTCTCTTCTGTTGAGATTCCCATTCCCATGAGGAAGGAAAGCTGAGTGTCTTTTGTGTTCTCCTGTGCCCTGAACAGAAAGCCTAAGGTCTTGCCTGGCATAAAGGAACTGAAATAAGTAGACAGTGTATGCAATGGTGGCCTCTGGGAATGGTTTCAGGACTTTGTATTTCCAAGTTATTTTGTGCTTTTTTGTCAAAGGGTAAACATTTCAAGCTAAATTATTCAGAAGGGATTTAGGAGGTGTTTTCTTTAAGTTCTGCAGAATACAAATGTGTGGAGAGAAAGGAAAATCAAGCATTCTGCTTTGGTTTTGTGTTTTTGTTCACTGGTTACATTGAGATCTTTGAGGAGAAGGATTGTATAGATGTTTGGGGTAATCCAGTTCCCCCTCTTCCTGAGTAGGGCTTTCATAGGAAGCCACACCATACCACTGCTAGAAGAGGTCTATCTCAAGCCTAGTAAAGGAGAGAAAAGAAAAATCCCGGCAGATGAGGAGTCATGATAAAATCTGAGGGTGCTTTGCTACCAAGACCAGTATGTTAGTGATATTTCTCCAGCCAAGAGAAGAGACTATGTACTTTTCAGGAGATGGCATTATGGAAATGTGTGGTGTACTTTAGCAGTGCAATACCAGAACAAGGCCTCAGAGTGCAGAGTGAACTCACTTTCCTGAAGAAAATACCTCTTTACATGTAGGTGGAGGAATGTAACTCCTTAAAGGTTGAAATTGAGATAGAAGCCATCTGCTTCTGGATTATAACATTGACAATACAATATATGCATAAACATAGATGTTTGTTATTTAAACAGAACCAGGTAATTACTAGAACCATGGTATGCCCCAGTACACACATTCTGCATGAAGCCAGAAAAAAACTGTTTGACCCAATATAGCAAAGCCTCCCCCAAGGACTGCTGGAAATGCCATTTTCCAGACTTGTGCTTCCTGCAGTACAAAGCAGCAGATGGCCAGCCAGCACCCTGGGATATGATTGACTGTAAAACAGTGCCTTGACTTTAGTCTGTTATTTTAAAGACTCAAAGATTTAAATGTATGTATTTTGACAAAGTTGTGACATTGCTTGTATGAGAGGTAAGTAAGAGGGGAATAAAAGTTGTTTCTTTACAAGATGTTGTGCTCTCTAAAGAGACTAAGAACTTCAGGCTTGTTTATGCTAAATAACCTGCTGAGTCCCTGTGTCTTGGTTAGGTTAAATAACTCTGAATACCCACAGTGGGGTCACCATCTTTCTTCAATATTCCCACAGTGTAGTTTGAGTAGTGAAAGAAATCCTAACCCCAGAAAGCTGTGACCCTCATGGCATACTGTCCCCAGGAGAACAGAGGCTGCCTCTTTTGAGACCAGGTATTTTGGTTCTCTGGCATCCATCCATGTTGACCATTATTCCACTAATCTCTTATTATGGATTTGGCCTAATTCTATGTGATACAGGAGCATGTATTGCTATGTAAATATTATGTTGACTGCAGTACAATTACTCTTAATAATTGATCCCAGGACAACAATTCTATTTCAAAGCATTGTTACAGATACTTTTATAATTATGTTGTTTCATGGTTCACAAAATTGTAGGTGACAAGGTGCAGGCAGGCACCTGAAGTTGTGAAGGTACTGACTTTTGATACATGAGGTCCAAGTGCATGTCCTTGTCCTCTGTCCTCTGTCTCAGCATGATCTGTGACACTTCATGAAAGATTTTTCAAGCTAGGACATCTATTTCTGTGTACGTTTCAGCTACATAAGTGTGAGGGACTAGTTTGAAACCTACTTGACATTAACCCTATGAAAATAAAATACTGCAAGGGAGCGCTACTCTTCTTGGGCTTAAAATTTAGTACACATTTAAGAACCTCAGTTATCTGGAGCTTGTGAAAAAGGGTCCCCCAAACCCAAATTAACAGTATTTGTAAAGCACTTATGACAGAGCTCCAATACAAAACGTGGCATTGAAAGACACGGATGAACTTGGTGTATAGAAATGTAAATACATTTCGTTATCTTTATGATATAACATTTGTATGGTTTTGTCATAGACTTGACATGTAGCAATACTGAAAAAATTGGAAGAATGCTAGGGATGTCCTCAAGGAAGCAATTATTTCCTAATTTGCATAGAAAAGGGTAGAGATAAGGAGAGAGGAAGACCCTGCTGCTATGCATGATTTCTGAACTTTGACTCCAGAAGTCAGTGGGGAGAGATGTGATACATGAAAGCTTGGTTGGAGGTGAGTTAGAATCATGTTTTGCTGTTTTGTTTTTTACCTTTGATATTTTCTTTCCAACCATGATATTAAGTCCTTAAGATTTTCTTTTGCTCAGTTAAGCTTTCATTAATTTCCCCCATCATCTTTCCAGTGCTACAGTTGAGGCCAAGGGAAGCTGACAAATTTGGCTCATGTTCTGCTTCTGGAGGTAAAGTATGCAAGCATCAGTCTAATACTCCCCCCATGAGGTGCACTCTGACACGGTGCTAAATGCTCTCAGCCAGGCTGGAAGGGTCAGCAGGGCCTGGGAGTGCCGAACACTCTATTGAAAAAGTTGTTCCTGGCAGAGAGCACCCCTTCTTCCAGGATCAGGTAACAAAGAAAGACCCCTCACAGCAGACTCCTGGGGAACCTTTCAAATCAGTCCTCGGCTTCAAGGGGAAATGCAGCAGCTTCCAGCACAGGAGAGAGGGCTGAAACTAAATTAATCAATAGCAAATGTCGGACAGCACTGATTTGTGAGAATGTGTTTGAAAAAAATATTTACAAACACTTTCTGCAAAGTTGCTACTACTTTCTATTGCATACTAAAATATGCAATAGAAAGTGTTTTCATGAGAATTAAGAATAGAGGCAGCTCTTTTAATCTAACAGATTCCAGGAAATCAGTTCTCTTGTCAATCTCCGACCTGAGATGCTGTAAAATACTGGTTTATTTCACCTCTTTTGAAAGATATTGCAAGTTATCTAGTAGTTTGCCCACTCCAATAGACATTGCAATAATGCTGTTGTTTTTATCACTTCAGCCCATAAGTCTTCTCTCTGTGCTGTCAGGCTCATACCTCAGGAAAGTCACTGGAAAAACTATTTGAAACTCTGCTTATAGCCCAGTTCCAGGCTTTGGAGGGGCTCATTAATGCTTAGAAACTGGCTACCAGGGTGAAATATTTTCATGGAGACTGTGGTCTAAAATCTGATATTCTTCTTGGAGCTAAAAGCTAAACAGGATATGGGGAGAGTCTCTATTTTATCCTCCAAAATAGATGACAATTGCACTGATGTTATTTTATAGCTATTGTTGGGTTCTTATTTTAGGTTGAAAACAAAGTAATAGGTGCAAAAAATAAGAACATATTGGAAGAGACTGATACAGAAGTGCATTACTCCTCATGTTGCCATGTCCTTAAAAATGTTTGTATTCCACTCTAATGCAAAACTAGATATAAAGAAGGAGAGTGCATTGCATTGCAGGTAACTCAAAGGAACTGTCAGGGTATTCAGTCCCATGTTAAGCCAGTGTTAAAATAGGAACATGAACTCTATATTTTCTAAATGGAATGGTGTGAAATATTTTCCTTTGGGATTGTCACAAAACAGATATCACCAATACTATCAAAAGGAGATTCTCTTTGAGACTTTGTCTGATATTTTGCGTGGTGCTATGAAGAAGTGCACATTGTGCAGTAAAACAAACACTATTGCCATTCTAAATCATGGGGACAAAAGTGGAAACCAGGCTGCAGAAAACTGCAGAGTGCATTGAAAGTACTTTTAAGTAAAGCCTTTCAGAGATTCTAAGAACTGCCAAAACAAGTAACCCAACTTCATTTAGAAGAAACGGAAAGCGACTGTGCAGAAAGAAAACTCATGCTACATAGAAGAGATTCAAGTGCAGAACACAGGGCCAAAGTGATGGTAATTTCATCTTGAAATGGTAAGTATCCCAAGTGAAAAGTCTTAGCTGAAAATAATAGTGCTCCAGGTATAGGTCTTCCATAAGGTCCTAATTAAGCAAAAGAGATTGCCCAAGAATATCAGCATCCGGAAACAGCTCCAGTAACCTGAGTACCCTGGCAATGTAATTGATAAAATATTAAACGGATATTTTTAATCCAGCAGCAGCCCAGGTTAAGTCATGAACTTGTGAGTTAAGTGAAACATCAGAAGCTAAGTTTTACTCATGAAATATACACTCACAGAGAGGTTATCATCCACAGAGCAGGCACACACCTACTGAAAGTAGGCAGCTGTGCATGCAAAATTACCTCCTGCCTGTGAGCGCAAAGGACCTACTTAGATCCCTTCTGTGCCTAATAATGGGGCTCAAAGGAGAGACAGCTTGGATACTGTGTATTGCTAACTGGAAAAGGTGCACTGGAGCCTGCATAACTAACTATAACAGAAAGGGTTATAGCAATGCCTGTGAGGAATACAGCAGGAAAAAAAAGACAACGCTGAGCTGTGTTTTTTAAAGCTTTTTCTTACAATCCTAACTAGACATAAGAAAACAATTTTCTTTTCACTTTGGTGACTGAACCTAAAAAATACTTTCTAATGTGTTTCAGATCAACCCGAACTGATTTCTTTTGCTGACTTCTTTTGCTAACACAAAAAGCAGCATTCACAATATTTGTTGTTCAAGCACTTCTACATTTACAAAAAAAAAATTGTAGCTGCTTTTGTGTTGGTATTTTGTTTGTTTGGTTTTTCTCTTAATAAATGAAGGAGAATTTGACTTCTGCAAGGAATGATCAATACATTTTTATTTTTAAAAAATTGAATTTTGATCCCAAAGTCACAAATTACTTTGGTAGAACTAAAACCTTTCCTCTCATATGAAATTCTAATTTGAATACAGGCACAATCTCCATTATTGAAAACCTTTACTTTTTTCCCCCTAATTTCACATTACTAGAATTAATTCTGGCCTCATATAAGTGCAGCAATGTAGCTCTCACAGCCACAGGGTCCTGAATCAGCAAAGAACATGTATGTCCTTAATGATAAGGAACCTGAGAAGACACTTGTATTTCTGCTTGAAAATTAGGTCAACTAAAAAAAATTTTAATTAGCTAAACATCATTTCAGCACCTTACTCCTGTATTCCTTTCCCTCTTATAACTGTGCAGTAACTTCCCCATTTTTCCCAAATCCTCACTGTCCTGTTGAGGTTCACTCTGAGGGAGAAGTGATTGAGTAAAATCTGTAGCTCCCAATCCACACTGCTGGCTCCTAAACTAAGAAGTCCTCAGGGTTCTTCTGATCTCCAAGGTCTAGATTGATGCTTTTGCCACAAGCTTGTTTTATCTTAGGCTTATCCCTGGCTGTCTAGAGCTCTCCCCACACTAATCTTTGTGTGGATGAGATGCAGCCATATGGGCTAGATGAGACCCAAGGAAGACTCAGGTGAAGCTTGCAGTTCCTGTAGCTGGGTGAACCAGGTTTTCTGAGCATTCCCACAGTGCAAACCTACAGTTTGAGCAGTTCTGGACCATTCACATCCCACCATCACCCCAGTAGTTAACTCCTTACCAAAAAAGAAACAACAGGAGATATGTAATAAGACAGTAATTTATTGTACCAGCAATTGAGGAAAATTGACTTTTTCACTTGGGCAAAATTAATAAACTGAAGAACAAGAGGAAAAAATATATAAAATAAATAATTCTTTTGCAATCTTGGCTGCCTCTGGTATCAACAGTTTGCAGGACTTTTTAAGAGGGATCATGACTACTATAGTGCTTCAGCAAGTTGTCCAAATGACTTTATATTCTTTCAGTTCCTTTTCACTTTTCCTTATTTCAGTTACTCATGAACTGTAGCTAAAGACAAGAGTAAAAACATTTTCCTTTATTTAGGGTGTGCTGGAGGAACCTCGGTTCAGGACACTGAAATCACAGCCAGATCCAGAGTCCTTTCTTAAAACCTGTTTTTGGAGAATCCTGTCCCCTGCTGCTGACTCTTTTATGTGCTGTTGCCTCTTTTCTGTGCTGCTGCTCTTGGCAAACTGGGCCTCCTCTCCCCTTCAGAGGGATACTCATCATATTCAGTCTGGGAAATCCCTGTTCCTGGGAAAGGGATGCAGCAGTCCTTGCTATCTACTCTGCCAGCTCTGTGGGTAGTTCCTATTTCTCCTCTCTGTCTATTCAAGTTCAAGTATTGAAGGTTCTTCTAAGCAGAGATGGTTCCTGCCTAAATACAGGTCAGTTCAAAACCACTTTAGTCTCTAAAGCTGTAGACTGAAACTACACTGACTCTTTTGGGAGCTGCAACACCTAGCAAAGTTTAAGTGTCTTAATCTGAGAGTTGTGGCTTGACCTTATGAATCTATGGCCTTTCATTTCATAACAGCTTTACTCTACTCTGCTGTGTAGGACAGCCCAAGCATTTAGACCCTGTGACTGAAAATACTTTGAACCTTGAGTTTACGGCCATATAGGCTTAGATCTGAAGACTGGCTAGTCTGACAAGCTAGGCTGACAGAATCTAGCCATTATTTCTGAATGCTACAAAATCTAAACCCTTGTATTAGAGTTATAGTAAGTAGGATCAGATTCGTTTAGAGCAATCAGAAAGAGCTGTCTGTGAGACTTCTGACTGAGCAAAAGTCTGGGTGCCAACATTCAACTGAAGTTTCTTACAGAGATAAAAAAACTTGTCTTTATAGAAAAGCCACTCATTCAAAACTATCCTACACTGTCACGGCCATCCTGTAGTGCCCATGTATAATGACACCAGTCTAGTTGCTGCTAAAGGAGGTTCTAACATGGCAAAGGGTGCGTTCAGATTTCTCACACAGTTTTTGAAAGGAGGTCCAAGAGACACCTGTCACTGATGCTTTTACTCACCATTGCAAGTAAGGTCTGAGTCACATTCACTAGAGATTGTGTGAGGACAAACATGTGTCTTCCCATGGTGTTTCATACATTTCTCCAACTTCTAGATTATCAGTCTGATAGTCTTCAGTGGAAAATCAATGTTCATAAAATGAATACATACATAAATGGCAGCAGCATTAAAAGAAGCAGAGTGAAAAGACTTTGAAAGAAATAGTAGATTATATCTGACAAACTATCTTTGTGTTCTGAAATGACATTTGAGAAAACATCAGAGGGGTGGGGAAAATGACGTCTTTTCTATCTCTTATGACTACAACTGTAGTGAGAAAATTTTCCCTAACACATAATCTTAGCCAAAAATCAGCTTTACACAGCTAATCAGCTGTACCTTGATTTCCTTCAATATGATGGCAAGCATTTTTGCAGGTAAAGATGCAAGTTAGAAAGGTAAAGACCTTTAGCATAAAAATCTGTGGCTTGTAGTAAACAGATGGACATTTTTGTAGGAGAAAGACATAATTAAATTGCAAGATTCTTTTCCAAAACAGAAAGACCTTATTCTACCAGTGAAATTTACATAAACCAAGTGTTCACCATGTTCCCTTTAAATTTGACTATCAGTAAATTCAAATTCCACTCCCTCCTCAATGAGTTTAAATCTGAAAAATATAGAACTGAAACTAATGCACAAAAACTGTGGTAGGGAAAAGGGTGGCAAGATTACAAGGGTAAATGAAACCATGCAAATCATCAGTGAAATCCAATGTCCTAAGTTTACCCAGACAGTTGTACAGGATTTGGGGAGTTCATTGCAGGGCAGGCTTGGCCTCATGCTGTCCACCAGGTTGTGAAGGCAACTGATGATGTTCAAGGCCTGCTGAGAGCAGGGGCAGCACCTACATAAGTTTGTACTCCAGGATTCCAGGTGGTGATCGCCCAGGCTAATTGCTGCCAGACCCCCCCCCATCCTGAGTCTGTGTCTTCCAGAAAGGATCCTCCTGGTCCAGCAGAGATCCTCTGCACTGAAGCAGTCAGATGCTATGAGCTCCAGAGAAACAAAGTAAGGGTGACAAAAGAATTAAAAAATTTTAGTGAAAAGACATTTATGAGCAGGCAAATTGCAGAGGAGAAAGGAGCTGGGAGAAGAGTTGGATAATGAGTTATAAAGAAGAGACAACTTAACTGCACAATACTAAAAGAGAAGCATCAACTTTAGAGGAAAAAGACGTTTTGAGGACAGGAACATTCCTGCATGTCATGGGTCAGTGCTGCATGTGGCAGAAAAGAGGAATGATTCTTGTTTTGAAGCCTTGTTCTTGCCCCTAATTCACAGCATAACAGTAGGAAAAAGTTGTTAAATGTACAAAACATCTGCTGCTGTGCTCTCTGCTGTCTCACAGCATCCTTTGATCACCAAAATATATAAGCAGAAGCCCAGGTTCATTGCTAAGCCACTGACTGCTTAAACATATACCCAAATTCAAGTATGTAACAAAATTCTGTTCATATTAGTAGGACAGAAGCCTGTAACTCAGTTTAAATTCACGAGTGTCTTGCTGAAGAGTGGTGGGGTATGGAGGCGGCAGTGTGCACCCTCTGCCCAGCACCTTCAATGTCAAAGCAGAGGTCACATGAAGCATAATGTCACATCAGACTTTAAGTGCTTTCTCAATGCTGCTTTTGGACTCAATGATATCTTCATGACCTTTTCTAATCTAAAGTTCTGTATCAGCCATTTCCAGTTTATGTCTGTTGATTCATTTTTTGCAGCAGTTCTAGAGTTTTCCCTTCTCATGAATTAGGAGTGGTGGAGCATGAGTGAAACAAGCAGACACAGGCGCCTGAAGGGATTGGTGCATGATCTGATCCCATTACCATCATCATGGGACACCACACACTAATCTTTCAACACCAGGAAGGCTTTACAGAACATTCACTCTCACGCTGTAATCCTGTTTTATAGGTATTAAAATTATTAGAAATGCCTTGGCCCAAATTAAGGTGCAAACGAGACCATATGCCAAAGTCAACAGTATGTGCAAACCTGACTTCCCCCAGCCAGGGATGATTTTCTGCTGGGTTTGACTTTCTTGTGGATGCATTCTTTTGGCCCTTGCCCAATCTAGGACCAATTCACCTTTTTGTTTCTGCTGCAATTGAGCTTAAGTCAACAGTTGGTGGGCTGGTTTGAGCTTATGAAATCTCCTCAAGGAATTGTTGGGGACTCCTACTGATGGTCTATTCTGAAATGACAGCCCATAAACAAGAGGGAGAAACACTGTGTTGTTCCCTGGCTGGCAGACCCACGGGAAGATTAACCTACGGGAAAACTAAAATGTTTCTCCTAATAACAAGAGCAGATCAGACAGAACATGCTCAGAGCTGTCATGCAGGCATATCACAAAAAAGTAAAAGCAGTGTGAAAACCACAATCTGACAGGCTGAATATTTATGTAGAAGCAGGTACATAATGTTCTTTTTTCCGTCCTCCTCTAAATATTGATTTGGCTATCAGTTTCCTTCCAATGTCAGTTTTGTTCACTACAATTTTTTTCCCTGCATTTACATTCCTTCTTCATCATAGTTCATGGAACCATAGAGTAGTTTGGGTTGGAAGGGAAATACAAGATAATCCAGCTCCAACCTCCCTGCCATGGACAGGGACTCCTTCCACCGTGTTGCTCAGAGCCCCATCCAACCCGACCTTGAACACTTCCAAGGATGAGGCAGCCAAAACTTCTCTGGACAACCTGTTCCAGTGCCTCACCAGCTTCACAGTGAAGAATCTCTTCCTAACATCTCATCTAAGCGTACCCTCTTTCAGTTTGAAGCCATCCTCCCTTGTCCTGTCTCGTGTCTTTCTTGTAGGCTTCCCTCAGGCACTGGAAGGCTGCAATAGGATCATCCCAAAACCTTCTCTTCTCCTGGCTCAACAATCCCAACTCTCTCAATCTTTTCTCACAGGAAAGGTGCTCCATCACTCTAATGATCTTCATGGCCTCCTCTGGACTTGCTCCATCAGATCTATGTCCTTCCTGTGCTGGGGACCTCAGAGGTGAACACAGTACAGTTCCTCAGGTCTCCTTCTTCTACGAGAAGTGGGACACAATTTTTATACTTAAATATATATGTGTGTGTGTGTATGAATAACATATGCCATGTATACACACGTGTATGCATTTACACAGCTGCTTACTTTTGAGTAAGACACCTGAGAAAAGGAAAATTAAGAGATCTTGCTGCTGTAGGACTTATTCTTCCTTACCCAGTATTCTCCCTACTATTTGTTACATTCAATTCTCACAACACCATGAAAATGAGTTTGTAAGCATTTGGAACCTGAGAAGTGTGGTTCTGTTCATTCTCTCAGATGAATAAATAATTTTAGTTGATGCTGAAAATCTGCAAAGAAATCAGTTGTTTTAACAGCCACTGAAACTGTGTTAGAAATTTTGGGAGAAACTGATTCATGACATAAAGGTATCACATACATTCAAAGTTATTCTCTTCATATTTACTAAGGTCTGCTAAGGAAATGTATAAAAAATCTCAAGAGGCAGTAAAATTATGGCAGTGACAACCAGCTGGGTTCTGGGCAAACACCTTGGTGACTGGGAATGGCACCAAGGCTTTTCTAGCTCCTCTAGAAGAGACAGGAAGAAGAGGAAGAAATACAAAATCTCCCACAGATGGGANTACTCACTTCAACAGATCTGAAATACATTTCATCTTGATCAAAGGCAAAAATTCCATGTCATCATTTCAATTGTTATCATATTCTAAATATTAATGTGTGTTCTGTCATACCATTAAAAACAATTATTTGGTTTATTAGTATACATAGAATAGGAATTAGAAATTCAATCTTATCAACACAGACCATTTTCTGTGTACGAACATGAAACATCACAAGGAGATCAATTTGAATTTTTCATTTTTTTAAGAATTCTGAAATGTTTGGCTCCTTATCCCATTTAATCTCTCAGAATTGCTTGAGAAATGGAAATTCAGATCAAGCCTGGTGAAGTTTTATGAGGGAAAGTAATATTCCGGTGCTCTGAAGTCTGCTGAAATTCATCTATAATCATGACGAATTATTCTTTCTAAAAACTGGATGGATTTTTTAAAGTTGTGTGACTCTGACATTCCACTCAAATCCATATGATACAAAATAAACAAACTCCTGGAATAATTATTTTTACTGAGAAGGCATAAAAATCCTGTGTTATTTGCACAGAAATAAAGGAAGAGATGATGCTTCATTCAGGTCTTCTCTCTGAGTGTCTCAATATGACTTGGAAAGATAATAAACAAGTCTCAGAAAGATCAACCCATTATTGTATTCTCAGTAATTTTAGAAAATGGGAGTGAAAAAATCAGTTAAATGGAAGCACCCAGAACAAAGTGCATAGATGTTATCTCTGACTCCAATTATGAAGACCAAAGAGCAAAACCTTCCAGCTATCATTAGCACCACAGGAGATCTTTTCACTAAACTCATTTAAAACATAGATGTGCACCTAAATCCCTTCTCATGAAAAAAATCTTCTTCTGTCTAAAATTTCCCTGAAGTATAAATGTTGAGGCACTGGTGTGCAAATGGAGCAATTAAAAGGAAGATTAAAAGAAATTTAAAGAATGCATTTCCTTCATAACTAGTCTTATAACTATTCTGAAGTTCCTCAGAGTCTCATTTGATTTCCCCAATGGATTTTTAGTCTTTTTCTAGTATCAATATCAGT
>VZTZ01022401.1:61535-84735 GCA_013400955.1 Drymodes brunneopygia | reverse complement strand
CCAGGACCCGACACGGCCCGGGATCCGACGGGGCTCGGAGCCGGGCTCGCAGCAGCAGCCCCGGGATCCGCCTCAGGCAGCGGGGCACAGGCCCCGGTGGACGGTGGGGAGTCCTGCTCCCCTCAGGGGCTGCTGATCCCCCTTCCCAATCTCCAGGTCCCCTCAGGAGCTGCTGATCCCCATTCCCAATCTCCTGCTCCCTTCAGGGGCTGTTGAACCCCATTCCCAATCTCCTGGTCCCCCCAGTGTAGCTGATCCCCTTCTCCCAGGGTATTTTGCTCTCCCCAGTGTAGCTGATCCCCCTCTCCCGGGGTATTTTGCTCCCCCCAGTGTTGCTGATNATCCCCATCCCGATCCCGATCCCCTCTCCATCCCGATCCCGATCCCGAACCCCTCTCCATCCCGCTCCTATCCCGATCCTATCCCCATCCCGATCCCCTCTCCATCCCGCTCCCATCCCGATGTAGCCCCGCTGCCGGCGTGGCTGAGGCAGGTGAGTCCCCGCCGGGCCGGGATCTCTCCCGGCTGTCACAGTTCGGCCGGGAAGGAGTGGAAATTGGCCGTGTTTTCTCTCGTATTTTCCCCCGCTGTTAAAAATCCCACCCGCCAGCCTCCACAGCAGAGCGTTTCTGCCTTGTTTTAGGCTTTTAGAAGCGTTCCTAATCTCTCTGCTCCACCCCAGCTTGGGGAGTGCCCCGCTTTTCACTGGTTTTAATGTTCCCTCTGCAGTTTGTGGTAAGACCCCGCAGAGATTTGGGGGATGAACATCGTTCCCATTTTGGGGGGCACTTGCCAGTGGGACACAGGCGTTGTCCCGATGGCCTGGGCTGGCTGGAGCACTCCTTGTCCCCTGGACTGCCAATTCTCTTCATATCTCTAACGCTTTGGTGTAAACTTCACTTAGCAAAGCACACATTTTTCTAAAATTTATTTAAAGTCATTTTTCCCCCCTTTATTTCCCTCCAGTTACCAGTGCTCTCTGCTTCCAATAAAACACATAAGGTGCATGCTATGAGGAAATGTTAAGTGGAAATGAGATGAAATCTAAACGAGGTTAAATATGATCAAAATGAATTCATTGTAATAGAGCTTTATACAACACTTAAGTGCAGTAAGAACTCTGCTTTTTGAGCTCATAATAGATTTCCAAGACGAAAGAGAGCAGATTTTCATATTCAGAGTGTGTGGATGCAGTGTGCTAACAGGATCTGTTGATGCCATGTTATCTTGCAGGCAGCTATGGGAGTTACACCTCTGCCAGCCACACCTTCCTTCAGGCTTGGAAACCTCTCTCCTGCAGGGATTCCCAGGCTGGATTTTTGGACACACCAGCCCGTGAGATGAAGCCCAGGAGCTCTGAGGAGCAGCAGGAACACCTGTGAGTACCAGTCTGTGTGCACAGAGGGCAGGAGTGCAGCTCCTCCCCTCAGCATGGAATCATAAATTGGGCTGGGCTGGAAGAGCCTTTAAAGCTCAGCTCATTCCCTGCCCATGGCAGGGACACTTTTCACTGTCCCTCTCCAGCCTGGCCTTGGACACTGCCAGGGATGAAGCTCTCCTGAAGTGCTCTCAGAAATTCCTGGCTTCCACAGGTGGGAAATGCAGTTTGCCTCTTAGGTGGCTTTCCCAAATGTGTGCTGAGGATGGTTCTTCTGCAGGAGTGCAGATCAGTCTTTGTAAAACAGGTTAAACCCACAACGTCCCTGCCCATGGCTGCGGGGAGGAGCTGGATGGGTTTTAAGGTCCCTCCCAACCTAAACCAGTCTGTGAAATACAGGAAACATCAGCAATTAATCAATGCTGCCAATCATGTGAACTTTTGTATTAAATAGCATACTTAGAGTTGTATAAAGTAGTTGGAAACTGTGGGGAAAATTAAGTTTAGGATTGTTTCAAGACTTAGATTAGTCATTATCTCTGTCCTTGCCCAGATTTCTTCCTTCCTCTCATCTGGGTAAATTTGTTTTGTGTTGTAGTGGGATGCAATTAAGTCTTTTTGTTCTTGCTTTGGTTTACATGGGAAGGATGCTGTCATTTTGGAATGAAATCTGCCCAGTGACCATCTGTCTCCCCATTAGGATGAAACAGGACATTGATTTAGGCAGTGGAATGATGAAAGATTTTCTTTAAAAAAACAAATGAGCACTTTGCTTTTTCAAAGCCCCTGGCACTGGCAGACTGTGGCTTCAGGCAGAACTCTGTGTACAGTGAGAGCTTCCTACCCTGAGTGTGTCATAGATGCTTCCCCAAAAATAAACAGGGCCACCACTTTATTTATTTGCCAGTGAATAAAACAATTCCAGGTTTTGTTTAGGTGCCTAAATTTGCATCTTGGCTACATGCTCATTCAGAAGTTGTTGGGAATGTGAGGTATCAAAGCAGAGGAGCAATGGCTCTGTCACCCAAAAGCAAAAGCTCTCCTGGTAATAGGAAAATGAATGCTCTTGGTCTTTGTAACTTAGGAATTAGGTTTCTTACCAAATTTCTTCTGAAGCACAGCAGCAGTGATAAGTATTCTGAAAATACATGGATTGTCTTTACTGCTCTCACTTTTTCTCTGAATTTATAAGGTGGGCTAAACTGAAAAATATTTAAATGAGGGCAGTGACATTTCCCGACAGGATTTGTTGTGTTTATTTTATTGTTGCCATTTATGTGTGTATAGACTCAAAACACCTTTGTGTCAGATTACTGCAATTTATCATGCAGGAAGGGATTAATGTGCTGAGTTTGGGATCAGCTGATGGGGGAATTGTTCAAACACAAAGGCAAACCTCCTTTGGATGAGCATGACCACTCATGAGCTGAGTGTTTGTGAGAACTGGGTGAGTGAGAGGCTTCCCAGCTCTCCTGTGTGCTGTGCTTTTCCTGAAACATTCTGTGGTGTCTGAGGTTTAAAACTGGAGCCATCATTGGGCTGTGTTATTTTCCAGACAAATCAGTCCCTCCATGTGGTTTAGAATCCCGGAATGATTTGTATTGGAAGGGACCTTAAAGCTCACCTCGTTCCAAGCCCTGCCATGGGCAGGGACACTTTTCACTGGAATGCAGCCCCCAGAAGAGGTGCCAATCATTTCTAAAAGCTGGGAATTGCTGGATTTCTGTGCCACTTGCTGTGGGTGAAGGCAGCTCAGTGTGTAGCATATGTGACCCATTTTTGATGTCTTGAAATGGTCTCATCTGCTCCAGTTTCCTTCTTTAGCATTTGTAAGGTTCGTGTGCCTGTGGAGCACACGAATGAAATCATGTCTAGGAATAGATTCGGCCTTGCTCAGCGTTTATTCTGGGAACAGTTTGGGACTGACCACTTTTGAAAAGCAGTATCAGAGGCACTCTTAGGGAAATAACCCCAGCATGAAGGCGGTCAAATTTCCATGTGGGTGCTGAGCTTGTGTCTCTTGAGCAGCAGCCCCAAAGTGGCCCTGCCGTGGTCCCCACCCTGGGGACGTGTGAGGTGATGTGCAGTGGGATTATCCTGGATCCCTGGCAGTGGGAGGGAGCAGGCAGATGGGATTTGTGAGCCTGGCGTGTGTCATCCTGGCACCCACCCACCCACCACATCCCTCAGCAGTGTGGGAAGGGCTCAGGGGGCTCGGTGCCACTTCCCACCTGTGTCTCCTCCCCATCCCTGCAGCCTCCAGCTTGGCAAGCAGCTGGACTTGAGCCACAGGAACATTCGAGCCTGTGGGGTGTGGTCAGAAGAGTTGGCCATCCCTGTGCTGATGGTTCCTGAAATGCTAATACCTAAAATAAGAAGGATGACTAAAAGTGAAGTTTGGCTGAGGGAGTAAAAGGGGGTGTTACTGACTGCTTCATCTCCTGGAACAATTGGACATTAATGCATCCACAGAAAAAGTTTTCCAGCTGGCTAATCATGGCTCACCCTGAGCCTGGTTAGAGGAAATTCTACCAAGTGTTTTTCTTAATTTAAAAAAACCTCAGGAAATGTGAAAAAAAAAAAAAAGTCATGAGCAGAATGAACATAGCAAGGCAGTGTCCTGTAACCTTCAGGAATGCTGAATCCATCAACACACAGATGGGTGAATCCCAGCAATAACACATTTCTGGTGTGCTCCCACTCAGAATTCTTGTGGAGAGAAGTAATATCCCAATGCAGATTCTCATTTGCAGAGCAGAGCATCTCCTACTCACAGCACTTCAGGCCCTTTCCAAGAACAGCTGCCGAGCAGAGCAGGCATTTGGCTGTTTCTGCATCAACCCAGGGCTGGTTTTATTTAGGTGTTCTGCAGCCTGGGCCCACCCGGCTGCTCCCTGAGCTTCGGGTTTTGGTTCTTCAGTTCTCACATCTTACCAGAAATATGTTTTGTTAAATCAAGCATTGATTTTGTCCATTCAGTTACTTTATTCTCAGTTTAAGATGTTCACACTCCTGTTTCCCTCCTTGCTGCTTGAGTCGTTCAGAGCTTGGGAGGAGCTCAAATTTACAAGGCGTGTCCCTTTTCTCGTGTAAGGATTGACCTTTTCCAGGGACATCTACGGAGATCTTCATTCACACCTTCAACTTCTCCAGCGGCAGCTCTTAGCTGGTTTTCAGACGTAAAACAGGCCAGTGCTGTTACCTTCCAGACATCCTTTTTTTAAATTTTATGGACTTTTTGGTTGAAGAATGGACTTCATTTGCATGTAGATAATAAATTACCTGTTAGTGAAAACGGAATGAGGTGTTAATTACATTATTTGAATGTGGGCAGTAAACTGTCTGTGTGCTAGGTAGAACTAGCTGGTGATTTTAGAGAATGTTTAACTTTTCAGTTGGCCAACACTGCATTGTAAAGGAACATTCCCGTTGTATTTAGTTTCATAAGGAGTTGGCCCAAAGGACCGAAGCACTGCCATCCACACATTATTGCTCACCTGATGGCAGGATCCACCCGGGAAGTGCTCCAGAATCACCATGGTCCTTAAAAGGTCTCAAAAGTTCAGTGGTGTTTTATGGATCAGTTTGTGTTCGTTAACGACTGCTCAGCGTTGCTTTGGCCTGAATTAAATTTCCGGGATTTACGTGGATTTAAGAGACTTCCAGGAGAGGGTGCAGCAGCTCAACCAAACCCCATCTAAACCAAACGAGCCTGTCCCCAGTGTGGGCGTATGTTGACTCATTTCATGTATTAATTTGTATATTTACATCAACTTCCAGTTTGGATGGGTGCTGCAGCAGATCAGTTCAATGTCCCAAAGTGTCCCTCCAGTCTGGTACTTTTTGGTGTACAGAGTCACCCGGTCTCAGTCTGTACCTGATACCGTGCAAATGCTCACTGCATGCATTTTAAAAATAAAGTGTGGGGATTTTTTTCAGATATTATTGTTTTAGTTTGGAAGCATCATTGATTTCCCCCTCAGACTGGTCCAGCTGCACAACGAAACTCCACCTAGAACGCTGAGTTCTGGAGAAACTGCTGACCTGAGTGTGACTGAGAGAACTGTTTTCTGTTTCTGTTTTGTGCTCGATGATTTCTTGTCCCAAGACAGTCAGGAGCTCCCAGGAGTGCCCAGCTGGAGGGTGATGCTGTGCTGACATCCTGAAAGCACAGAGGTGTTGGCTGCTCACACAGGCCAAGGGTCGAGGTCCATCCCTGTGACTGGGGCACTAAAATACCTCTGCAGGAATTATTAACTCCCAGCAGATTTTCCAGGAAAAGGGCCCACCTTGGAATCGTGTGTTCCCTGTCCAAATTCATCCATCCTAAATCACTTCCTGAGATAAGATTGTCTGATAGTGAAATAAGCAGAGATGTGGTGATACTCATGTATAATATATGATTTTTTTTTCCTGATAAATGCTGTTTTCACCAGACTTGATATTCAGTAGGAGAAACAGCATGCTGTTAAAAAGCTTTTCATTACTAATACAAGATATTAAAAGAGGGAGAATTTGAGACCAAGGAAATTACTTTGGTTACTGCCAGCTGCAAATGTAAAAGTTGGGTCTGGATTCAAAAAGTTTCATTGATTATTTGGAACCACTCTAGTTTTGGGACTTTTCTTTTGAGCAGTGTAAAAGAGAAAAAATATGAGGTTTGCTAAAAAATCCCCACCACACAGTGAATATGTTACCAGCAAGAAAATGTTTATTTTAAAGACTAGAGCCACCTTCTGCCATTGACCTGCTCTAGATTACCATGAATAAACAGGTAAGGTCTGGAGATGAATAGAATGAATGACTAGAATCAAGTCAATTAATAGAAATTAATAATTTAATTAATAGAAAATTTAATCTTGCCATGTTTGGACTGTGACATTTCTGCCTTCCTCGTCTTGAGCACCGACCACAGCAGGCAGAGCCCAGTAGGTGTCAGTCCAGCCAAGGCTTCCTGAGTGCAGCTGTGAATAAACTTCTGCTGCCCTTCTTCCTGCCTCTTCCTTCCCCATTAGTGAAACCTGGCTGGCACAGCAGAGATTCCTTTTTCCCTTCTGTTAACTTTTAATCAATGTCTGCATGGCTGACCTTTCCTTTCCCGGGGCGCTCACCTAGCCTGGCTGGCTGGCAAAGGGTAGAGCTGGCAGTGCTATTTGCAGGGGATTAGCATTGGTATGGAAAAGCACAAACCCAGGCACTGGGAGCTGCCCTGAGGAGAAGAATTTGGGAGCTCAACGTGACCCGACCTGGCCCCCAGAGCCTGCCCTGTGCCCTGGGCTGATCTCACAGCGTGGGCACCAGGGGAGAGGGGGTTCTGCCCCTCTGCCCCCTCAGGTGAGGCCCCACCTGCAGAGCTGTCCCAGCACAGGAGGGACCTGGAGCTGCTGGAGAGAGGCCAGAGGAGGCCACGGAGCTGCTCCAGGGCTGGAGCCCCTCTGGAGCCAGGCTGGGAGAGCTGGGAATGTTCACCTGGAGAGGAGAAGGCTCCAGGGAGAGCTCAGAGCCCCTTCCTGTACCTAAAGGGGCTCCAGGAGAGCTGGAGAGGGACTGGGGACAGGGGATGGAGGGACAGGACACAGGGAATGGCTTCCCACTGCCAGAGGGCAGCGATGGATGGGAGATTGGGAAGGGATTCCTCCATCTCAGGGGCTGGGATGGAATTCCCAGATTTGCTGTGGCTGCCCCTGGATCCCTGGCAGTGCCCAAGGCCAGGCTGGACATTGGGGCTGGAGCAGCCTGGGACAGTGGGAGGTGTCCCTGCCATGGCAGGGGTGGGAATGAGGTGAGATTTAAGGTACTTCCCACTCAAACCGTTCTATGATCTCTTTGTTAATTGTTAGTACGGTGCTGTTTGTTGGCTTTTGTGAAACACTAGAAAGGACAATGAACTTTCCTGTACTTGGGATGTGTTTTAGGAAGTGAAGAGTGCTCATTGTGCAAGAGTTGAGGTAGAAAAAGAGTTCTGTCACTAGAAAAAAATGTGTTGGAGCCTGAGAGCTTTGTTATTTTATCACAAACATTTAAGTCAGATGTTTCCCCTCTATCATCAGCCAATCTAAGTGTGCATACTGATTATCCTCTATTTGCAAGTCAGAGTTGTAAATTGCTGCATTCAGCTGGGGCCGTTTACCATCTGAAAGAAATAATTAAAGCTTTCTTTCTCTTGCTTAAGATTTAAACATGTATTTAAAGATGAGATCATGCTTCCATGGTGGTCAGAGTTTCTTTCTATATTTGTGTGGCGTGGCCTCAGAAGTGGGTGTACGAGGGTCTGGTGTGCTGGGTTTCCTTTAATTATATATTCGTTTGGGGAAAGATGGTTTTTGCAGCCTGTGTCCTTGCCTGGTTCCATCCTCCCAGCCCCGGTGCAGCGGGAGCTGTGCCCACCCCAGTGTGCAGTTCAGCCATATGTGCCTCTTATTTATAGCTCATGCGTGAAGGGAGCTATTCCAAAGTGGTAATTTCTGTTCTGGTGGTGGCACATAAATACAAGTGTGTGTGAGCTGCTCCTTCTCCCTGAACGAGGATGTGACACATCCCAGTCACCCTGCTCGGGAACGCTCGAGTCCAGACAGGCTGGGAGGCTCCGTGTGATGCTTCAGACACTCAAGAGTTCAATTAATTTACAGATGATAATTTGTTTTCAGCTCCTGCAGATACGGATGCCACCTTTACTCAGCCTCCCTTGAGTCATTCCCTCTCCAGCTGCGTTGGAGACAGACGATTTACAAGGGCATGGAGTGACAGGACAAGGGGGAATGGTTTCAAACTGGCAGAGAGCAGGGTTAGATTGGATAAAATTCTTCCCTGTGAGGGTGGGAAGGCCCTGGCACAGAGAAGTTGTGGCTGCCCCTGGATCCCTGGAATTGTCCAAGGCCAGGTTGGACAGGGCTTGGAGCAACCTGGGGTCGTGGAAGGTGTCCCTGCCCATGGCAGGGGGTGGGACTGGATGAGCTTTAAGACCCTTTTCAACCCAAAAACCAGTCTGGGATTCTGTGATTTTATGGAGCTCCATTTCTGCAATTTTCTGTTGGGAAAATGGCATCTCCTACCTGCACTATAAATGCAGCATTTTCCAACTATGCTGTACAGCTTGTGCCACCTTAAAACAAGTTTCCTTTCAGCTGTCCGTATTTTCTGTATGTGTAATTTCATAAAGTCACTGAGCGCAAGGAATGAAAAGACTGAAAGGCTTTAGAAAGAAAACAAGAACACGAGTTGTGGAAGCTGNGGCGGCGCTTTCGGTTCTCGCCGCTGACACCCGGTGCGGGCTGGGCACGGGGTGGGCACGGGGCGTGCTGCAGCCTGGCCGGCGCCGCGGGGGGACCGGCCCCGGGGNGCCCAGAGTGGTTTGGGGTGGAAGGACCTTAAAGCTCATCTTGATCCAGCTCATGCCATGGGCACGGACACCTTCCAAAAATTAGGTTGCTCTAAGCCCTGTCCAACCTGGCCTTGAACATTTCCAGGGATGGGGAGCCACAGCTTCTCTGGAGAGATAATACCGTAAGTGCACCATCCACACGAATGTTACATTCTGCACTTACTGACTCCTTTATAAGTTATTTTATCTGGCCATTATCAGTGCAGGGGGTGCACTGGTTGTGGTTGGTGTCCGTGTGAGCTGCTGGCCGTGCCGTGCCGGGCTTTTCTCCGGGAGCAGGCGGTGATTCAGCAGGGAAGCACGCCAGGCCGGCACGGACAGCTGAACCCGCCCCGTGCTCCCTCACACGCACAGCCCAGACGGTGACAGCACAGCACGGCTTCGGGACAAAGGGAGGGGGAGCTGCGCTCTGAGCCAATTCCACCCATAAAACCCTCTGTAAATAAACAATAGCTGCCTGCTGTGCGTTATCGCAGCATGGTCTGGGTTGGGAAGGGACCTTAAAACTCATCTCATTGCACCACCCTGCCCTGGGCAGGGACACCTTCCACAAGCCCCGTCCAACCTGGCCTTGAGCACTTTCCGGGCTGGAGCAGCCACAGCCTCTCCGGGAAACCTGTTCCACTCCACGCTCGCTTTTCCGGAGTGTGTCACCAGCAGGAGCACAGCCCCGGTCCGGGCAGCGCCGTGCCAGGAGCTGCGTGTGGGTGCACCGAGTGAGTCAGGGTGACTTTGTTCCGGGATGGGCTCCTCGTTGGTCTCTTACTCATTAATTAGCGCGGCTGAGAGCCGCTCGCACCGAGCTCTGGGCGGCGCGGGGAGGGTCAGGGAGCCGTCCTTGCCTTCCGTGAGGACGGTGTGTTCCTTCCTTGGTGCTGCGTGACTGGAGCGCCCGGGCTGACACGGCTCATTCCCGGCGCGTTCCCGGCCCCAGCCCCGGCTCGCGTGCGAGCCCGGCGCACGCAGCGCCGTGCTCGGGGACATCCCTCCCTCCCTCCTCCCTGCCTCCCTCCCTTCCCTCCCTGCCGGCCTGAAACGAAACGCTCGGTGCGTGATAAATGAAACGCGAAGGGGNTGGGAACGGCCTCGGGCGGCGCTTTCGGTTCTCGCCGCTGACACCCGGTGCGGGCTGGGCACGGGGTGGGCACGGGGCGTGCTGCAGCCTGGCCGGCGCCGCGGGGGGACCGGCCCCGGGGGGCGGGGGACCAGCCCGGGAGGCGGGGGACCAGCCCGGGAGGCGGAGGAACCAGTCCTACTCGCCCGCGCTCCGCCCCGGCCTGCGCTGCTCTCGCAGCTTCCTTGGCAGCGATATTTAAACGGGAGGCAGAGCGAGTGAGAAGGAGCGGAGCGGGATGTGCGGCCGGACGCCTCCCTCGGTGCGGACACGGCGGTGCTGACCCCGCACCGGCCGCGGTCAGGGTGTCCCGGGGCGGCTCCGGCACCGCCCCAGCGCCCGCCGTATTTATTACATCTCCCCGCCCGTCCAGAAAAGTGATTTCGCTCTGGAGTTACCGTGGATTTGGGTCAGAACGCGGAGCCGCGCCGAGGGAGCCCGCGCCGGTAGGTCCCCGCTGCGCTGGGCTGGCTGCCCGTCAGCTCCGCCGTCCTCAGGTTGTGTCTCTGGGCTGCTGCTTTTATTGTTTTGTTGTTGAAACGTGTCTTAAGGCCGGCGGAGTGGCTCTCTCGAGCAGAGGAGGTGCGGCTCGCGTGCGATGGCGAGCGCTCGGGGAGCGAACCCCCCCGGCCAGACACCGGCGGCTGCTGCAGCTCGGCGTGCGGGGAGCATCGCTGCGGGACCGCTCCTGCCCCTGCCCCTGCTCCTGCCCCTGCCTGCTGGGACGCCGGGACAGCAAAGCCTCGTACTCGTCCTTCTCGCTGCTTTATTTTTAGAGTCGTTGGGGGAGCCGGCTCTGCTCACTAAGGCAGTTCTGTAAAAATAGCAGCAAAACTTAAAATGCTGGGTCGAGCGAGGAATATAAATGTTTAAATAGCAGCGAAGGTATGGCTGAACGAGATCAGAAGTCACTTGCTCAGCACCTTGGCGCTGCAAGGGGTCCTTGAGCCCTGGCAGAGCCTCCTGCTCCTCGCCAGGGCAGTGAGACCTGGGCTGCGTGAACGGGAACATCGCATTCTCTTCCGAGTCGAGGATTTTTTAAGCCTTTGGAGTTACTTGAAGGTGCCTTTGGTGCTTTGGAGGAATTGCCTTGGTGTCTGTGGAAGAATAACAGATACACCGATGACTTTGGGGTTAACTGCCAAGCAGATATACCGGTTGCTCTGAATTTAATCGGAAAACTGGAGAGGCAGAGCTTTTTTTTTTTCTTTTTTTTTTTTTTCCTGGCAATCCTGACGTGCTGTTTCCCAGGGAAATGGAAAAGCCTTACAAATGAATGTTCCAAAACACGGAAGACTCAATGAGAAATTTTCCAGAGCAAATCATCAGTAGTAAGAAATTATTGCCAAATTTTCTCTGTGTTCTGGGATTTTGTTTTGAAGTGAGGAGTAACTTTGCTCGGAATGCATTTATCCAGGAAGTAACCTTTAATGTGCTCCACTCTGAGCACTGAGCCTGCTTGTGAGATTGAACAAGGTTTAATTAACTGTAATCAAATATTACAGGATTCCTGATTAAAAGGCATAGCGCTTACTTTTGGTGACGTGCGAGACACACTTGGTTATTTGCGCTCTAAAAAAATACAATTCTGCAGCTTGCAAATAATGTCTTTCTCGGTTCCTGAGTAACCATCACCCTTCTGTTTGCTTCCCTGCCCAGTTTGAATTCCTGTTGCCCGGCGTGGCGAGAGGAGCGCGCTGTGTCACCGCCGGTGACAGAGTGTCCCAGAGCGGGGGGAGCGAAGGTGGGGACAGGGACGGGCTGTGAGCACCGGGATTGCTCGGAAACATTCAGGATTCCAGGGACAGGGACGGGAGCACCGGGATTGCTCGGAAGGATTCAGGATGCCAGGGACAGGGACGGGCTGGGAGCACCGGGATTGCTCGGAAGCGTTCAGGATTCCAGGGACAGGGACGGGCTGTGAGCACCGGGATTGCTCGGAAGCATTCAGGATTCCAGGGGCAGGGACGGGCTGTGAGCACCGGGATTGCTCGGAAGCGTTCAGGATTCCATCGTGGCCCCCGCCGGAGCCCGTGGGAAGTTTGCCGTGGGTCCCCCGGCGGTGCTGTCGCTGGGTGTGGGAGGTGACACGAGGGAGGACACATGCGAATGGAATGGGAATGTGTAGGTTTGCTCCTCCGGTGGGAGAGGAAACGGTGCAGGAATGTCTGAAATGTGGGGGGGGCTAAACGTGTCTCATGCTGCTCGGGTCTGTGTGTGAGGGAGGCGCAGGAATCAGCGCTGTCATGTTCGCTTTTGTGGAATAGAATGAACCCGAGTACTCTTGTTTGTTGAACATCCTGACAGGGAGGAGGCGTCGGACCATCCCCCTTTCCTGCCCACCCTCCGGGGACTGCGTGTGCGTGCCTGAGTGTCTCAGAGGCTGCATGTGCGGGGAGATGAGGAGTGTGGGTTTGGGATTAATTAGCCGGAGTTTAGCTGTTTTCATGCTTTACGTGCCTAAGGGCTACCCGCAGTCACAGCCAGGGGAGGAGTTTTGCTGTTGCTGGCTCGAAAGCCTCTCCAGGGGTGATCTTGTTCGTGTCAACCATGAGCAATTAGAGAGATTAACTGTCTTGTTTTCCTTTCTGCCCTAGATTGATTCTTGGGAGGCTCTGGGACGTTTGAAAGTGATTTGGAGAGAGCAAAGTCTGTGTCCGATGGACACCGAACCGCAGGCGGCGCGCGTGGTGCCCCAGGCTCCCTGCCCAGCCATGAAGTGCTCTCCTCCAGAGGACTTTTCTCCTCAGGTGAGGCTGGCTGAAAAGATCCCACCGGTGAAGCCTTGCTTCAAGAAGAAGCAGCAAGTGCAGAAGAGACTGGACTCACAAACTCTGCGGGCTTTGCGGCCCATCTTCACCAGCCTGCTGGGAGCTGGCACCTTGGATAGGGTCTTTGTGCCCCGAGGCCAGCGTGGTGCCCATGGTGATTTATGTGAACCTGCTGTGAAAAAGACTCTGGACCTCAGTACCTCTTGCCCCCAGACAGAAAATAACGTGACTGTGCTGATGCCAGCAGCTCCAGATGTGCAGGGTCAGCTGCCAGGAGCTCGCCCTTCCCCCGGGCACCCTGAGCAGGATGTGCAGTCAGGAGAGCAAGGTTTCTCCCCAGAAACTCCTGGAACTGCTGCTGATAATGGTAATGAATCATTCCAGGATCATCCTTTGCACCCAAGTGCTAGCGATGGTGCAGCTTGTCCTTTGTTCCCTGACAAGGTTCTGGAAAGCTACACATCTGGCTTGCTCCAGGAGAACAGCTGTCCAGTGCAATACAACTTCACCCCGAGCAATAAATTCAGTGCTGGGATATTCCAGGACAAAAGTGAAGAAGCTTCCCTTGACCTGGTGTTCGAGCTCTTGAACCAGCTGCAGTATCACACCCACCAGGAGGACGGGATTGAAATCTGTGTGGATTTTCTGCAGGGCACTTGTGTTTATGGCAGTGATTGTCCCAAGCACCACACGGTGTTGCCCTATCACTGGCAGGTGAGGAGGACAGCAACGCAGAGGTGGCAAAGTGTGACCAACGATGCCCAGGAGCACCTGGAAAGGCTTTACTGCAACCCTGACAATGACAAGATCAAAGTCAAGTATCGGTAGGTAACTGAATTTACTCTTTTGCTGGGAGGGGTGCAGAATGATAACAGGATGTGCCCTTTTATCCCCTTGTATTTGTGTCCAAGTGTTATAAACCCTGGCATGTTGTTTCCTGATTTATATCCAACAAGTTTAACTCAGCAAAAAATTCCCGTGCACCTCTCAAACTGTTGTTGAGCATCTGGAATGTGCTCTTTGAAACTGGAGGACTTTGAGTGTGTGAAATAAGAAAACTTCAGCTCAGTAGGAATTCAGAGCCTGTTGTGGAATGCTGTGCTTGTTCTTGGCGTTCCTAATTAGTCTTTTCTCCGGGTTAGACAAAGTGGCAGCATGAAAGAGCCTTGGCAGCGCTGGGGACAGCAATGACAGAGCAGTTGCTCTGTGTCACCCTGAGCACAGCCTGGCTGTGCTCTCCCAGCACAGTCTGCATCGTTCCATCCCGAACAGCCAAAGCAGAGGGGAGCTCTGGGGAGACCTCTGGAAATGTCAGATCACTGAGAATAAATGGGGATGTTTCAGCTGATTCCCTGGGAGCAGCCTGAGCCACCCTGGCAGAAATGCTGATCATCCCCACTAGTAAAGCAGTTGGAAGTTATTGTTTTCTCTGCACAGAGCTGTGTTTATTGACTCATCTTCTAAAATTAGCCAACAGCTGTTCAGTTGATGTAATTGTGTGACCGGTGAGGGCTCCTGCACCCCGAGAGCTAAAACTGCAGGTTCCACTTTGAGGAGCGGTGGGGCAGGGTGATGTTTGCAGGGTTCAGTCAGTGCAGGGTGCAGGCTGGTTTGTGTTTTTTTTTCTGGAGGAAGTGTGTGTGGTGCACATTGTGGCAGGGCAGATAAGAGAGGAGAAGTTTGTCAGGCTGGCACAGCTCCAGCTCAAAGTGACGTTTCTGGAGTGAAAACTTCACACTGCCTGTGCCACCCAAATTCTTTGGGGTTCTGCTCACTGCTTCTTCCTTCCTTCCAGTTCCTGAAAGAACTATATACCTGCTTTCTCAGTGTTTTATTTTCATGTATTAAGCTGAGATTTCTCATTAGTCACCAGAGATCAAATCTACTGCTTAAAGTCAGCATTAGTCTTTACTTTCACTTAGTTTGATGTTGTATTTGGCACCAAATTCAAACTGTGTCATAGACTCAAACTGGTTTGGGTTGAAAGGGACCTTAAGGATCATCCAGTGCCACCCCCTGCCATGGCAGGGACACCTCCCACTGTCCCAGGCTGCTCCAAGCCCCGTCCAGCCCGGCCTTGGGCACTGCCAGGGATCCAGGGGCAGCCACAGCAAATCTGGGCACCTTTTTAGTGATGGGAGTATCAGATTATGGATTCCCCACACTGAAAATGAAGATGAAGTAGGTTATGTAGTAGGGACCAACCAAATTTTATAGAATTGTCTTGAAGAAATATTCCAATCTTTTAAAAAAATTGAAAAATCCTCTAAGCGGATAGCAGATAAAATTTGCTGTATTTTACAACAGAAGAACTTGTATTTCCCAAGAGTTCGAAATGATTTCTGAAAGCAAAACAGCACAGCCAGAGACAAGCCCGTTAAATGACTTAACTTTGAGCTCTGCAAATGAGCAAATGGTTTTCTTTTAGAAGTTGTGTCACCAAATCCATCACTGCACTCTGTGGACACGAGGACACGTCAGGACACATGAGCTCTGTGTCCCAAAGGATGGATTTGGGAGTGATTACTGGTAAAGNCTGGGACAGTGCCCTCGGAGTGAGGCACAGCCTGGGAACACACACCTGAGCCTGCTGGGCTGAGTGGGTCCTGCCAAGCTGCAGATTTACACNGGACACGTCCGGACACATGAGCTCTGTGTCCCAAAGGATGGATTTGGGAGTGATTACTGGTAAAGGACACAGTGCTTGGTCATGGCTTGGGAAGCTGCTGTGCAGGGACATCGCCCTTCACTGGGTGCAGGTCCCAGCCTGGTGGGCCTGGGCAGCACGGGTTTGTGCTTGTCTGACCCAGCTGGGGACAGGGACAGGGCTGGCACCTGTGTGCCAGGGACTGCCTGTTCTGGAGTGTGAGGGCAGGGAGAGGAGCAGCGNTGAACTTTAAGATCCCTTCCAACCTTGGAAGAGCTTCATGTCCAGAGAAGTGTCAGCGAGACCTTTGGAGTGAAGCTCTATTTAAGACCAGAGCTTCTGATTTCAAACCTAGAGTCTGATCCTCCTTAGAACTTCGACTTGCCAAGATTTTAAGCCAGGCTTTGAGGTGGGAGGTCAATGTTCTACTGTGCATCATCACCAGCTTCTTCTTATGCAAGCTCAGCTTGTCTGGGAGAACCTGCCTGAGGTGCAGGGAGCTCCAGCTCCCCGCTGGTCACTCCAGACTGTCCCGGTGGTCACTCCAGGCTGTCCCGGTGGTNACTGTCCCGGTGGTCACTCCAGGCTGTCCCGGTGGTCACTCAGGCTGTCCTGGTGGTCACTCCGGGCTGTCCCGGTGCTCACTCCAGGCTGTCCTGGTGGTCACTCGGGGTGCTGCCTGGTGCTCACTCCAGGCTGTCCCGGTGGTCACTCCAGGCTGTCCCGGTGGTCACTCAGGCTGTCCCGGTGGTCACTCATGCTGCTGCCCGGTGGTCACTCAGGCTGTCCTGGTGGTCATTCCCAGCTATCCCGGTGGTCACTCATGCTGCTGCCCGGTGTCCTGGCTGGGCTGTGTCCCCTGGCAGCCGGGCTGGCCGGGCGGGAGCTGTGACCGTGCCCTGCCAGCGCCGCGTCCCCTGGTTGGGGCATTATTTGTTCAAGGCATTAATCTGCCGTGGTCAGACGAGCTTTGCAGCCTGTCTGAGCTTTGCAGCCTGTCTGCTCGCAGGAAACGCCTGCTCAGCACTCTGCACGGCTTTTTCCTGTCTGTCTGTCCTGCCCCTGCTCTCTGTCCTGCCCCCTGTCCCCACAGGCTGCTGCCCTGCAATCCTGGCACCAGCCCTGGGCCCTTCCTGAAAGTGCTGGCCCATCAGCCCAATTAGGGAATGAGCTCTAAATGAGGGTGTTCTTCAAGGAGCTATTTATATATAAACCTTCCTTCCTCCTGGTTATTGGGATGAGTAATGACGGAGAGAAGTTATTGGGGTGAGTAATGTAAAAATATACATTAAGTTGTTGCCTCTCACCTAAGGGAATGTGATCTCGGAGGAGTGGTAAACCTTGTTTAGTTACTGTGTAATGCAACTCCTTCAGCTGCTTCTTGCAGTTTGGCCTCAAACTGAATATTTATCATAAATTACTTATTTTTTTTTTGTATTCTTAAGTCTGCCAAGTACCTAGAGCCACATACCAAGCTATCTAAACAAATGGGGGAGCATCAACTTAAACAGGTTAAAGTACTTAAAAGCACTCAGTTTTTTTCCTGGATGTGAGGAGAGGCCCTGGAGAAGTTCCAGCAAAGAGAGAGCAGTGCCAAGTGCTGCTTTCCAGCAGGAGATGCCCACGCTGGGGTATTTTAAGATGCTCTTTGCTAAGGGGAAATACTTGGCTGAGGAGTCGAGCTGGTTTCCCCACACACACACACACACCTGTCCTATCATGCACACATTACTTTTCAAAACAAGCAGCAGATCAGAGATTACAGGAGGGTTTGTTTAAAACACCTCTGCAGTTCCTGACCCATCAGTTCCTCCACTTTGGCTGAAAATTCCACTCTTTCTCCTGGCAAAAAGATCTCCCAACTCACCTGGCACTGCAGCTTCTTGCTGTTGCTTTGATTTATTTCCTGTTTCTTTCATTTTCCTGTAAGTTCTGTAAGTTTTCTGAAATTGCTCCTTCTAGCTGGCAGAGAGGCCAGAATGGAATGTCTCCAGTCAGGGGACAGCAGGTGGGACATGTCCTGCCTGGGAGCTGCTCTCTCTGTGCACACCCGTGGTTCTTGGGTGAAGTCCCAGTGAATAGCAGCAGGACAAGGGGAAATTCAAGCTGTCCTGGGGAGGTTCAGCTCGGGTATCAGCAGGAATTTCTTCCTGGAAAGGGTCTGTGCAGGGAGGTTTGGAGTCCCCATCCCTGGAGGTGTCCATGGAATGATTGGATGTGGCACTCAGTGCTCTGGGCTGGGTGACAGGGCTGGACTCTGTGTTCCTGGAGGTCTTTTCCAACCTAAACGATTCCATGGCTCTGTAAACACAGAGTGTTCCAGTGGAGTTATCTGGGGGCATGCAAAGGGACTGGGAAGGAAAGGCATGGACACAACGAAATGTTCAGGAAACTGGTTATCCCTCATTCCTCTGTGTGTGTGGGATGGCTGCTTCTCTGCTGCTGACAGAATGTGCCTGACGTGTTAAAATCATACAGAGCACAGTGAAGGCATTTCAGGCACGGAATCTTGGAATCACAGAGTGCTTTGGCTTGGAAAAGACCTCAAAGCCCATCCAGTGCCACCCCTGGATGGGCAGGGACACCTTCCACTGTCCCAGGCTGCTGCCAGCCCCATCCAGCCTGGACTGGGACACTGCCAGGAACCCAGGGACAGCCACAGCCTCTCTGGGCAGCAGTTTTTTGGGGAGTTGTGGAGGTCCCTGGCCCATCAAATGGTTAAATTTCAGAAGTTTTCTGTGTGATGCACACAGTGTGTGAGATAAGGCATGTGTTAGTGATAACGGGGAGATGGGAAACCAGCTGAGGGTCCCTGTGCCTGAGTTTGGGGGAGGTTCTTGGCTGTACCCTCTGAGTGCCTGGGAGCTGCTTCTCATTCCTTTCTAGGAGGAATGTGAATCAAAACTCCTGTGAAGTGATTTTTGGAAGTGTTTGCCTTGTGCTGTGTGGGTTCCTTTCTGCTGCACTCCGGAGAACCATTTCCATATGAAATAAAGCTAATTGGCCTCTAGCTGTACAAAGCCAGGGAGGGAGGCCCTGAGTGCTGTGGGCAATCCCTGCCACCCCTCCTTTTTTCCTGTCAATAAACAGAGTGCAGGCTGGGGAGCAGCTGTCACCTGGCTGCAGGTGGAGGTCAGGCTGTTCCCTGGCAGCAAGGCAGCCCTTCCCAAAACAGAGATCTGGGGTTGCTGCTCTCAGGAGCTGCTCCCAGGTGAGGCAGCAGGCACAGGGCTGTGACAGGGCTGCCACTCCAGGGGCCAGGGGGACACAAAGAGGCTGGGACAATGATCTGCTCAGCAGGAGCACTGATGGGGAAGTTCCTTCCTGCTGGATGTATTGTAATCAGGAGGGATTTGAGCTGGGTAATAATTGAGAAGCTGATTCTTGTAGTTGTGTGTACACAGGAGTGGGGTTTTTTTGGGAAGCTGGCTTTCGAAGGTGTGATGTGAGGCATTGATTTTTAGGAAAGGCCTGGAGTGCCAGGACAAGGGGGAATGAATTCCCAGTGCCAGAGGGCAGGGAGGGATGGGATATTGGGAAGGAATTGTTCCCTGGGAGGGTGGGGAGGGGCTGGGATGGAATTCCCAGATTTGCTGTGGCTGCCCCTGGATCCCTGGCAGTGCCCAAGGCCAGGCTGGAGCAGCCAGGGACAGTGGGAGTTGTCCCTGCCAGTGACACTGGGTGAGCTTTAGGGTCCCTGCCTGTACCAGCTCCAGCTCTGCAGCCCCTCAGAGCTGTGCCTGTGCTCCTCTAAATCATCAACAGTTTAGGTTGGAAAGGACCCTTAAAGGTCATGGAGTCCCAGGCCCTGCCAGGAGCATCTCCCACCTATTTAACAATTAAACAACCACACAAACCTGTCCCAAACACATCCACACCCAGCAGCTCAGAGCCCAGCAAGCCTGGCAGGGACACCGTGTGTGCCCTGCAAACACAAGGTGTAGCTGGGGTTTGAGCTGGGAAAGAGGGTGGGATCCTTGGGACAGGGGGATGTGTTCAACATCCTCACTGCTGTGGAGTTTCAGAGCTTCTTACCAGTGAGTGCTTCCCAGCCCAGTCCCTCGTGTTCAGGAGTGGCCAGGAGTGGGTTCTTGGGAAGAACAAACAACTTCTGGTACAGTCCCTTCTCCTCCAGCAGCCCTGCCCCAAGGACTTCCTGATCCACAGCTGGGGGGGGGTTACTTTTATTATTTTTATTTTCCCTGCCAGATATTCGTCTAAGCTGTATAAATATATATACATATACACACACACACATGGATGTATGGGCCAGTGTGTCAGCAGTTGTTTCAGATTTACAGGCTGGCCCCCCTCGCTGTGAAAATTCCAGAAGATTGTTTTTGCAAGCACCCCACTCACCAATTGTAATGGCAGGGGAAAACAGCCTTTCCAACTTCTGAGAAATAACCCCAGGAAAAGCAGCAAAGCCACTACTTTTGGATTCTTCTGTGCCCTGAGGATGGAGAGCCTTTAAGCTGGGAGGGAAACGTGTGTGCAGCACCTTTCCCCAGTCTGAGTGTCACCTCCCACGTGGCCCAGGGTCACCACAGAGAGAGAAGCAGCGTGACTTGAGGGGGCCCAGTCACTAAAACCTGAAACTCCTGTGCTGCCCTGGCACCTGCTGCCCCTCTCTGGGGTTTGAGATGAGGTGACACTGATAAGGTCAGGGCTCACATGGGTTGTTTGTGCTCCTGCCCTGCTGCAGAGGTTCCTGTGTGCACCCTGGTTATTGCTGTGCCTTTGCTGCTGTGTTGGGGAACATCCCTTGGGAGAGTTCCTGGGCCTTTTCCCCCCACTTTGGATGGGAGCACATTTGGCTCTGCTGTCTGAGCTGTGCTGTTGCTGTTTCAGTACCTGAGCTTCAGAATTAAACTCTGGGTTGGGTGTCCAGCTCTGGCCCAGCTGCCTGGCAGAGTCCCCGTCCCTGCAGGGATTTAACAGCCCTGGGCTTGTGGCACTTGGGGACATGGGTCACTGGTGGCCTTGGCAGTGCTGGGGGAATGGTTGGACTCGATGATCTGAGAAGGCTTTTCCAATTTACCCAAATCTGGGATTTCTCAGCTCTTTTGAAACCAATACCCTTCACACAGGACTTTAAACACTCAGTCCCCCACCCAAAGCCGGGCTCATCTCTGGGAGAGCCCTTTGAACCTTCAGCAGCTTCAAACCAGTGCACAAACAAGATGAGATCTCGCTGCTTTTGTGGCACCAGGCAGTATCAGTGCCTCCTGCAGTAACCGAGCTCAGCGTGGCTCCCCCAGCCCTGGGGGTACCAAACCTTCTCCTCCCTCTCTGTCCCTGAACCCCCCGAGCTCCCCGGGAGGATCTGCCAGCTTGTTGCTGGTGCAGAGAGGAACTGGTTTAGTCAGAGGGGGAGAGCATGAGCAGTTTCAGCGTGGCAGGGTGTGTGTGTGAGGCTGAGCCGTGCTGTGTGTCACAGCTGCTCTGATGGGAACGGGGTTTCATTTCCTGCACTCGCTGCCTTCGCTGCTGTTTTTGCTCCGAGCCCGTTTGCGGTAACTCGCGCCGAGTCCCCGAACTCGGAGGGGAGCTGCAAACCACACGGCTTCTCAGAGCTCTCACAAACATTACAAACTCAGCTCTCTGCTCATCTGTTTGTACAGAGTGTCTACCAGAGAGTGTTTGTGTCATTCTGAAGGGAAAGGGCCCCGGGGATTCACACGTTAGGCTGAAGTTCTTAAGGGTGGAAAAAAGAGCCTAAATATCCTTATTTTGGCTGCACTCATCTTGAAAAATTCATCAAGGGTTGTTATAACTTGCCAGTCGAGGAACCTGCTCAATCCAGTGTGCTGGAAAGTTCATACCTTCCTGTTGTTTCTTTCATTTAGGGAAGAGAGAAAATGGAACTTATTCATGGGGTCATGTTCTGCTGTTGAGCTCGTGGGGTTTTATTTTGAATTGTGCTGCTCTACAGCACCAAATTTGGGTTGCGTGCCCTGTTCTTCCGAGAGTTCAATGTGCTCATTCTCTCTGTGCAAATAGTTCCCCTGAACTGCTTTATTGTATAAATAGAGACCTTTATTTGGTGAGTTGGTGAGGAAAAATTCTTCAGAAATCTCTGTTCTCACCTCTCGCAGAGTCTCTGTGGGACATTTAACAAGAGCACGAAGTGCCAGGACAAGGGGAATAATGGATGGCTTTGAACTGCCAGAGGGCAGGGTCAGATGGGATTTTTGGGAAGGAATTGTTCCCTGGGAGGGTGGGGAGGGGCTGGGATGGAATTCCCAGATTTGCTGTGGCTGCCCCTGGATTCCTGGCAGTGCCCAAGGCCAGGCTGGAGCACCTGGGACAGTGGGAGGTGTCCCTGCCCAGGGACACCTGGCAGGGGTGGCACTGGATGGGATTTAAGGTCCCTTCCAGGGATCACCAGCCACAGGGCTGCACATCTCAGGGCATTGCTCACAGCTCAGTCTGGGGTGAAGCACTGGTGTCACACATGATTGTCCAGGTTTGAAAAATGCTTTAAAATCACACTGGGAAAAATTTGTCACCTCCCACTGTCCCAGGCTGCTCCCAGCCCCAGTGTCCAGCCTGGCCTTGGGCACTGCCAGGGCTCCAGGGGCAGCCACAGCAAATCTGGGCACCCTGTGCCAGGGCCTGCCCACCCTCCCAGGGAAGGATTTCTCACTAATATCCAATCTTAGCATGTTTTACACCTACTAATAAATGATTTGGGATAACAGGATGGGATTTAAGGTCCCTCCCAACCCAAACCATTCTGGGATGCTACACCTCAGACAAGTGCTGGGTTTGATGTTTTGTCCCTCTGTGCTGAAAACCATGGGTTTGATGGAATACAAAAGGTGAGAATTGCCTGTTTTTCTTTCCCATTGCTCCCAGGGGCCAGGAGTTCTGGGTGGATCTGAACCTTATGAAGTTGTACGAAAGCTCCGAGTTCGACCAAATGCGGCGCCTGTCCACGGCCTCCTGCCCCAGCTCCAGCTCCAGCTGCTACACGGTGTGGAAATATTTCTGCAGGGACCACTTTGGCTGGAGAGAGTACTCTGAGGTATGGCCCCTGCCCCTGGGCTGCAACTCCAAACTCTCCTCACATTAAACACATCCACGTTCAGCCTGGGTCCTCTGCAGGCACTGGGGGAGGTGGTTTGGAGCTCCTGGTGAGGGTGAGGAGAGTCAGTGCTGAGCTGAGAAAGGGAGAAAGGGACAGCTCTGCTGGCCTGGGTTCTGTGATCCTGAATTACCCTGAAAACATCAGAGAGATGTTGATGATGAAAATGATGATGAAAACCTGAGAGCTGAGGGCTGGCCAGGCTGTCACACTGGAGAGCAACCAGTGGAATCCCCTCTGGAGCCTGATTTGGTGTTCTGACAATGGGACAGTTTCTGCAGCCTCTGGAACACCAGCTCCATTTACCTTGGCAGTTTTTAATAAAAACAATCAGTTTTTAATTGATTTCCCTGTCCCCAGAGCTCAGCTGAGGCAGCACATGCACTGCCAGAGCCCTGGGGTGCAGCCCTTGGGAATGAAACCTCAGCAGTGCTGGCAGTCCCAGGAACAATTCCTGAGTGTGAGAACTGGAGAGAGTCAAGCAGAAAGAGCTGGGGAGAGTTGGGCTGGAGAAAATTGGGCAGAAAAGGCCAGAAATAACAGGTTTGGGGTGTTTGAGCTGCGAGGAGAACTGCAAGGCCTGGGTTTGTGCAACGTAGAACAGGAATGTGAATTTTGGAGTGTGTGGTTTCTCATGTGTGCTTTTCCCTTTCCCATTTTCCCCTCGTTTCCTCCCATTTTTTCCCCGTTTTTCCCCCCATTTTCCCCTCATTTCCCCCTTTTTCCTCTGTTTTTCCCCACCTTTTCCCCTCAATTTTCTCCTGTTTTTCCCCTCATTTTCCCCCATTTCCCCCCTCATTTCTCCCCTGTTCTTACCCC
>VZTZ01022401.1:38306-49694 GCA_013400955.1 Drymodes brunneopygia | reverse complement strand
ACAGGGCACAGGGACACAGCCCGGGACAGGGGACACAGGACACAGCCCGGGACAGGGACACAGCCCGGGACACAGGGCACAGCCCCGGACAGGGACACAGCCATGGGCAGGGACACGAGACACAGCCTGGCACAGGGACACAGCCCCGGACAGGGGACACAGCCTCAGACAGGGCACAGCCATGGTTAGTGACACAGCCATGGGCAGGGACACAGCCTCGGACAGGGCACAGCCATGGACAGGAACACGGGACACAGTCCCGGACAGGGACACAGCCCCGGATAGGGACACAGGGCACAGCCATGGGCAGTGACACAGCCTCGGCCAGGGACACCCCAGCTGAACACAAACCTTGGGAAAACAGGAATAAGGTGCCAGTGGGAGCCCAGGCTGAGCTCCCCGGCAGACACAGTCACTCCACAGCCCTGGGGAGCAAAGCCCAGCCTGAGCCCCTCCGAGTGTCCCAGCCAGGGGCAGGAGCTGTGGGACACCACGATGCCTCCAAAATCCTCATCATCCCCCATGGGCAAGGCCAGGGTGTGAGCAGGGAAAACTCTCAGGGATGCAGCAGCAAACATCTCAATCCAGGAGCATCCAGCACCCCTGGAAGTGTTCCAGATGTGGCACTTGGAGCTAATGGTTCAGTGGGAATGGGGGCACTGGGGCCAAGGCTGGGCTTGGCAGCTTCTCCAAGCCCGGTTTGGAAGTGCAACGTGAGGCTCAGCTGCTGCTGTGAGCTCCGCGTTCCCGGGCTGGTGTTGCAAACATCTGGCAGGCCCTTGTTTGTTTGTTTTTCCACCTCACACACATTTTCGTCATTTCTGCCGGGGATGCTGCGGGGAGGCTGCAGGAAGCCAGTCTAGCCAGGGCAAATCTGGGCTTGCTTTGGGAGGGAAGCCGGCAAGAATGAATATTTGCCCTGTGGCATCAATTTCCTGCCTCGCGTTCTCCACGCACAGCTGGAGCAGGCCCAGGAACACAGCTGTGTGTGCTCTGTGTGTGTGTGTGTGTGTGTGCCTGGCACCCTCCTCGCAGGGCTGCCAAGGAGCCTTTGCTCTTCCCCTCCCCTCTCAGAGCCCTTCCCTCCTCCCTCAGAATTCCCAGAATCAGCACTTTGCTGGGGAGCTCCTCTCCCCGGGAAACACCAGCTCATTATTCCCTTTAATGGCCCATGTGGGAAAATGCAGATGCAGCCTGGGGACACGGAGTGATGCGAGGGATGGGCTGGGAGGGAGGGGGATCTCAGAGCCCCCCTGGCACCTCCACGCTGCTAGAGCTTTAATTGACAGTGAATTTTAATGATTTCCTTGATGAGGAGTGCCATGTCCACTGCTGACACCCCAGAGGGATGGGAGGGCACAGGAATTGCTGCCTGTTGCTGCGTAGTTACAATAACAAAAAATCGCCCAAACGTGATTTATTTTGAGTGCCTTATCTATGACTGAAATTTTGTTGTGGGCTTCGTGTAATAGGCTTTTGGTGCCTCAGGTTTGATGTGTGTCAGGTTTTACAGGATCACAGAACATCCTGAGTTGGAAGGGACTCACAAGGATCATCAAGTCCAACTCCTGGCCCTGCACAGGACAATCCCAGCACATCCTCTCTGATCCCATCCTACGATTCCCACAAGGCCAAACATCAGCTGACAAAAGCTGGCTTCATGTGGGCCCCAAACAAAACCTCCCATCCACATTTTCACCTTCCTTCTCACGAAACTTATTTGGGCAAGCCCTTCTTTGTCACAAACTCACAAACTGCTGGCAGGAGTTGGCTGTGGTTATGGAAATGCTTTCCTTGAATTGTTGTGAGAGGGAGCCTCAGCTGAGGGCTTGGTTTGGCTCCAGCCCCGTCCCAGCAGTGCTGGAGCTGCTCTGGAAGCTCTGGATGGATCAGGGTCTGGGTGAGGGCAGGGCGGGAGCTGCTCTGGAAGCTCTGGATGGATCAGGGTCTGGGTTGAGCAGGGGCAGGGTGATCTGGGGAGCACAGCAGAGCTCACATCAGCTCTGCCAGGGGCCCAGGCCCAGGGGGAGATGCCCCATCCCTGTGGAGCTCCCTGATCCCTCCTGACACTTCATTGCTGCCCGGAGCAGCCGCGGTGCCAGGGACACCTCTGCCCGCACGCCAACCACGGGCACCAACGCCCTGCAGCCTCCTGCAGCCACAGCTGGGCTTTGTTCTGATCCCAGCAGTCCTCCAGGGCTGAGGGTCTGGGTTGAGCAGGGGCAGGGTGATCTGGGGAGCACAGCAGAGCTCACATCAGCTCTGCCAGGGGCCCAGGCCCAGGGGGAGATGCCCCATCCCTGTGGAGCTCCCTGATCCCTCCTGACACTGCATTGCTGCCCGGAGCAGCCGCGGTGCCAGGGACACCTCTGCCCGCACGCCAACCACGGGCACCAACACCCTGCAGCCTCCTGCAGCCACAGCTGGGCTTTGTTCTGATCCCAGCAGTCCTCCAGGGCTGATCAGAATCAGAAACCCAGCCTGGTTTGGGTTGGGAGCAACCTTAAAGCCCCTCCTGTTCCCCCCTGCCCTGGCAGGGACACCTTCCCTGGACCGGGCTGTTCAGAATTTAAATCTTCCTTACAAACCAAATGCATGCTGAAATTCAAGTGCTCCCCTGACACCGCTGTGGGTTTGGATTTTATTCTTCCTTTCCTCTTAAATCGTGCTGTGACAGCATAAATAATGTGACTGAGTGTCTTTGGCAGTCTGGTCATCTGCAGTGTGTCTCCAGGCTTTTCGGGGGGGGTAAAGCCAGAAGAGCTGGAGCTGTTGGACTGAGAGGGGCTGTGCAAAGGGGAGCATTACCTAGCTGAACAAATAAGTTGATTTTTTTTCCCTCCTCCAGGGTCTGTTTTCCTTTTGCTGTGCCTCTGTAAGGCCAATTAACGTTAATGGGGGTTGTATAAACAGGCTCTTACAGGAGGACCTCATTAGCTCTTTCTTCCTGTGGTTTTTTCATTCCGAGTTGCCAAGTTTTATGGATTAGCAGGAACGCTAAAAAATATGGAGAAGCAATGCTGGCTGTTGGCAAATGAAGTGCTCACTGAGTCAATGCCATGAGTCAGGGCTGGGAATGGACTGGCAGGTCCAGGAGTAACCAGACCTCTGGAAAATCCATACCAAGGCAACCTGATCAGCCAGCTGTACAAACATCCCACTGACCTCTTCCTCTGGGACAGCGGAATTCCTGGGAAACTCTGCTTCCAGGGGAAAGCCACGAGAGATTCTCACAACCTTTGCTTTCCCAACCTGCCAGAGAGGAGTTTGGAAGGAAGTCCCACACGGGGGAAGGCCTGGAGGATCTCCTGGGGTCAGCAGTGCTGCAAGGATTGCTGATTTCCTGGGATAACTGCGAGTCCCAACCATCCTCCATCCGACTGAGCTGGGAGTTTTTGTGGGTGTTGTGTGTTTAATTCAACTGTGAGAAACCTACAGCCCCTGACATCACTTCCCTGGCCTAGGGAAGTTGGATTTTTCCCACGTTATGGTGGGATAATGAGATGTGTTTTCCTGTGTGGTCTCCCAAGGGGCCCTCGGGCAGGAAAGATTCTTCCCTGTTTCCTCTTCTCCCTGTGAGTTTGAGGGAATGGAAGGGCACGAGGGTTGGATCAGAATGTGAATTTGCAGGTCAAACAGTGAAATACTTGAATTCCAAGTCTATCCATGTGGATGAATTATCAGGATCATGGGATAAATGAACGTGGCTGAGCAGGAATGACAGAACTGTGGTGGAGAACACAGAGGTTGGGAAACACCCTCCTTTTTAAAGAGGCAAGTTTGGAAATCTTAAATAAGTGTGGGATTTAAACAGAGAAATGTCCCTGTGCAGTAGCTATTTTGATATTCACAGCTCACCTTCCAAGCCCTGTTGTTTTGAAATGAGCTATTGGGGTTGAATTTAACATCCTTGCTTTCAAAGAAAACCAAGCACACAAAAGGACAAAGTTTCCTTTCTCGTTTTTACTGCTGTTTCCAGCCCAGCTCTGTAATGCTATTTTTAGAACACTGTGTTTTAATGTTGTGGCATGAATTGCTGGGATTTCCCCTGGCTGATATAAAATAGAGGATCTGCTCTTTGGTATTAGCAGTCAGCCAGGAAATCCGTGCCTGGTGCCAGAAATGGGCCTTCCTTCATAAATCTGTATTTATTTTCATTTCCTCGCGCCAGGTCAGCTGTGCTGCTGTCCTGACACGTCCTGTGGTGCCATGGAACAGGGCAGGCTGGGCTGGGAACCAGGGACAGGGCTTGTCTCTGACTCACCCAGCTGGAAAGTGCTGGTGTGCAGGGGTTCAGGGATGGGGCTCATTTCTGATCCCCACAAAGAACCGGCAAAAAGCACGTCCGCAGGGAGCTCCACGTGTTTGCAAACATGAGTGATCAATCCTGTCTGATTGCCCTTAACACCTTGACAGAATTGTTTTTTATTCATCATAGATTTGTTATAAAGCAGGAAAGCTGTGATCAGGCAGGCTGAAATCAATGGAACAATCCCTGGAAGTGTCCCAGGCCAGGTTGGACATTGGGGTTTGGAGCAGCCTGGGACAGTGGAAGGTGTCCCTGCCATGGCAGGGGTGGCACTGGATGAACTTTGATGTCTCTCCCAACCCAAACATTCCAGGATTCTCTAACCCAGAGATCTGGATGCTCTTTCAGCTTGGCCTGTCTGAGCAAACCTTTCTTTCAGTGTAAAATGAGGATTATTCTGCCAATTCACCATTACATCATCCCTGGAGGTGTCCAAGGAATGCCTGGCATGGCACTCAGTGCTCTGGGCTGGGGACAAGGTGGGGATTGGTCACAGGTTTGGTATTTCAATGATTCTGTGATTCTGTGATCCAATGCACTTTCTGTGAAGGAGAAAGGCTCTGTATAAAGAACATGTAATTGCACTTCTGTTTCTCTGGATCCCAGTTAATCCCCAAAACTCCCGTGTCCTGCTGCTGCTCTGGCTGGTCCCTTCCCCTCCTCTGGGACGGCTTTACAGGGTAAGGGTTACGTGAAGCACTTTGTGAAGTTCTATTTTTGAGAGTTCTGAAAGGTGACACCTGCGTGGAAGTCGTTGCCATCCTTAAAATAACCGGGGTGGTGGCAGCTCCGGGCACGGTGACATTGGCAGTGAGCAGGGACACACACGGCATGGGGGGAGTGGGACTGGCTCTTATCAGGGTTTTAGAGCACCAGGTACCGTGGAGCTTAATCCTGACAGGGCCCCAAGGTGTGACAGCTCAATAAATATTGAACGTGCCCTTAATCTCAGGGTGGGGAGTGCTGTACCCCCAGCAGGAAGTGCTGATCCTCCCTGGGTGAGTGTGAGATACTCCAGCGAGTATCTCCCACCGTATCAGCCCAGATATGGGCAGTGTACTCAGAGGGATATTGCACAAAGAGCAAACAGCAGCAGCGAGGGCTTTTGTTCTGCAGGCACCGAGCCCAGGTCAGTAGGTGACACACTGCAGAGCTCCCAAACTGCAGCCTCGGAGTCAGATTCCACCGGATCAGGAAAGGGAGGGTCTCTCCCCAGAAAGGGAGGCTTGGTGAGGTGCCTTCCTGCACTGGAACGGGGGGAAAGGAGAGTGCAGGGTCAATGGGACACGCTGTGAGCTGATCCCAGTGCTGGGCACCCCAAATCCTGCTGGGGGACGTGGCTCTCACCCCGCACACCTTGCGGAACAACGCACGGCCCTTCCCCTCACCCCTGGAAGAAAGGCCAGCAGGTAAAGGTCAGGGAGCTCTGGTTTGTGTGTAACTCTGTGCTCTGCAGGAAGGCCAAGCTGGCTGGTGAGAGGAGGCTGCAGTTGGGATGCCAGGCTGGCTGCTGCGTGTGGGTTTCCCGTGGCGCAGCTGTGACTGATGCCCTGTGACAGCCCGTGCGTGGCGCCTGCTGCTCTGCTGGTGCAGCTGGGGACTCTGTCGCTTCTCAGCACCGCCACACGACAGCAGAACTCTTTGGGAATGAAATCTTCTGCCATGAAATGGAGGCTCACGAAAGCACTCGCCACGACCGCTGGGAATAGATTCGCTTCTGGTTTATTCACGGCGCTGTGAAATGATGGTGAATTCTGTAGTGCGCTGTCCCTGTGTGGTGTGAGCGGGGTGTGGGGTCCTGAGTGACACCTTTGGTTTTAAGCCATCAGCTGCTGCAGTTTAAGATGGACCCAGAGAGTGTGGCAGCACCCTGAGTCCCTGCAGGAACCCCAGGTCCTGCCTGACTTCCCAGCAAGGCTCAGTCTGACACACAGTGATGAGATCCCAGAATCACTGAGGCTGGAAAAGCCCTCCCAGACCATCGAGTCCAAGCTGTGCCCAATGCCCACCATGTCCCCAGCTCAGAGCTCTGAGTGTCCTTGGACACCTCCAGGGATAGGGACTCCAAACCTCCCTGGGCAGCCCCTTCCAATGTTTAACCCTTTCCATTACTGAATTTCTCCTGGTGTCCACCCTGCCCCTCCCCTGGCTCAGCCTGAGGCCGTTCCCTCTCCTTCTGTCCCTGTTCCTGGGAGCAGAGCCCGACCCCCCCTGAGTCCCCTCCTGTCAGGGACTTGTGCAGAGCCACAAGGTCCCCCCTGAGCCTCCTTTGCTGCAGGCTGAGCCCCTTCCCAGCTCCCTCCGCCCTCTCACAGGACTGACTCTGGATGCAGGTCGTTATTGTGATTCCCTGGGCAGCAATGTCACCCCTGTGGCACATCAGGGCCACCCTTGGTGTGCCCTTCCTCATACCCTGGTGACTGCAGGTTCCGTGGGCCTTTGGCATCCCCTGCCAGCCCTCCTGCCCCGCAGCATCCTGCGGCAGGGCCAGGCTCTATGAACCTCTTCAAAAGCCCTCTGGCAAAGTGCTGTCACCATGGCGTGTCAACACGGCTCCCAAACGGTGGCTGCAGGTCACCAGAGATGGGGACAAAGCCGCTGGGGCCATGTTGTGTAAACAGGAAGAAAATCTGCCTGTTCCCTCGGTGACTCCATAGTGACTGGGAAACACTGGCCCATTTCACAAGCCTCCCCTGCCTCTCACGGGTCACACGCAGGGTTTGCTTTCCCCAGCAGCCACGGGCACCTCTTTGTGTGCCTCTGACAACACAGAGTCACAGCTGCTGGGGCTGGAAGGGACCATAAAGCTCAGGGACCCCGGCCAGGGAGTCCCCACTCTCGCTCCCAAACGTCTCAATAGCTCTGGGCCTTCTGCTGGCAGCTGTGCCAAGTCCTTCAATAGCTTTTATTCAGGATAAATCACAAAGAAACCTAAAGCTTTTAAAGCAATTTTATCAAAAATCTCCTTTCTTAAACATAGAATACTTTGAAATAGCAAACAGCTTATGGAAACTTGCTGACAGATCCACAGGAATGGGGGAAAGTTTGTGATGCTGAGCAGTGCTAGAGGAGACCCAAAATAACCACCCTGAGGGGTCTGCAGCTCCTCGTGCAGGGTTTTGTTGCAGAGCCCTCAGAAACCAGCCAGCACAGCGAGGTGGGGGCTGCCACAGCTCCTGCACCTCCCTGGGCTCCACGAGCTGCCAGGTGGCATCAGAGCCACAGGTCACCTCAGGTGGCCTCAGGCCACAGTGGCCGAGCTCTTGGTCAGGACAGTACAGAGGCAGAGTCAAGTCCAACTCCTTTGGCCATCACCTCCCCCAGCATCTACCTTGAGATGCCAGAAATAACCATTCTTGCACTTCAGTAAACATTATCTATATTTGGATGTTAGCTGGGGTCTAGCCCTTGCTCCCTTTGAAGTCAATGGCTTTGACAGATGAGGAAACAGGTTCTAAAGCAAAGCAAGAAAAATCCTATTCCACCTTCATTTCATCCCAGTCCCGCACATACGAGGGTAGGGCTGCTTTTTAACGAGTCTGTTGTAGCAACAGCCTGCAACCAACACACACGTGCTGTTATCTCTTGGTGGGAGATAAATTTAAATTGTCGGGCCATGCCATGGAAATGCAACATTTGCATTTTCCTGCCAGGATGTGCCAGGACACTGCAGGGCAATGGCAAAGGAGGAGCTGGGCATTAAGTGAGGTGGAGGAAGGAGCAGCCTGATCTCCTGCCAGGCACGGCATGCTGCTGTTTGAAAGGGGATGGAGAGCAGCCCGAGCAAAGCTCCAGAACTGTGTCACCAGTAAATATCAAAACACAGTCTCAGGGCTTGCAAAGACTCTCCTCACCAGTCCTTATTTGTGTGGGTGATCCCATTCCCTTCCTTGTTGGCTGGGAGAGCCAGGGCTTGGTTTTGCATGCTGGCTCTCAGAATGATGCACACACACTGATCTTGGCCCCTGGATTCAAGTCAGCCCCACCACCCTCCTTGGGATGCTCCATCCTCTAAACGTCCAGGCTTCCTTCAGTTGTGTTTTCTCTTTATCTTTTCCTGTTTTACAGTGACTCCACAGTTCCTGCATCACTGCCTGGTGTTTCTTCCAGTAGCTCAGCAAGGCTGTAACATCTGTCTTGTTTCATCCATCCTTGTCCCTTTTCGGTGGGGAGGGCTTTGAGTGCAGTTTCTGTTTTGGCAGGATTTTCAGGGTTTTTTTTATTTTTTTTTAAGCCAGCAGTAGAAACGTTTCCCTCCCTCCAGCTCCCGTGTTTAAATTAGGAAAGAGCAGATCGCTGGTGGCTGGGGGGAACAGGGAAGATTGATGGGGTTTCTGCAATCCCATGGGAGTTCCCTGGCAGGCTCCTGGGAAACTGCTGAGTCCTGCACGGATGAACCTCGCCCTCATGGTAACAGTTTTGTTTTGCCTGAGGAGCCATCAGGAGTGCCACCACCATTGTCACCAGGAGCATGAGGAGATCTTACAGATACACCCTTGAATGCCTTAAAAATAGAGAACAAAACCTCCAAACCCTTTGCACCATCTCGCAGGGGCTGGACTTTTGCTTGGACATTTTGAGAGGACAAGAGGAAATGGCCTCAAGCTGTGGCAGAGGAGGTTCAGGTTGGACACCAGGAGGAATTTCGCCATGGAAAGGGTTGTTCAGCGTTGGAAGGGGCTGCCCAGGGAGGTAGTGGAGTCCCCATCCCTGGAGGTGTCCAGGGAATTCCTGGATGTGGCACTCAGTGCTCTGGGCTGGTGGTATTTGTTCAGTCGAAGGTTGGACTCGATGATCCTGCAGATCTTTTCCAACTCTAATGATTCTTTGATTCCCTCCCCAGATCCCATCCTGCTGACTGCTCCGTGCCCTCTGCCCCCCGTGCCCTCTACCCCTCCGTGCCTGTTCCTGACTGCTGGAGCTGCCTCTGCTCTGCATTCCCTCCTCACCCCAGCCCTGTATTCGTGACGCTTTTCCTGGCACCCTTCCCAAGTTCTCTTGCTGCCAAGTCAGACTCAGTACAAGCGTCTTGTATTCCCTTTCAAATGCTTTCCTATCGTGGCAAATAAACCCACTGTCCTCCACACACACACACTCCTGATATTATCCTTGACAGCTCTTCACTTCTGGCACTCAGCTGCTGCTTAATCATATGGTTTCTTTCTCTGAGTCACCTCGTGTGCTCTTGCAGCCAAGAGCTTGACTTTGATTTGGCAATGTCACGGCAGGAGCACATCCCTGGGGATCCCATGGCTGCCCCGCGTGTCCCGCTGCCACCAGCACGCTCCTCTGTGCTCTGCTCTGGGCCGGCATCGACACCTCCGGAGAGCGGGACCATCCCCTCCCGTCTGCCTTCTGCACACACCGCCAGCACCCCTCTTTTCCCGATTTTATCATCTCCCTGCTGCTTTGCAGAGTTCCTGTTCTTTGCACAGAGCGACCTGCCTGACCTTGACTCCCAGGTAGCCCTGGCGCTCAGATCCCTTCTCCAAACATCCTCCCACTGGGGCCCCTCTCCCCCCACGCTCTCGTCCTTGTGACATTTGCGAAGAGGGGGCAAGTGGAGCAAACCAAACAAATCCAGCAAATATCGCTGGAAAAGGGGAACCAACGCGATGTGCAGGGAGCACCGGGAATAACCTCGCTGCCTTCCCAGCCCTGTCCTTCCCCTGACCCCTCCTGCCGCACGTCTGCTCCGCGCTGCGGGCTCGGCACGGGACCCCCGCTCCTGCCCAAATCCCCCGTGCACCTACGGAGCGATAACCGAGCTCTGCTCCTCCCTAGGAAACACCCGGAGCTTCCCACAGGAGCTGTTTGCAGACAACGCTGCAAAACCGCTTCCCCGAGCCGCTCTTTGTACTGAGCAAACAAAAGGGCAGCCTAAAGCCAGAGAGCTGGGATAAAAGTCGGATTTCTCATTGTCCAGGGAATGTTGCAGGTGTGGACACACCTATTCACCCTCCCCAGCCCCTCGGCCGGTCCCGCTTTGTGCGAAGAGGGTGTTGGTGTTTATTGCCTCTTTCCCCAGCTGCCCACTGGGCACGGACTTTGCTCCTCCGGGCTGGGATTTCTAAGCAGCGGGAGGCTTTCCACGTGTGTTTGAGAAGGTACAAAGCCTGCCGGAAAACAATGGAAATAGCTGCCTTATGACTGCGGCGTGTCACGCACTCTGTTCTTGCCCGTTGGTTTGTCCTTGGAGCTGCCCGCGCCGCCTGGAACCTGATGCCGAGCGGTGCCGGGCACCGGGGCAAGCACGAACAGCGGCACCGAGCCACGGGCACAGCCACGGCCGCGCTCCGGGCCTCGGGCAGGGGCTGACTGACCCCTCTGAGCCCACCGCAGCCCGGAGCCACCGCGGGGGTGTGCGTTCCATGGGGAGCGGGGGGTTTTTGTGGGGGCTTCCTGCTGGGAGGAAACAGCTGCCTCAGAGCTGAGTGCGGTGGGAGCGGCTTCTCCCGGGCTCTGCTTCCCACAGCGCTCCCGGCGTGGGAGCATCGCTGCTGGCTCAGCATGGCCCAGCCAGGCTCTCCACACCTCCGGACAGCATCTCCCCAGATCCCCTCGGACAGGCTCCCCTCGACCTTCCCAAAGCACAGGCTCCCTCTCTGCAAGCTCCCCTCAGACCCCAAGGACAGGATCTCCTTTATTTCCCCTACTATAATCTCCCCTCAGCTCCCCGGGACTCTCAAACACAGGCTCCCCTTTGTCCAATCTCCCTTCAGCTCCCCAAGCACAGGATCGCCTCCGTGTCCCCCAGGGCTGGATCCCCTCTCCTGCTCCTCCAGGTCAAGCTCCCCTCAACCTCAGCCAAGAACAGGATCCCCAGGGCTGGATCCCCTCAGAAGCCCCTGGGACACGCTCCCCTCAGCCCTCCCAAACATGGGATCCCCAGGGCTGGATCTCTTCAGAACCCTCTGGGACACACTCCCCTCAGCCTCCCCAGCACAGGCTCCCCTCAGCCCTTCCAAACACGGGATCCCCCAGGCTGGATCTCCTCAGAACCCCCTGGGACACGCTCCCCTCAACCCTCCCAAACACAGGATCCCCCATGCTGGCTCCCCTCAGAACACTCAGGGACA
>VZTZ01022401.1:19969-30625 GCA_013400955.1 Drymodes brunneopygia | reverse complement strand
TGGGATGGATGGGTGCTGCAGGGATATTCCCTTGCCAGGTGCTGGTGTGGGATGGATGGGTGCTGCAGGGATGTTCCCTTGCCAGGGGCTGGTGTGGGATGGATGGGTGCTGCAGGGATATTCCCTTGCTGGGGACTGGTTTGGGATGGATGGGTGCTGCAGGGATGTTCCCTTGCCAGGGGCTGGTTTGGGATGGATGGGTGCTGCAGGGATATTCCCTTGCAGGTGCTGGTTTGGGATGGATGGGTGCTGCAGGGATATTCCCTTGCCAGGAGCTGCCTCACAGGGCAGCTGCAGAGCTCTCATTGTTCCTCACCTTGGAGCTTCACCTGCTGCTTATCAAGGCTTTTATTTTAAAGGGAGTTTTATTCTAGAGGGAATGAGATTTCTTGGCATTTTGTTAAGGGAATGATAGACGTGAAGGGACTTTGATTCTTCATCTTCTGATCAGTTTTGCCTCAAAGAACTGTGTAAAAACTTTTACATGTCCCTGCTTTCTTCTCGCTCTCATTCCTTCTGCTCTCGCACCCCTTTCACAACAGATTCATTGCAATATGGGTGCTAAATGAAATAAACAAAATCAACAGGTAAATAAAACCTCCACATGCCTGTTATTAAAGTTTACAGTATTCTTCTGCCCTTACAGTTGCATGCTTCTTGGAAATTAATTATTAGTAAAGATCTAAATCACTGGCTTTTAATGCCTATTCTTGATGTATTTTTAATAGATTTACGTAGAGTTTCTGCAATGAAACTCAGCCTGAGAGGTATCACAGAGCCCAGCAGGGTACAGAAGCAGTTAGTGGACTTCAGCTAAAGTTCTGTGGAAGTAGAAGGAAAGATTCAGCTCTGCACTGAGGATCTCCCTGAAACAGGAAACAAGAGCAGCAGCAGAATGACCCAAGCCCTCACAGCAGCAAACAAAGTTATATTTAATTCCGTATTTTAGTTGGCAAAGAAAAATAAGCTTTGTTACCATAAATCATAAAATTAATAGGGCCAAGATAGAGATTAGGAGTTCTGTCACCCCAGGAGGTGCAGAGCTCATGCTGGGCAGGAACTGTGAGGACAGAACGTGCTGTGGTGTCCCCAGAGTATCGTGTTCACCACAAGTAGCAAATGGGAACTCGGTGCCTCTCCCCCTGTGCTATAGATCAGGCACAGTATGGGCCCTTTACGGGCACATCTCATCAGCTTTCCCTTTCCTGCTGTCTGTGAAAGCCCCGAGCTTGGGGTTTGTTAGAAAAGGTTCTGGAACACAGAGTTCCAGCTGTGGTTGGGAGCCCACGAGCCCGTCCTGTCTGCCAGGACAGCCCAGCTCTGTGTTTGGGATGTGCAGCTTTGGTACCTGCAGGACAGCCCAGCTTTGGTACCACCAGGACAGCCCAGCTCTGTGTTTGGGATGTGCAGTGTTGGTACCTGCAGGACAGCCCAGCTCTGTGTTTGGGATGTGCAGTGTTGGTACCAGCCCAGCTCTGTGTTTGGGATGTGCAGTGTTGGTGCCAGCCCAGCTCTGTGTTTGGGATGTGCAGTGTTGGTACCTGCCCAGCTCTGTGTTTGGGATGTGCAGTGTTGGTACCAGCCCAGCTCTGTGTTTGGGATGTGCAGTGTTGGTACCAGCAGGACAGCCCAGCTCTGTGTTTGGGATGTGCAGTGTTGGTACCAGCAGGGATTTAAAAGCAGATCTTTCCAGTTTGTGCCCTCCAGACAAGTGTGGTGGAATGGCAGAGCCCTTTTCAGCATCCTGCTGGCACCGACTTTCTAAATTCTCCTGGAGATGATGTCCCCAAGCTGCTGCAGTGCCCACTGAGGTTTTCAGCACTTGGTGTAGAACTTGTGATGTTTGGGTTGTGTTGGGGTGTCAGGCTCCAGCTGTGGGAGTGTCACCCTGATTTTTTAGAGGGCTGTGTTTATAGTTGGTAGCAAAGGTTCTCACAGATTTTGTGTAAACAATCCATGTTTCTATAACCGGCCAAGGATTGTTTTGTACTTTGGATGTTGTTTTTCATTCTTCTTTCTGGGCTGGAGAATGTGATGGGCTGTGTTTCTCACCTATGGAATTTCAGAGGTGGTAACCTCTTTTTCCAATCCATAACTGTCTGTAAAAAGGTATAAATATAAGAATAAAGAGAGGCTGGGGCTCTTTTGCTCTCTGCCCGGCCTTGGTGACTGAGCTCCTGAGTTGCCTGAGTGTTTCGTGTCCGACTGAGCGACAGTGGGAGTGTTCTGGAAATGGGAGAAAATCCTGGAATGCTTTGGGTTGGAAGGGACCTTAAAATCCCTTGGGCAGGGACACCTCTCACTGTCCCAGGTGGCTCCAAGCCCTGTCCAGCCTGGCCACGGGCACTGCCAGGGATTGTATCCAGATGGTTCTGTCTCTCCACCAGGGGAGACTCCACACCCTCTCTAGGCAGCATAGCCAAGCTTTTCTCATCAGGCCCGGGCTGTATTCTCTATATCCAAGCTTTTCCCCCAAACCAGGCTTGTATTCACTACATTCAAGGTTTTCCACCCTTTCTGCAACCAGTGTCCAAGCATGCTGCTCGGAACTGGAGGGACTGGTGCAATCTCCTCACCTCCCACGCTGTTGGCTCGCAGTCAGGAGGGGCTTCCCGGCAGTCACACCTCCGGATGCACAGGGTTACTGGGGGAAAGATCCTTTTTAAGCTTAACAATGGGCTAAATCACCCTTTGTCTGCCGTGTTGTGTCCTGAGATGCTTTGTGGCAGCGCTCGGGTTGAGTTCTCGGCTGGAACGTGCAGTGGCACATCCCAGCACACTCGGGAGAAATTAATTGTGTCAGGATTAATTTCTGTGCTTTCCTTCAGGCAGCAATGGGCTCAGCTACCTGAACTCCTGGTGTTATTTCCTGTCGTGACACAGGGATTGTCCCGGGACACGTTTTGAATGAAGCAACCTCCTGGTTTTACTCCCAGCCTGTTTCTCCACTGCTCGTGTGTTCAAAGCAAGCACGGGGGTTTTTATTTTGCAACTGTGATTTTATGGGCAGGCAGCAAATAATGATGTGAACAGCATGGCTCAGCAGTACCATCTGTGTTGCTCTGGGGTGGATGCTGACTGATAATTGGCTCATAATACACTTTGTTTCTTTTAAAGGAAGTGAAGTTTCTACTGAGACTTTTAAAGATCTTTCTTTGACCCAGGCAAATACCGATTTCAATCTGGCACCTCCTCATTTTGCATATACATCAAAAGGCTCCCCTTTCTTCCTCAAAAATCGATGGTGTGGTTTGAGTCATGATTTCTTTTTGTGCAACAGGGATTGACTGGTGTGTCAGAAGAGGGACAGACAGGATGAGAGACATGAAAATAATGCGGGAGAAGAGTGAAACAAAAAAGAAAGCAAAATTGGGTAATAAGGTAGAATAAACCAACATACAGAAATAATTTAAGACCACCCAGCTGCAGCATAAGGATTCTTTTTTTTTTTTCTTCTTGACTTTTATGTATTCAGCTACAAGTTTGAATACATAAAACTTGTATGTATTTGGACATACAAGTTTTATTTGGACAAATACAGAGTTTTTTGTTGTTTGACCAGCAATCTCAGTCCTGATAGATCCACCACGGGAGCAAGAGCTGTGGGCCAAGGAGCACTGGGTGCTGTGAGGAATTTCTGCATGGAAAGGACTGTCCAGCCTGGTACAGCTGCCCTGCAGGGATTCACCAGCCCTGGGGATGTTGCTGCTGTGGGATGGTGGCACTGGGTGGTCTTGGAGGGCTTTTCCAACCTGAACCATTTTGGGGCTGTGTGAGGGGTGATCCATGTGCTGGATGCTGTAACACCAAAGCCCTGCCAAGTGGCAGAGCAGCTCATTGTGTGTGAACAGGAATCCAGCTCTCCATCGTGGGGTGTTTGCGGGTGGAATGTGAAATTCCAGAGCAGAGGGGTGGTGGTGCACGAGCTGACACACCCTGGAGTTACTTGGTCAAGTTCAAATGGTACAAATTCCTGTCTCATCATTCAAAAGCCTAAAAATGGTCCAGACCACCAATTTTTTCCCCTGTTTTTCCTTATAACTTGTGCTCTACAGATGGAACTGAGTCAGACAGATGTAATTTGAGTGATTATCCCTCTTGGCTCAGCCCTCCCCTTGCCTTGGTAGCTAAAGAAATCTTTGTAACCAGGGGATAATATTTTCTTCCAAAACCAACTGCAGAGTGGAAAGTGCTCCCCCAGATGCTTCACAGCATCTGTGCATCACAGCTGCAGCTCAAAGTCTTATGGATAAATATCTTCCCAGTTCAAGCACTTTGTCCTCAGCAGAATTGGTTTTGTAATTCCTAATTGATTTTTCTGTTCACTGCTTTTCCCCAGGGCTCACTCAGGACATGCAAGTCCCCTTTCTGCTCAGAGCTCTGGTAGTTTCCTTTTCTATTCCTTCCAAACTGTTTTTCCCCTGATTGTTTTCTGCTTTGAACTTCGGATGACAGCAGTGTTTTTATCAAATGGAAACAGTGGAATATGGAATCTGAAACCATAAATTTGTGTTTAGTACACGTCCTCAGTGGTCACTCAGCAATCTCATTGTTCCAGAAAAGGTCATTTGTAAGCATAAGAACTGATGACAGTTTGTTTCCTCCAGATTTTGTGTAAAGGTTGGTCAACTTTGGTGTCTAAGAGACAAGGTCAAAAGGAGCTTTTCTCCTGGAAAGGCCATTTATTTATAAAGCTGTCACAGGGCAGGGATGGATGGGAGATTGGGCAGGAATTGTTCCCTGGGAGGGTGGGGAGGGAATTCCCAGATTTGCTGTGGCTGCCCCTGGATCCCTGGCAGTGCCCAAGGCCAGGCTGGACATTGGGGACAGTGGGAGGTGTCCCTGCCATGGCAGGGGTGGCACTGGATGGGATTTGATGTCCCTTGAACCCAAACCCTTCTGTGATTCCACGGGAGAGGAACCTTGGATTTGGGATGGCAGTTCAGGTTCATCCCTGGCTGTGCTCACTTTCAGCTGGGCCCTGTTCATTTTCCAGGTACTTTGGGCAGATGTGCTGGGTTTGAATTAATGGTGGTTGGCATCACTCAGTGTGTGCCAAATCCAATCCTGGTGTCAGGGAGCTGTTCCATATATTAAGGTGGATATTTGGAAGCTGTTCTATCTGTGCACTTATTGCAGGGCTTGCAGGGTAATTATTGATGAGCAGGGCTGATTTTACACAGAATTTCCTGTCCCGATTTACACAGAATTTCCTATCCTGATTTACACAGAATTTCCTATTCTGTGATTTTTTTTTTTAACTCTGTAGCAAATACTGTAAAAATCCAACCTGATCAGAAATCCTCCCAGATTCTCATTCCACCTGAGGAATGGATGGGAGGGACAGCAGGACCCACTTCCAACTGAGCCCAGACAGAGAACATTTCCTGTTCTGTGACTTCATTTATTTTGAAATTCAGTAACAAAACTGACTTTGGAAACTGAGAAGTTTTGGTACTTGCACAGGCCGTTTCCAGTTCAGGCCCCTGGTGATCCTGTCCTGTTTTTGCTGGCAGGAGCAGTGAGAGTTCTCAGCTGTTGGTGTGAGCAGCAGTGGCTGTGCTGCACAGAGCACCCTGTCCTCTCTGAGATAAAACACAGCTCATTTTGTCCTTTTCCGGTGCAGTCATTCCAGTGCTTTGGAACTTTGGGATACTCATCCTCAAATAACAGTTTCGGGTTTCCAAGCACAGATTGCAGCTGCCAGGAAAAATAAACTTGAGTTTTCAGTTCCTTCAGAGCAGCTGTAAGCAGGGGGGGGTTAAACTGGGGCAACACTAAGAAATGGGGACATAAAGCTTGTCCAGGGCAGCCTGAAACACCATTTATATCAAGCTGTATTAAAAATGCTAAAGATTGTTGTATGAGTCTTTAATTTATGATTTTTGAAAGCTCTTTTCTTTCCTCTGGGTAGAGTTTCTTTCTGTTTATCCCAATGTCTCAAAACGTCTTTTTTTTTTCTTCTTCTTCTGTAAAACAAAGTTTCTTAATTGGACTTACACTGTAACACCATTTATATCAAGCTGTATTAAAAATGCTAAAGGTTGTTGTATGAGTCTTTAATTTATGATTTTTGAAAGCTCTTTTCTTTCCTCTGGGTAGAGTTTCTTTCTGTTTATCCCAATGTCTCAAAACGTCTTTTTTTTTTCTTCTTCTTCTGTAAAACAAAGTTTCTTAATTGGACTTACACTGTAACACCATTTATATCAAGCTGTATTAAAAATGCTAAAGATTGTTGTATGAGTCTTTAATTTATGATTTTTGAAAGCTCTTTTTTTTCCTCTGGGTAGAGTTTCTTTCTGTTTATCCCAATGTCTCAAAACGTCTTTTTTTTTTCTTCTTCTTCTGTAAAACAAAGTTTCTTAATTGGACTTACACTGTAACACCATTTATATCAAGCTGTATTAAAAATGCTAAAGGTTGTTGTATGAGTCTTTAATTTATGATTTTTGAAAGCTCTTTTTTTTCCTCTGAGTAGAGTTTCTTTCTGTTTATCCCAATGTCTCAAAACGTCTTTTTTTTTTTTTCTTCTTCTGTAAAACAAAGTTTCTTAATTGGACTTACACTGTTTGAGCAGGTGCTTGCGTGTTCCCTGCTCCAGGGGGGAATAATTGGATCACTTGGAAAAGTCTGTTTCCCAATTTAACAAATGGCCTTTCTATTGGATGTGTGTTCTGTGCTCTGTGGTTTTTAATCAGCCCCAAATCCTGGGGTTACATGTTCCAGAGCACCCCACATCAGCATCATGAATGAATTATTGCTGTAAAGATTGGGGATTGCATCACTTTATTCACTCTCCCTCCTCCTGCCTCCTTCACTTGGACACTTGGAGCTCTGGGAAACAGAGAGAACGTTTTTCTGGTATGGGTGAGCTGAGATTCATTAATGAAATAGCTTTATAAAAACACAGCACTTCATTTTTAATGAATTCATCCCACCTGACTCAGAAGTGCTTTAGCATTTCAGTGGGAGTTCCCACATACCAAATTGCCAGAGCTGAGTGTCTTGGGAAGCTGCCAGGAAGGGAAGGTGCTGCTGTAGCTGGGGTTCATTTTGCTAATTTGGATTTTTGTCTTTATTTGTTAAACCAATAACATTATCTGATCTTAAATATCCCAGAGCAGTAAATGGTTTAAATTGCTTGTTTTTATTATGCTTATGTAGATTTTTTTCTTTATTTGTTAAACCAATAACATTATCTGATCTTAAATGTCCCAGATCAGTAAATGGTTTAAATTGCTCATATTCATTAAGCTAATGTAGATTTTTGTCTTTACTTGTTAAAACAATAACATAATCTGATCTTAAATATCACAGAGCAGGAAATGGTTTAAATTGCTCATATTTATTAATCTAATGTAGATTTTTGTCTTTATTTGTTAAAACCAATAACATTATCTGATCTTAAATATCCCAGATCAGTAAATGCTTTAAATTGCTGGTATTTATTATGATTTCTTAGTGTCACTGAGGGTTTTTTTTTTAGTTGCACTTGTTTCTTGCAGACAATCTGAGGCATTTTCTCTCTTTGCAGATGCCCCGGGACCAGACGGTGTGCAAATACTGCGGGGTCAGCTACCTGACACTCCACGAGTTTAAGGTGATGGAAGACAAAGTGAAAGCAATGGAGAAGGAGATGAAAGTTTATAAAGGAAGCCTAGAACGGGAGCAGAGGCTTCAGGCAGAGTTGCAGGCTCTGCAGCACGAGCTGGAGCGGTGCCGGGCTGAGAGCGAATCCAAAACTGAAAGGTCAGAGCACAGCCCCTCCTCTGGTCATCCTCTCCTGTCTGGGGTGGGAATTGCAGCCCAAAGCAGCTTAAAACACAGAGAACCTTTGTCGCCCTGGTTTTACAGGGCCCCATAAGTTGTGACACTGTAGCTGTAGTTTCCCATCCTTTTTCTGTAAACATGGTCCTTGTTTTTCTTAACCGGCCGGGATTGTTTTGCACTTGTGGAATTGTTTTTTATTCCTTTCCCTGGGGTGGAGAAAGATGATTGACCATGTCTTTGTCCTGTAAACCTTCAGGGGTGTTGATCCTTTTCACCAATCCTTGACTGTCTTTAGAAACAGATAAAAATAGGTAAAATAAAGAAGGGCAGGGCTTTTGGTCGGTCCTGCCTGGAGATGCAACTGCTGCTCTGAGACCCCCGTGTTTCTTCTGTTGCCAGCTGTGCAACAAACCTTTGTCTTTCTTTTCTCAGATGGCCCATACAGACTCTAATACTTGATTTAAATCATCTTTCCCAGCGTCCTCTGGAAGCAGGTTCAGAATTGCTGAGCAGTTTAGGAGCAGTCAGTGCATGGAAGGTGAAGGAAAGGCCAGGAGGCTCTCAGAGAGATTTCCCTGCACACACAAACACACACAAAGGGAAATGATAAATATTTCACCTGATCTTGTTGTAAAGGTGTAATATTCCAAATGGAATTCCACAGGGCTGGGAGTCCCACTGAAATCTGTGCTGTCCCACAGTCCCCTGGTGGAGAATTCCCAGTGTTCTTTCTTCCCTGGGAATCTCAGGGTTCCCTCTCTGCAGGCTGCTGCAGAATGCTGAAGCAGTGAGGAACAGTTTGGCCACTGCCTGGGGCATTTTGCTTCACAAACAGGAGGTTTCAAATCCTTCCAGATGTGGGAAAGCCCCAATTAAAAAGGGAATTTTGGACCTTCAGAATTCCAGTAATTAACCACAGATCTCAGGGCCACGTTTGGATTTTCAGGGCACAATTAGAACCCTCAATGTGTTCTTTCAGCTCATACTCACTGATTTTGTACCCTTTTCCATCCTCATATTTTGGAAACTATTGTTATATTCCAGTAATTGATTACAGTAGGACTATAAACAATTGATGTTTGTAGTCAATTAATAAAAGATCCTTTATAAAACGCAGTTTGCTCAAATTTACTACTGATGGCTCAAGGCCACCAGAAGTTTCTGGGTAATTTTTTGCTCATCTGACTCAAACTGCCAGAAGTTTCTTTGTAAGAACGAGGTTCTAATTTTAATTATCAGCTCAGTTTGATTTTTGGGATCCCCAGGAGGGGTGTTCCTTGTGTGACTGACTCACACCAAGGGATCTACAGCTGAAGGTGCTCTTGAGATTGTTCTGAAATGCTTTGGAAACCTGCTTTTTTTTTTTAAGAATCACTTAAATACAGTTGAAAATTTAACTTAATTAATGGATGTAGTTCGGATTTTGCTTGCTAATACTACTAATTAAATATTCATTTCAGAGCACAAGTTCCCATGAAAATGAACAAAATGCATTTATCTTGTAAATTACTCATAGTATTTCTTACAATATCTTTCTCATTTAAATTTAACATCTTCCACCCCCTCTTTCCCGATATTTAATATTTTCTGTGGTTTAATATCTATTTTTAAAGCGTGTGTTTGCTCCTTGTCCCTTGAATGACCCTGGGTGGCAGCTCTGGTGGCAGAATGCAGTGTGTGAGCAAATGCACTGACAGCACATTCTTCTTGGTGAGGATCATTTACCAGAGCTAAACTTTAAACTTTCATTCAGCTGACTTTTTGTAGTAAAGCTGGAACAGTTAATAAAATTTTTATCTCTGCACTTTTCCCCCCTGAGGCTCCAGTTGATTTAAAAGCTGCTGAAATCAAGTGGAATACTTGCAGCAGGCTTCCATCCCAGCCATAAATCAGCCACTGTGCCTTGTTAAGTAACTTGTCTGGATATTCCTTATCTTCTCCCTGCTCTCCTGGGCCTCTCTGACTACCTTGTGCTTTGGCATGAACTGCTCAACATCCTGGGGCTGGCCAGGCTGACAAATCCCTGCTCCCAGAAGCCAAACATGCCTTCTTTAGCTTTTATCTCTGCTAGACCAAGGGATTGAATCTCTCTCTTATCAGCTGCAGACTGTTTCAGTTTTTCTGTTCCCTCTAGGTTCAGGTATTCCTGTTTGTAGCTGTGCTTAACCTTGAAAGGCACCTGGGGTTTACCTGTCCGTGCTTCCCTCTCCTTTGGGATCCTGAGGAGAGGAGGAACGAACTGCACTGATCCCACTCAGCTATTCGACCTCATTCTGTGTTAAAATCACTTCAGTCTTGATCATTAATTGAGTTACTGTTAATTTAATTAGCAAATTCTTGCCACATCCAGTACAGGAAGTGTAAAGTAGATGCAAATGCTGAAGATGTCCTTGAGTGCCACATCCACGCATACCTCGAACACTTCCAGGGGTGGTGACTTCACCACTTTGTGAACTGAAAATGAGCAGTTCCTGGCTGTGAAATGAAAGCAGCTCCTGGCCCTGGGCAGCTCCCGAAGATTCATGGAAGTGAAAACGCTGGGGTGGGGCTGGTTTTGGACAGAGTGTTCCTGGCTCCTCTGAGCATCCTGTCCGTGCTGGCAGTGCCAGCGCTGCTCCATCGAACCCCGTGCCTTGGAGGGCAGGGATTGTGTCTGTGCCGTGAAACGCCTTAAATCCCCTGGAAATCGGGAATTGCTCCTCATTGCTTTGGGGCAGCGAGGGGTCTGCAGCTCCTGCTGGGTTTCCTGGTGCTGCTCTCCTCCTGTCAGCACGGGGCTGAGATTGTCCTGGCTCGGGCAGGATCCTCCTGTGCTCCCCAGGAACAGCCAGGCAGGATCCTCCTGTGCTCCCCAGGCAGGATCCTCCTGTGCTCCCCAGGAACACC
>VZTZ01022401.1:7126-19956 GCA_013400955.1 Drymodes brunneopygia | reverse complement strand
GTGAGCCTGTCCTGACCCAGCTCCGGGCACTCCGGGCAGGATTCCCCTGTGCTCCCCAGGAACACCGGCTGGGTGTGAATCCTCCCTGTGGGACAGGGGATGAGCTCAGTGTGTTCCCACCGTTCTCTGAGTGATCCCCTGGAACTCGGGAATTGCTCCTCATTGCTTTGGGGCAGTGAGGGGTTTGCTGCTCCTGCTGGGTTTCCTGTGCTGCTCTCCTCCTGTCAGCACGGGGCTGAGCCTGTCCTGACCCAGGTCCTGGCACTCTGGGCAGGATCCTCCTGTGCTCCCCAGGCAGGATCCTCCTGTGCTTCCCAGGAACGCCGGCTGGGCGTGAATCCTCCCCGTGGGACAGGGGATGAGCTCAGTGATCCCTGGAACTCGGGAATTGCTCCTCATTGCTTTGGGGCAGCGAGGAGGGGTTTGCAGCTCCTGCTGGGTTTCCTGTGCTGCTCTCCTCCTGTCAGCACCGGGGGTGAGCCTGTCCTGACCCAGCTCCGGGCACTCCGGGCAGGATTCCCCTGTGCTCCCCAGGAACACCGGCTGGGTGTGAATCCTCCCCGTGGGACAGGGGATGAGCTCAGTGTGTTCCCACCGTTCTCTGAGTGATGCACTGGGCTCTTCCTTTGTGCTAAAAGCCCCCAAACAGCGTGTTTGTTTTCCTTCCCTCTGATGGGGACAGTGGAGTGCCACTGTCCTGCCTTTCCCTCCGGTTCCTTCGTGTGTGACCGACCAGGACAAGCTGAGAACATCCCTCTAATGTCAGCTCTGCAATGGAAAGAGGAAGAAAATGTGTCTCTCCTTATTGCCCAGTTCCCTTTTAACCCAAAAGATCTTTAAATGCTGCCCATTCTGGAGCAAGAATGTAAAATGAGCATCTGGCTCTCCCCGGCTCCCAGAGTTTGGGTTTGTTACTGGTCAGTGAGAAATCAGCTTTTTTTCCTCAGCTGCAAACGTGGATTTGAATTCCTGCAGCTGTTTAGGGGATGGGCATTTCCTTCTGAGTGGCAACAGTTCTGCTTCCAACCACAATCCAGCAGATTTTATTCTCTCCACCCCCTGGAAATGTGCAGGTAGCAATGGGTAAAATTTCCTAAAAAAGATAATGCCAGAAATACCTTCAATTTAATTTTTTCGGGTTTTTTCGTTGTTGTTGTTTTTTCTTTTGGGGTTTTATTTTTTATTTTTTTTTGTTTCAGTGGTCACAATTGAGCCCCCAAACTTGCTTTTTAATTCCCAGGTGCTGAGTTCTGATTTTGTCAGAGCTCTGCAGATCCAGGTTTCTTAACCAGGACTAATGTTTTTTTAAATGTGCATTTTGATGCCGATCTATGTGATAACAGTAACCAATGCACAGCCATAATTTGGTTTAATTTTTATATATTTTCAGTATAAATCATTCTCATTCTCTTCTGCTATTTAAAATTGAAGCCAAGACTGATGTGGAGCTTCTGCCAGCCCTTGGTTTTGTAAAATACTTGTCTATTCAAATATTATTTATTTACTCGTGGCAATGAGTCACCAGCAGACAAATAGATCATTTTCTCTGTGTGAACAGTAAGTGCTGAAAGCTTGAACAGGGTCTGGTTTTTAACAGTTGCTTGTCACTGGAGTTGTATTTTTGGGGCTGGAAGGCTGCTTTAGGATGGTTATCTGCAGCAAACAGCTGGGGCTGATGTGGGATTGTTCCTCACATGGAGCACAGGAAGGGAATTGCACCCAGCTCTTTTATTCCTGTGCAGCTCCATTCACCTCCTGACAATGATGGGAGCAAGTGCTGAATTGTTGGAGGAGCAGTGTTTGAGCTGTGTTTATTTACTCTGTGATAGCTGTGCCTGGAAAACAAACTGGGGCTGTAATGAAAAGTTCCCAAGGTAAATGTTAGAGGTGAGGAGCACCTTGGAGGGTGGTTCTGGAGGTGTTTGCTGTGCCTGAAGCCAGCAAGGAGCTGGGTCCTGCCCTGAGAGAGCTGAAACCAAACTTGGAGCTTGGTTATTGGTGCAAACAATTCTGATTTTTTAATTTACGTCCACAGGATAAAAACCCTGACGGTGGAACTCAAAACCAAGCAGGAGGAGATGAAAAGTGTGAAAGCTGACTTGCAGTATTTCCAGGAGGAGAAGGAAGCTGCCTACAAGCAGTCACAGGTGCTCAGGTGAGAACACAAAAAGAAATGCTGATGCTGGAAATGCTTTATTTCTGTTGTTTATAAAGACTCACCATAAACCTGAGCATTTAAACGTGATTACTCTGATTTCTCAATAAAAAAATGATTGTACAATTGCCTGTCCAGTTTTCTTCATTTATGCATGAAAGCTCTAAATATTTAAATGGTGAAACTTATTATACATATGCTCATTACATAGCACATTTCATAGACTAAATTATTGTAACCCAATGCAGTATAAATTACCAGATAATGGGAAAGTAGTTGTCCAGCTTAGTCTAATTCCCAAGTTTGCTAAATAAAATAATTTATGAATATACATCTGGTATCTTTTCTTTCTTGCAGAACTACCTTGGAGCACCATTGCTCCACTCTCAACAAGGCTGTCTCACTGTTCCCTTTCATCAGAAGTGAATTAGACAGCATCAAAGAGGTCATCTCCACCAACCTGGAGAACTTTGCTGCCATGAAGGAAGAGATTTCTCTGCAACTGAAAGCTGTGAGCAAAGAAGCTCTGACAGGTGAAGCACCCTGCAAGCATTTTGGGCAAGAGAAGACAGGAACCTGCAGGGTGATGGTGCAGCATCCTTGTGGGAGCTGCTGGAGTGTCCCCCTTCCCTTGGAGCAAAGCCACACCCAGCACCAGCAGCTGCTCCCCTCTGCCTTCTCTGAGTGAGAGCAAACTCTGCCAAGGGGTCTGGGATCATTGCCATGGCCCCCAGGCTGCTTCCTGCTCCAACAAGGGCAGCCTTCAGGGGCAGGGGAGCTGGGAGCAGGGCACAAGGAGGGTTTGTTCAGGAGGGGTCGCTCCCCGCCTCAGGCTGAAACCCAGACTGAGCCCTGAATGCCATTTTTGCTGAGCCTCAGCTGAGGTTGGGTTCACTGAAAGGAGTGTGCAGTGGTGCAATTACAGACTGCAACAGCAGAGCTCCCCAGCTGGCCCTGTGCCCACTCCTGCAGCTTTAAAGGCCTTGGGGGATAATATTCAGATATATTCATTAAAGACCTTCAGAAATAATATTCAGATACATTCCTTTAAAGGCCTTTGGAGAGAATATTCAGATATATTCCTTAAATGCCTTCAGAAATAATATTCAGATATATTCATTAAAGGCCTTTGGAAATAATATTCAGATATATTCCTTAAAGTGTAGTTTTTCAGTGTGGATGAGCTGCTGTTTCATTGAATCACAAAATCACAGAATATCCTGACTTGGAGGGGATCCACAAGGATCAGGTCCAGCTCCTGGCCATGCACAGGACACACCAAAGATCCCCCTGCTGACCAGATTAACCTCTGGGGGTCACTTTGACCAGGGTTATAAGGCAGTAAAGAAGGAGCTGAGCTGGTGTCATGCTCTCCATCCTTGGAGAAGGGTTTGGAGGGCAGCCTGGGGGATGTGCCTGTCCCACCTCCCTGTCCCTGGGAGCTCCAGTGGGAGCTGAGTGCATGGAGCAGCTCAGGAACCCTGGACCTATCTCACAGAGCAGCTTCCCAGTGGGAATTCCTCAATGATTGCTTTGTTCCCACTGGGAACAGCTCTGGGAGCAGCTGTGCCTGGAAAGGCAGGAACCCCCTGAGTTCCCCAGCAGGGAGCTGGGGGCCCTGGCATCTCCTGCCTGCTGGACATGAGTGTGCCCAGAACATCCCTCCCAAATATTCACTCTCTCAGAGCAGTGCCTGCAAGTGTCAGTGTGACACAGAGAGGTTTGTGTGGCCTGAGGGTTCCCCTCTCTCCCTGGGCTCATTCCCTGCTGTGGAGGGAATGGCAGCACGTGTCCCTGCAGAGATCTTCAGCTTCCCAGGGATCCAGCATTTCAAGGCTTCTTTTCTGGAGTGTTCCTTGTTCTGTTTGGTGTAACACTCCAGATACACAGAGGGGCTGTGTGGAAGCAGGAGTGGAGCCTCTCTTGCACAGGCTGTGTTTATTTATCCAAAATATCCTCTTCACACCAGGAATATCCCACCCATCCCCAAATCCAGCTTTCCAAACCAAAACAATTGAACCCCACTTACTTTAGTTGGCCATTTAAAAACCTTTGACATTCTCGTTCATGACTAACAGGAAATAACAACAGTGACTTGTTTTCCCTCCTCAGAAATACCCAAACTGAACCAAAGACTGGCAAAATCCCAGCGGGAGAACGAGAGTCTCCAGGAGAAGGTGAAGCACCTCACAGAGGTGGCTGACACAGTGGAGCTGAAAACTCAGCAGCTCCAAGCTTCCCTCCAGCAGGGGAGCGAGCTCCAGAGTCGCTGCCGTGAGCTGCAGAAGGAAACTCTGGGTGAGAGAAGCTTTTGTTCTTTTCTAGCAAAAAATCCAAGGGTGAAAAAAAAAAATAATGCAGGAAAAAACTGGTTTTTTGAAAGCACCGAAGTTGTGGTTGTTACTGTGGAAAGATGTGGTGCTGTTGGACATGAAAGAAACAGGTAGATTTTTTTGGTAGCAGGTTAGGAACTGCTTAGGTAGGGCTAGAAAAGGGGGGCTTGCTTTTCTTTATTTTTTTAATATTTATATATTTTTAAGACAATCATGGATTGGTCAATGAGGTTACCACCTCTATAATTTCACAGGATAGTGACATAGTCTATCATCTTTCTCTGCCTTAGGAGAAAGGAATGAAAAACAATTTAGAAGTTCAAAGCAATCTAGGTTAGTTATAAAAACAAGGCTTATGTTTATATAAAATGCATGAGAAATTCTACTACAGAAGTAAAACCATAAAACACTACAAAAATCAGGACAAACAGAAAGACTCAACAGGCCTGAATAAAAAAGGTGGGTGTTGTGCAGTCAGAGGGAGGGAATGGCATGGCAAGGAGCCTGGAGCCCTGCTGGGAGCACCAGGCAGCTGCCTGGGAGGGCAGAGGAAGGAAAAGAGGAGAATAATGAAGGTGGAGAAATTCAATCCTGCTGCTCATTGCCCATCTGAGGTGGAGCAGCAGCCTCTGAGGGTAAAATTCAAAGAATTGCTCTCATTTTGAGTGCAGGACCAGGAAGGACCTCTGGCTGTCAGAGCAGGAGTGAGAAGCAGGACAGGCCAGGCCCTTTGCAGTGAGAGTCACTAAACAGGAGACTCCAAAAATCCACCCCTGGCTGTGTCTGAGGGAGCAGAGAAAGCTCCTGGAAAGGGTGAGAGCAGGGACAGCACAGGAGACTCCAAAAATCCACCCCTGGCTGTGTCTGAGGGAGCAGAGAAAGCTCCTGGAAAGGGTGAGAGCAGGGACAGCACTGGGAATGATCCCCTGGGAGCTCTGTGCTGACAAAAACTCTCTGCAGAAGGGATATTTGTGATGGGATCTCTTGGATCTCTCCTGTCTGGCATTCACAGAGTGTTTTAAGAGCTTGGGAACTCATTTGAGGTTGTGCTGTGGGATATTATTGTAATAGTACAGTGATATCTTATCTATTAATATGGAGTTGGTTTATTTTTATAACAAGACTGTTGAAAAGACATCTTCTGTCTCTGTGGAAATAATGAGAAGCAGGGAACATAAAATCTCATCAGATGATCTCTCACACTCTGAAATACGTGGGTGAGCACCATAACATCAAATAGTTGTATTTTATTTATGCTGATATAAAAACTGTCCTTAGCTGAGTTCCCTTTTCCCCTCTGTTTTCTCCAGAGGTTGCTGCAAACATGAATTCAGGGTTTCTTCATGAACAGGGCAAACAAACACTTTCATTTTCAGCTTTATTCCCCTTTAACTTGAATTGACTTGTTCTTATCTTAAAAGAGAGGTTTTTNTTATAGAGATTATTCAATGTGTTCTATATTTTTGGGGGCCCTGCATGGACGCAGGATCCTTTTGGATGTTCTCAAAACCTGAATTTGCTTTCCTAAATTGGCACATTGCATCACAATTAATTATCACACAATCCTGGAATGGTTTGGGTTGGGAGGGACCTTAAAGCTCATCCATTCCCACCCCTTTCCACTATCCCAGGTTGCAAATTTGCAGTGAAATCCAAAACAACAGAGATTTTATGGAGAAAACACAGCTGAAACATCATATATGGAATTCATGCAGAATATTGGGGCCCTGCAAAATCTTAATGATGACTAAAAAACACCCTCTGAGCTGGTGGATGTTTTATGTGAGACACTGTAAAATTTATGAATAGAAACGTAGCCATCACTTGCTAATAAATGAGTTTTTAAGAAGCAGTAAAACGTTTGATGTGGGTATCCAGAGGGGGGTTCAAGGCAGGAAAGCTGCTGGCTCAGGCATTTGGATCCCAACATTCCTGAATGGAGCAGGAAAACACAAATCCAGGGGCATTTGGGAGGCTCTGGCTCTGGGGAAGCAGAGCTGGGCTGGGGTAATAAACCCACTTATTAATGCACTGCTGATAAAAATGGTTCTCTTTGAAATCCCAAACAGGATTTTGTTCATGGAACAAACAGTAAATGTGTTAAAATAAATGAGTGGGAACAAGCAGCATCTTGCTGGAAAGATCAGTTCCAGGGAGGGGATTTGCACTGTCCAAAATTGGGGTGTGGAAATCAGCCACACCCTGAGGGTCCAGGCTTTGGGGGGAGCTTGGGGCTTTGATTTATTTTGCTTTTTTTACCTCCCACAAACTACTCCAACCTCCCTCTTTGGTACTGAAATAGTTCAGCACTCCAGAAATAACGAAAACTGCCAGGATTTGTGATTTCTGTGTTTTTTGACAGGATTTCCCTTTCTGCACCCAGTTATTTTCAGGGTTCTTCTGTTGCATATTTCTCACAGAACTGTGAAGTTGCAATCATTTCACATCACTGCAGGCATTTGCAAGAGCAGGAGCCAAGCAGTTGTTTCTGCTGTTGTTTTTTGTTCTCGTGCCCATCTCTGACCCTCTGAGGATTCCCTTTGTAGGGGATTTGTGGGGTCAATTTGGTTGCTGGCTCCATCCCCCAGTCAGAGGGAGGTGACAGGTCTTGCAAAATGCTCAGCACAGGGTAAGGTCTGGTGGATAATTGCCTAATCAAACAGACTCCCCAAATTAAAAATCAATAGTGCTGATAATGTGTCTGTGTTCTTAGTGCAGGCAGCAGCAGAGCTCCTTAAAGATTTCTGCTTCCATTTCATTACCAGGCAAATCCTTTAGTTAATCACAGATTAGGAATAATTTTTCTTCCCCAGAGTCCTTGTGGTTTTCCTTCAGCCCATGACAGCTCTGGCCTTGCTCTGGATGGGTTGAAATCTGATTTTTCAGTCTTTTCCTGCTCCATAGGCTCCTAAATGGGAACTTGGTGGTCTCTACCATAATGAGATTGATGGGAGGTGATGGGAAACTGCAGGAGGAGCTGGAATGGGAATGTGAGCTGTGCTCATGGACAGGAGAGGGGAATGAATGGAAAGGAGAGGGGAATGAATGTGAGCTGTGCTCATGGACAGGAGAGAGAGGAATGAATGGACAGGAGAGGGGAATGAATGTGAGCTGTGCTTTTGGAAAGGAGAGGGGAATGAATGTGAGCTCTGCTCATGGGAAGGAGCTGTTTTCATCTCCTGAAGTGTCTCTAATGGCACTTTAAATCCCGCTTTGAAGAGCTTTGAAAAATCAAAGGCGGAATGGTTTCCTGCCGTTGGAGGTAGGCTGCAGTTCAAACAGCCCCCAGTCATGCTGCAAGTGCTGTTGAAATGTTCTTTTTTATGGATTCCAGCTGGTGGGAAGGGTGAGAGCTGGGGACTGCAGTGCTGATGTTGGAGCAGAGTGATGAGGCAATGGCTCATTAGAGCTTTTCAGCAGCCTGAGAGCCAGAGGAGGCACAGGAATCCATGGAAAACAGCCCCAGTTCCCTGCCAGGAGGGGTTGGGATCAGCCTGGAGTGTGACTGAGGGCAGGGCCACACTTTGCCTCTTGAGGAAAAGCAGGAATCCAGGTTCTCCTCTGGAGCCAGGCTGGGAGAGGAGAAGGCTCCAGGGAGAGCTCAGAGCCCCTTCCTGTACCTAAAGGGGCTCCAGGAGAGCTGGAGAGGGACTGGGGACAGGGGATGGAGGGACAGGACACAGGGAATGGATCCCAGTGCCAGAGGGCAGCGATGGATGGGAGATTGGGATGGAATTTAGGGCAGCGATGGGCTGGGATGGAATTCCCAGATTTGCTGTGGCTGCCCCTGGATCCCTGGCAGTGCCCAAGGCCAGGCTGGACATTGGGGCTGGAGCAGCCTGGGACAGTGGGAGGTGTCCCTGCCATGGCAGGGGTGGCACTGAAGGGATTTAATGTCCCTTCCAACCCAAACTATAATTCTATATTAAAGGATGTGTCTTTGCTGTGTTTTGTTTTGCCTGCTTGGCCTAAACACTGAGGGGTGAAGTTGTCTCCAAGGAAAATTAAGGTCAGAATCTCCATTTTTTTTCCTGTTCAGTTTTCCCAGGCAATAAGTGAGGAGAGTATTTCAAACCGAGTTCAATGGGTAGGAGAAGCAGGTCTGTAGGAATTCTGACACATCCCAATGAGCTTGGCTTCAAAAAGGCAGAAAATTCAGGCTTTAGACCCAATCCTTTGATGCTGGGGTGTGAACTCTGGCCATGGATGAGCAAATCCAATCCTTCTGAGTGCTTGTAATGTGTCACTGGGGGAGTGGGAGGGGAGAGGCCTTTGCCAAGATAACATTTTTTTCCCTGTGTAAGGATTTTTTTAGCTCTTGGCAATCGTTGTGTTTGCACGTTGCTGTTGTTGGTTTATTCTTTTGAGGGCACCCAGGCTGCTCTTGATTTGTGCCACTCAAAGCTATTGAAAACTGGTCCCTTTTTTCTGTTGGTTTTGCATGTGAAGGTGAAAGAATTCAGCAGAAAGCCCAAGGCTGGCAGTGGTCAGCAACATCTGCTGGGGGAGATAAACCCCTGCCACTCCTCTCCTGGCACATCCTGCCAGTTCCTGGCAGCTCTCAGTGATTTGGACACTTCCTGATGGCACTGCTGAGCTCTCCAGAAAGGATGGAAATCTGGAGTCCATCCCTGGCCTCCTTCCAGACTCCTGTGAGTCACCAATAAAAAGAAGGACTTTTCTTGTGCAGACAAAAAATAAATCATCTTAGAGAATGCTGTGCACGAAGTATTCTAAATATGAGTAATCAGCTCTGTTCTGTGCAGGGACCTTGGGGTGTTTACTTCACTTCTTTGGTCTCATTAGAAACTCGTGGTGAGGCAACGTTTTCCTGCTCTGACACAGTAATTTCTCATGGATGTGTTTCATATTTCTCACAGATTGTCTGCCATGCTCTCTAAATAAATATACTGGAAACTCTCTGTGTTAAGTGTACATCTGAATTCGGGCTGGCATTTCTGTTCTGAGAAAAATTAAATATTTTTGCCCCTTTTGACACAAATTCAGGGCCCAAACCATTCTGGGTTTCCAGGATTTATTTGAGCTGTGCAGATGAATCTCCCCATAAAGCCCTAACTACCTTTAAAAGTTAGTTAAAAGTCCTTCCCCTTTGTGTGCACGTATAAAACATTGAGCTTTCATTTAGATTACCCCAAAATTGTCAGGAATTGTGCTGGATTGGATTTAGTAGGTTTTGCAGGAAAAGCAGACAATGACACAGCTCTACCACGTGTGCCTGTGATCCAACCTCCCTGGGAATCTGTTTGGAATTAGCTGTGGAGCTGATGGCTCCCAGAGTGGCTGCTTACCCAATGTGCTGCTTATTATTTTCATTTTTCCCCCTGCAAACTTCACCAGCCGTGGCTGTTTCCAGGCAGGAGCTGGGGCACCGTGCCCTGGGATGCAAAGTGGGTGGCTCAGTTCCTGAGAGGCAGCTCTGGGCAGGCTCTGCTGGCTCTTTGGCACTCCCCAGGGGCTGCAGGGATGCAATTCCTGGGATGCAGGGATGCAGAGTCCCCAGCTCTGCTGTGTTCCTGTGTTTCAGCAGCTCCTGTGCCCCTCTGGCCCTGTCCCTGTCCCTGTCCCAGCACAGGCTCACTGAGGGCTTCCTGGAAGGTTTATGGTGTGGTGAGAGCCCTTCTGAGTCACAGAAATCAGTCAAATGAAAGAAGGAGTGAAACTGAGATGGGTTTGTCCTGCTGAGTCTGAGTGGTTCTTCCTGCAGCACTGAGCTCAGTGTCACTGCTACAGAGTGAGCTCTTTCTGTTGGCTTTGCATGTTTTGCAATAGGCTTTATTTTCCTTACCAGAGAACATTTTTACATAAGCATTTGAATGCGTTTTCCTCGATTCAGCAAGTTTTCAGCACCAGTTTCCATTTGTGTTGCTATTCTCTGCCTGATTTTAGCCATGTTTTGCATTGAAATCTGCCTCCGTGGGTGTGGGACCTTCTGCTCACCAGCTCCCACTGACTTTGGTGGGAATTCTCTCCAGAGAAGACTTGCAGGAACCATTTGTGTAATTAAATCCATCAATTCCCTCATGGAAAACTCCTGTCCGTGCTCAGTGAGCATGAAAACAACAAATGGAGTGAAAGAGGAAACAGCATTGAAAGAGACCACCCAAAGTACAAAACCAACCCAAGCATCATCCCTCTCCTTTTCCTTTATCCCAGAACTTGTGTCCCTACTCCCACATCGAGGAAGAAGGAAAAAAAAATACCTCAATTATTAATTATTGGTAGAGATCTTTTAAATAACAATTTTAAAAAGGTCAGAAAGAGCTGTTTGGATTACAAACATTGAATACATTTTCCTCGATTCAGCAGGTTTTCAGCACAAGTTTCCTTCAGGGATGCCCAGGATTCCCTGCAGGAATTGTGCCAGGCACTGGAAGTTTGGCATTGCTGAGGGATGCCCAGGATTCCCTGCAGGAATTGTGCCAGGCAATGGAATTTGGCATTGCTGAGGGATGCCCAGGATTTCCTGCAGGAATTGTGCCAGGCAATGGAAGTTTGGCATTGCTGAGGGATGCCCAGGATTCCCTGCAGGAATTCTGCCAGGTACTGTCAGAAATGGAAATTTGGGAAGGTGTGCAGGGCTGTGCATTGNTATTTCTGAGCCCCTGCCTGAGCCAGCCTGGCTGTGGGAGCAGGGATTCCTTCCTCCAGCCAGGATTAGTGGAGCTGCAGAGGAAGGACAGTGAGCCTGGTCCAGAGCCTCACCTGCCACAGGTGTGGGATGCTTTTTGGGAAATCCACACAGCAGCAGGACTAAAAATGTGTGTGGGAAGGAGGATTTAGTGNTGGCATTGCTGAGGGATGCCCAGGGAGGGACCAGCAGGGACTGCAGGTGTTCTGATGTGTCCTGAGGGTACCTGGCCACCCCTCCTGGCTCAGGGAGAAGGTGCCACCAACTGTCACACCTTGGAGCTCTCAGTCGATCCCCAGCACCTGAGNGGCTGCCCCTGGATCCCAGGCTGGGCTGGACATTGGATTTTGGAACCACCTGATCTATGGAAAGTGTGGGTGGAACAAAATCCCCAGCACCTGAGGGTTGGGACCACGGTGCACGACACAAATTTTTGGTTGGTTTGATTGGTTTTGGCACCCACAGCAGGTGGTGGAGAAGGTGCTTCCACAAAAACTTCCATGATTTTTCCAAGGGTTTAGTCAAGTGCAAGAAATTTTACTTTTCAAATCTCTTTGTGAGTGCTGATAGTTTGGGAATGGATCCCGTGTGTTTTACCCTGTGTAATTCTCTCCCTGGTTTTTGGTGTTGCATTCTCATGACCAATTTTCCTTTTCCCTTTACTGGAAAGAGGGGACTCTTGCAATTGTAGGATTTACCAAGGTAAGCTGTGGCTGGCAGGAAATCCCACTCTGGGGTCACCCATCATCATTGCTGGAAATGACTGGAAGAGACCTGTGGGAAAAGTTACAGAAATTCAGGGAATTGAGGTGAAATGATAAATTTAGGAGCAGGAGTGACAGATTTGGCTTCTGGGAAGATGCATCAGAGAACTTTGAAGGAGAACTTGGGAGCTGTTCCCTTCAGAGCCAAGGTCACCTCACTCCAATTCCTGTTGCCTTCTGAGGAAAAATCTTGGTTTTTCTTTCACTTCCACATCTGTTGCAAGGATTTGTCATGGGAATTTTTTTCCATGGAGTTTTTCCATGCAGTTTTTTTTCCATGTAGCTGCCCTTCTGGTGGAAACTTTGACTTCAAATCACTTTCTGGAAAGGCAGCTCTTGTTCATGAGCTTATTTAGAGATGCCCAAGCTGCTGTGGCTGCCCCATCCCTGAAGTGTTCCAGGCCAGGCTGGGTGGGGTTTGGAGCAGCCTGGGATTGTGGAAGGGAGCTGGGACTGGCTGGGATTTAAGGTCCCTCCCAACCCAACCCATTCCATGATTCTGTGATGTGCTCATGGAGATGAAAATCAGATTAACCCATGTGCTGTTTCTTCATTTTCTGCACATCTACAAGTTATGGCTGTTCTTAGGATTTAAAAGCATAGAAAAGGGTGGTATTAAGCCGCACAAAATCAGATGAGATAATTGAAATAAAAAAACTGGGATTGTACTGGGAAAAAGGTTGATTGGAGTGGGGATGATGTGTTCTGTAAAATAACATTCAGAGGATAAGACAAGTACACACCACCATTAAATAAATTCCTGTCAGGGTTTCTGGAGAAGCAAATTCCAGGTAAGTTTTGGGGCCACCTTCCTGCTGTGTTTGCTCTCAGCTTTACATCTGAATGATTTAAAGCATTTCCTGTTTCAGTGCAGTTGGATTTGATGTTTTCTGGTGGGATAAAACTCCCCAAACACACAAACAAAGCCC
>VZTZ01022394.1:0-14105 GCA_013400955.1 Drymodes brunneopygia | reverse complement strand
CTTATCACACCTTTCATAAAGTGCTAGAAAAAATTGGGCTGATGGGCCTGACTGTTATGCAAAGGAAGACTGGGTTGGGAAGAATGAAAATAAATGAAAATACAGGTTGGGGAAAACAAGAGTTGGTTAGAAAGTTAAACGAGCTATTAGTTTTAATGAAAAAACATCACTATTAATTGTTATCTATTAGCTGGTTAATCAATCAGTGACTGGTACAGCTGAGATGGATTGCCTTCCTGTTATTGCTTGGTTTGGGAAAAGATTTTTCTTGACATTGAGATCCATGAAAACACAGGTTGGGGAAAACAAGAGTTGGTTAGAAAGTTAAACGAGCTATTAGTTTTAAGGCAAAAGATCACTAATAATTGTTATCTATTAGTTAGCAAGTCAGTCAGTGACTGGTACAGCTGAGATGGATTGCCTTCCTGTTATTGCTTGGTTTGGGAAAAGATATTTCTTGACATTAAGATCAATGAAAACACGGGTTGGGGAAAAAAAGAGTTGGTTAGAAAGTTTAATGAGCTATTAGTTTTAAGGAAAAGCATCACTCTTAATTGTTATCTATTAGTCAGTCAGTGACTGGTACCTGCCAGTAACCCCACAGCTGAGATGAATTGCCTTTCTGTTATTGCCTGGTTTGGGAAAAGATATCTCTTGACATTAAGATCCATGAAAACATGGGTTGTGGAAAACAAGAGTTGTTTAGAAAGTTAAATGAGCTATAAATTTTAAGGAAAAACATCACTATTAATTGCTATCTATTAGTTAGCAAGTCAATCAGTGCCTGGTACCTGCCAGTCTACCCATAGCTGAGATGAATTCCCTTCCTGGTTTGGGAAAAGACATTTCTTGACATTAAGATCATTGTTTTATCCCAGTTAGACTCAACACGTGGCACAGAAGAAGGAGTTGTTATATATTTAGTATTTCTCTTTGGAGAACAAGAGGAAGCATGATTATATAAGAGGGGTTAATGCCACTGGCTTGTCCTGAGTGGCACATCAGGATTGTGGAAAGTACAAAAGTATTTCTTTGGCAAAGGAGCAGATATCAGAAGGTGTTTGTCAGAGACAGAGCTCCATAAATTGAAATCAACTACAGAACAAATCTCTGCAATGCCTGCCAAAGTGGCAGCTCAGGCAGCTCTGAGAATATCTAGGTGACCCTGTTTAAAAAAAAAAAAAAAGAAAATCCAGTTTATAGGGATAAAGCTCATATCAGGTATTTGCAGTGGTGCCAGGCAGAGCAGCACATCCTCAAGGCAGGACTCCCCAAAGCCTCCTGCACAGCCCTGCCACACAGGCAGCTCAGCTAACCACAAAAGGGCATCACATTCTTCCCTGCACATGCAATTAAATTGTGTGAATCTGAGGCCAGCCTGCTGCATTTAAACAATGAGGTCAGCCAATAAATCTCACTGCTGTCCAATCCTCCCAGGGCTGCAGCCTCAGCCAAACCTTCGAGATAAATGAGGATGTTCACCATGAACTCCTGCAATCACAGTCAGTAATCATCCTTCTAGAGAGAGATCCACTGATTTCAGTCATGTTGCTTCTAGAGAGAGAGATCCCCCTGATTTCAGTCATGTTGCTTTTAGAGATCCCACTGATTTCAGTCATGTTGCTTTTAGAGAGATCCCCTGATTTCAGTCATGTTGCTTTTAGAGAGAGAGATCCCCCTGATTTCAGTCATGTTGCTTTTAGAGAGAGATCCCACTGATTTTAGTCATGTTGCTTTTAGAGAGAGAGATCCCACTGATTTTAGTCATGTTGCTTTTACCTTACCCTGATGTGAGTGGAATGCCCATCCCTTTGCCATGAACATCAATCTGCTCATGGACTTTAGAATATTTGCTGTCCCCTTGGCCTCAAACATGAGAAACAAGAATTCCAGAATTCATCACAGCTCCTCCTCTTCTGTCACTCACTGCAAGCAGGAAGGAAATGGCTTTTAACATTTATATTTAAATAAGCTTGGTTGATTTAATTAGCTCTCCCATGACATTCACTTCAGTTCTTCTTGTTTTAGGCTGGAACTAACTGTGTGTTTTTAAGTAAATGAACTCATTTGGACGCTTGGTCCTGCATTTTTCCTGTCTGTTAATGGCTGAGCCATTCAGTTTGGGACTGCAGCACCCTCAGAATTCCTGAGAAAACTGAGTCATCCCATCATTGCTCAGAGGAGGGCTCTACAGCTGGCTATTACTGCCACCTAGTTTTCAACTTCTATTATTATTATTATTATTATTATTATTATTATTATTGTTATTATTACCTAGACTTTTGTATTTTCCATGATAAAAAAAAGGTCATATATAAAACCTGAAAATTTTCATTTTAGTCATATATATTTTTTTTTCCTGTGATATATTTAAATAGTGGCAAACTGAGGAGTGGTAAAGTTTTACTGAATAAAATCTGCACGCGTCTAAATGCAATCCTGAAATTCATATTAAGGGGAGATATTACTAACCCAAAATATAAACACAGCGTGAAAATCCAACTTCAATTGGGTGTGCAGGATCAAAACAAGAGCCAGTTTTGCCACATTGTGGGAGTTTGTAGATCTGTAGTTGATCTTTGCCAGTTTACACCAAATCTACTCATTTTTGTCACGGATCTTTTTCAATGCAATGGTCAAATAACACTTTCCAGTGTTATTAATATAAAAATAGCCACTTAATATTGGTGCTGTACCAAAGTCTTGCAGAAAGGCCTTTCAATATAATATTCCTCAGTGAGACACCACATATTTTTCATTTTGAGGTATAAAAAGAGAACTTTCATATTGGGATAGTCTTTTTTAGACCAAGGTATGAACTAAAAGCTTAGTGGAAAAAAAGCCCCATAGAAATGTGGAGAACAATTAAAGCAATTTTTGAAACCTCATGTAAATTCTATTTTGAGATCTGAGGGAGGACCTGTTGGGATTCTCCATTTCAGACCTTTTTGCTTTAATGCTGGTTCTGTGGTTTCTGACTCTGGCTAGGAATGCCTGTGGGAACCCCTACAAATGGGAGGTTAAATTCAGAACTCAGCTGGGCAACCTTTCACAGGATGTGAAATGGTAAAAACATTGCCACAGGCAGCTTCCAGTCCTGAAAACGAAACTTAAAAATGAAAATGAACTGTCAGAGCTGGGGCTCTGTTACACCAAGGTGGAGTAACATGTTTTACAGTTGATCCAGTGCCATTCTACTGAACCAGATGAAGAGGAGGAAGTCTGCCCTTTGCTGCAGCTGATTTTTGCCCATTCTTTTAACAAACAGCATGGCAAAAATTAGGCCATTTCATTGTGTTTGTGTGCAGCAATCACGCCCAAAAGCTGCTCCATAAATCTCCTGAAGGAGCCTGAATTCTCCTTCCTGGAAGGGAAAGATTTGTGTGGCAATTTTTCGTGGCAGCAAGAGTGAGTATTCTGATGCTGTTGGTCTTTATTTTTACCAAAGCAGCTCTCATGACTGGAAGTAAAAAACAAAATGTTTGTGAGCTTCAGGCACGACGCAATCTGAGGAATTTGGCACGGTGGAGGGGTTGACAAGGCAGGATTCTGAAGGAGCCTTTTCAAGACCAAACTGAGCCATCTATATTAAGGCAGGTTGAGAGGCCACAGATGTCTCCAAGCTCTCTCCCTTGTTTTTTAAATTGTTATTGAAAGAAGAAATTCCATTTGAACGGAGGTCCCGAGGCCCCTGGGCTTGAAAACCATATTGTGCACCCCCCAGCGTGCTCAGGTTGAGTTCATTCAGACTATTTCTGCAGCTACAGTGTGGATCACACTCAGTTCTCCTTTTCTCCCCTAACAGGTTTGTTTCTGGCCATAAATTCTCAATCAGCGGGCGAGCCGCGTTGTCCGATTTCGTAAATGCTGTAGTTAAAACATGTTTAAAGTCAAAAGGAAAAGGATCTGACAATGGAGCATTGTCCCCTTTTTGCAGAACTGAAGTGTACCTTCTTTGATTCGGTAACCTTGCTGCACTTTGGTATGAAATTGCCCCTTTTTCCATCAAACTTGCATTTAAAGTGCCTCATTAGCATGTCTCATGATCAGCAACGATTCTGCAAACCCAACCCTCCTCCCAGTCAAGCCACCATGGTTTCTCTATCTGTTCAACATCTAAAACTCCTTGACAAAGTTCCTTTTAAAATTTACTCCTTTTGTTTCTCCTTGGGTTTTCTGCAAAGATCTTTAAGCCTCGATGTACTCCAAGATGACTCCTGAACAAAAATCGTGTCTGGCCCAGCCAGTAAATCTACCCTCCATTCAATGGGATTAAATAAGTGCTTCACGGCTATTGTGGGAGCCTCTAAAAAGGATCTTGCATCTTTAAGAGTTTCCTACAATAAATTAAACACATCTCACCCATTGTAAAAGAAAAAAAAAAGAAAAAAAAAAAAAAAAAAAAAAAAAAAAAAAAAAAANAAAAAGAGGAGTCTTGATCCAGCCCAGGGGAGCCACTGCAGACCCACAGTGATGCCATCCTTCCAGCACCAAAACACCCACAGATAACAGAGCTTAAATGAACAGCAGCAGCAATGGAAGAGGAGTTTCATCTCTGTAGGAACTCAGCTTCCCATCAGTAAAATATGACCAGTGAAATAAAAGAGCTGTGTAACATATTAAAAGTCTGAAACGGTGTGGGTTATTAAAAAAGAACACGACAGGTTTCTAGTTTGAATTTGCAGTACCTCAGCCTGGAAATTCTCATTTCTTCTGAGATATGTAAGAGCTCAAGCTCAGTGTTCAGATTCATCTGAGCCCCTCTTAAACACAGGCCCAGGAGTAACCCTGCTGATATCACTGAGACTGGTGCCTTGCTTAAGTTTAATCTCATGTTTATACTCAGAGCCAACACATTCAATCCCAACCTCTCAGATCTTTCTGCTCATTTATGAACTGGAACAGAGAAAACTGGAGCTCTTTGAACCAAAACTGGCATTGAAAAAAATGTTTGGTGAAAAGACAAAAAAAAATCTGTGCAGAGAAATAACAAGAGCACCTCAATTTCACATGAAGTCCTGCAGGCTGAGAAGAAGCCACAAACTACAGAATCATCAGTGTGACTGTGACCTGAATTGACATCCATCTCCCTCAAAGGCCGTTGAACCATCTGTCTGAAAACCATCCCCACTCAGGGAGTGTTGAACCATCTACCTGAAGTGAGGCAGCATTTCAAAGCTGAGCTCAGAGCACAGGGAAAGACCCAGCACCACTGGGCACCAGTCTGGTGACTTTGCTGCAGCAAAGAATATATCCAATAAATTTGGAAGTATCTTTTAATTCTTCTGTGAAGATAAAGGCCTTCGTTGTGTTCTTTCCAGTCATTACCTGCAGAGGGAAGAAATGCAACCCAGCAAGGTCTAATTCTGTCTTAAATCCAAAGGGCTAATCAACCATGGAACATTAGCTGGACTCTCTGCATCCCAAGTGTAAATGCAACACAGGCAGTGGAAGCAATTTCCTCATTAGCAGTGATTAAAGAATGCTGAAACAAAGTGCCTTGAGAGAGCAGGGGAGCACAGGAGGAAGTGCTTCTTGTATAAACCAGGCAGGAGAGCAGATTGCTATCACCTCTCCCTGTTCCTCTTGCTTTAATCCACCAGACTTTATTGATATTATCATCCAAACATTAAGGTAAACTTAGTTCTGTGCTTTCCTGGTGTACGTGGCACAATCCTCTTGTCCCTGATCTAAGGTGAAAGCAGAATCAGTCACATTCAGTCACTTTTCCTGTCCCTCAGGCTGGACAGAGCTTGCAGAGAATTCCAGCATAATTTTGTGACCCTTTTCCCTGCAGCCACTCTCGTGAGCCCGGTCATGCAGGTGTCCCCCCTGCAGGGACCCTGCTCCTGCAGAATTCACTCACAGCTGTAACTGGTATCAATTCTCACAGCTTTGCTGGAGCAGATTGGTGTTTTCTGATAGTTCTGGGTTGTAGCCTTTTGTCCAAAAATATCTACCAAGCCTGGAGAACATTCAAAGCAGAAAACTGGCTGGTTCACAATACAATCTATTTCGAGGTCAGGCTCATCCTTTCTGAAGTTTTGACCTGCTTGTGTCTGTGATACCCAACCAAACACCAGCTGATGTGCTTTGGTCCAAAGTGAGCTTTGGTGAGCCTTTTCTTTAAATCAAAAGCACCTACAAGTCAGCACTGTCATTATAATTTTATTTTATTAGTTGAGAATTCCTAAAGCACCGATATATAATGAGCAATATTTTTATGAGTTATGAGATTAGTTATTCTTAACTCCCTGTAGGAAAAGCCACAGAGATGATCTCTTTTGGGTTCATGTACATTACAAATGTGCAGTATAGAAAAAGTCACCATAGTTTGGAAAAAGGGAGTGAAGGATCCTCTATGAAAAATGAAGGTCCCTTCCCCCAAGTTAGCAGGTGGTAGGACAAGAGGAAATGGTCTCAAGCTGCACCAGAGGAGGTTTAGATTGGATATTTGGAAAGATTTCTTCACCCAAAGGGTTGTCAAGCAGTAGGACAGGCTGTCCAGTGTTGCTCTGTCAGACACGAAACACTCAGGTAACTCAGGAGCTCAGCCACCAAGGCTGGGCAGAGAGCAAAAAGAGCCCCAGCCTCTCTTTATTCTTATATTGATACCTTTTTACAGACAGTTATGGATTGGACAAAGAGGTTACCACCTCTGAAATTCCATAGGTGAGAAACACAGCCCATCACATTCTCCAGCCCAGAAAGAAGAATGAAAAACAACATCCAAAGTACAAAACAATCCTTGGCCGGTTATAGAAACATGGATTGTTTACACAAAATCTGTGAGAGCCTTTGCTACCAACTATAAACACAGCACTCTAGAAAAATCAGGGTGACACTCCAGGGCACTGATGGAGCCACCATTCCTGGGGATGTTTAAAAGCCATGAAAATGTGGCACTGGAGATGTGGTTTGGTGGTGATCATGGTGAGGGGAAGACTGGGCTTGGGTGATCTTGGAGGTCTTTTCCAATCCAGACAATTCTAATTCCTTTCTATGAGGGAAGAATGATTCACAATATCCAACAACAAATGTCAGCTAATAAATTCATAAATCATTGTATTTATAAATACAATTCATAAATTGTTGTATTTAAGTCATTCCTGATCCTCTGACGGNGAGGTCAGGCTCATCCTTTCTGAAGTTTTGACCTGCTTGTGTCTGTGATACCCAACCAAACACCAGCTGATGTGCTTTGGTCCAAAGTGAGCTTTAGTGAGCCTTTTCTTTAAATCAAAAGCACCTACAAGTCAGCACTGTCATTATAATTTTATTTTATTAGTTGAGAATTCCTAAAGCACCGATATATAATGAGCAATATTTTTATGAGTTATGAGATTAGTTATTCTTAACTCCCTGTAGGAAAAGCCACAGAGATGATCTCTTTTGGGTTCATGTACATTACAAATGTGCAGTATAGAAAAAGTCACCATAGTTTGGAAAAAGGGAGTGAAGGATCCTCTATGAAAAATGAAGGTCCCTTCCCCCAAGTTAGCAGGTGGTAGGACAAGAGGAAATGGTCTCAAGCTGCACCAGAGGAGGTTTAGATTGGAGATTAGGAAAGATTTCTTCACCCAAAGGGTTGTCAAGCAGTAGGACAGGCTGTCCAGTGTTGCTCTGTCAGACACGAAACACTCAGGTAACTCAGGAGCTCAGCCACCAAGGCTGGGCAGAGAGCAAAAAGAGCCCCAGCCTCTCTTTATTCTTATATTGATACCTTTTTACAGACAGTTATGGATTGGACAAAGAGCTCACCACCTCTGAAATTCCATAGGTGAGAAACACAGCCCATCACATTCTCCAGCCCAGAAAGAAGAATGAAAAACAACATCCAAAGTACAAAACAATCCTTGGCCGGTTATAGAAACATGGATTGTTTACACAAAATCTGTGAGAGCCTTTGCTACCAACTATAAACACAGCACTCTAGAAAAATCAGGGTGACACTCCAGGGCACTGATGGAGCCACCATTCCTGGGGATGTTTAAAAGCCATGAAAATGTGGCACTGGAGATGTGGTTTGGTGGTGATCATGGTGAGGGGAAGACTGGGCTTGGGTGATCTTGGAGGTCTTTTCCAATCCAGACAATTCTAATTCCTTTCTATGAGGGAAGAATGATTCACAATATCCAACAACAAATGTCAGCTAATAAATTCATAAATCATTGTATTTATAAATACAATTCATAAATTGTTGTATTTAAGTCATTCCTGATCCTCTGACGGTGATTCTGGCACTTCCTCCCAGTGACACAATATCAGTCAGCTGCTCCAGACCTGGAGTTTTAAGGTGCAAATCTCCAAATTGTGAAATCAGACCAGGATCCTGTCCTGCTCCTCATCCTGCTGCTCCCTCTTGGCTGCTGCACTCCCCCATTTCAGACTCAGCCCCTGCCCACCCTTCCTCCATCCCCCTGCTCCCAAGGCTGGCTCTGAGACTCTGCAGGAAACAACATCTGAGCTCTCTTTAGGATGGCAGGACACCAGAATTCACCATCCTGACCTGAAGACAGGCCCTGTTCCTCCTGGCAAGCTCTGGCAGCAATTACCAACAGAACAAAGTCATAGGAAATGGTTTGCTTTTTGTTTTTTAATTCCACTGGGTATGTCAAGGACAAGCTTTCCTGCTTTTTATAGCTGATAACTGAGGTGGTTACAGATTCTAGAGAGGAGAAGGAAATGCAGGACTCTCTGCCAAATGACAGGGGGCATGAATCAAACAAACAAAAAAAAATTGCAAAGAAAAAGAAAAAAAAAGGAGAGAGAAAATAATAAAATGAAAAGGTAGAAAGGAATTTCATGTCTGGTAAGCACAGAGGGCTGAAGAACTTGGAAAATCACAAGCCTTCCACTGTCCATCTAATGCTGGCATTAAGGGAAAAATTCTATACACCATAGGAAATCAGTTCAGAGACCAATTACCACAAGTTACANATAATAACAGTAATAATAATAACAGTAATAATAATAATAATAATAATAGTAATAATAATACAATAATTAGACACCTGTGTTTGGTTCCAACACCAAAAGGAGCTGAATGAAATTGTGTCTTCATTTGTTCTGAGTTTCTGGGTCTGATTTCTTCCAATCTCAGCCAGAAAAGATCCCAGAGCACTTGCTACAAAATTCCAGCAGCCACTCAGAGAGGTGTACCATTCCAAAAGCATCATCTTTGCCATATTTCAGAAGAGAGGCAGCCTATCATGAGGGACCTCAAAAAAAAACCAGAGAAAATGCAAATTAAAAAAAAAAAAACAGTCAGTGTTTTCTTTTCCAGGTGCAGGATGTGATAATAATGAGCTCTAATATCATGTTCCTCTCTGAGCCTTAGTACAGGGAATCACATCTTCACCAAGAGCCTTTAACAAAAGTGTCACTTTCTGAAATTCCCAGAGTATAAATTCATTAATTTAGTCAAAAATCCAAAAGACAGGTAGACACAAAGCCAATTTGATAAATTAGGGATACGTTTTTTCTTTCTCCTTTTGCTTTTCTGTTGCTCAAAAAAGCCCTCACTTGGTTCCTCACTTCAACCACCATTCATTTCCACAACATTCACAGAAATTGTTGAATAATTACAATTATTCCTGCAAGAAAAATCTTTCCATTGCCCAGATCTGTGTGTGCATCCAAACTGGTCACTCAGAGGAAATAGCTGCTCCAGAATATTTCACCTCCATGTTTTCCATACTGTTTTTTGATTCTTCTCGTGAATTCCTTTTTTTAAAAGCCATGAAAAATCCTTTGGATAGGAAGAAAGGCTTTGTACTGCTCCCATAGAGACCTTGTGACCATGTAGATGCTGTAGAGAGAAAGTGATGGCTGTATTTCATTTATTCCAAGCCCACTTTGGAAATTATACCCCAGAAAGAAGAGGAAATCCTGTTCCTGAAACGTGTGGTAGAACAGCTCCTATAAACACAGGACACCAAACAGCATTTTAGGGCAAAAGCAAAGATCAGAACAATCATGTGAGATAATTGAGAAGNTTGTCTTCCACTTTGAATTTAGCAGATAGCTACGAAGTCAATTAATAAAGCAAATGGCTTTTTAATAGGAAGTACAAAAAAACCTCATAAAAAATAAAATTGTCTTCCACTTTGAATTTAGCAGATAGCTATGAAGTCAATTAATAAAGCAAATGGCTTTTTAATAGGAAGTACAAAAAAACCTACAAAAAATAATCTTCCACTTTGAATTTGCCAGATAGCTACGAAGTCAATTAATAAAGCAAATGGCTTTTTAATAGGAAGTACAAAAAAAAACTTCTAAAAAATAGTCTTCCACTTTGAATTTAGCAGATAGTTATGAAGTCAATTAATAAATCAGGATGTAGGATCTCTCTGCTTGATGACACCCCAATTCCACACCAGATAGAAGCACTCATAAAAAAAAAATCCACAACTATTTGCACGTGAGAATTCTGTAAGAAAAAGACCATTGAAACTACAGCCAAGCATAATTAAAGTTACACAAGTGCTGCTTCACAGCCCAAAATTGTGTTGCAGTCTGAACTTCTTCCCCGTAGAAGGAAGTTGATCAGGAAAAAAACATCTTCTACTTTGGGGTCATGGATTTAGGGCAGCCTGGACCAGATTGCCACAGGTCAAATGCTGCTCCCAGCTGACAGTGCTGCACTGATCCACTGGAAAAGCAAAAGTGGAAAATCTCAGTTTTCCTCTTGATGGACAGGTGTTGCCCTGACACAAAAAGCCAGCCCACCGTCCCATTTTTGGTTTGCTGCCTGGAATCCTTATGGAGAGCCTGAAAGGGAGACAATGGGTGGAAATGGCCATGGGAAGTTAATGACTCTCTCAGTACCACAGATGGTCACTCCAACTCCAGGAAATTGCCTAAAACTCCCTTGTTCAATTAGAAGCAAAAAGCTGGAAAAGCTCTGTATGAGCAGCAAATTTGACTGGAGTTTCCCGCAGGATGAAGTGCAGGAAAAGGGAGAAAAAAGGACTTTTTGGTACCTACTCAGGCAGGAGGAAGATGTTTTATCACATCACAGAGCAAGGATTTAACAGCCACCATAGGACTGTCATGAAGGAATATTTAAGTTTTGTAATCACCTTTTATAAATTTTGACACCAATAAAAAAATCACTTGGAAGAAGTGAGATCAAAATCATAATTAATCTGATTTAATAGGAGAGGTCTGAATATCACATTTGGTAAATTCCTAATTATTTACAAATTTATACGAATCCCATATAGTTTAAAACTGTGTTGTATCCACATCTCCTGATTTTCAAAGAGCAAAATCACTGAGGATAAATAATTTGATATACTGGACACAGATGAATAGAATTCACGTGACAAATCCTGACATGACAATAAGATCTTTGAAACAACGCTGGTATCTCCCTCAGAAACTGGACAAAAAGGATTTTAGTCCACTTATCTTGGTGAATTTGAAAGATATCCCTGTTCCTTAGACTCCAGCCATATCCCTCTGAGGTGTGTTTCCATCTTTGCTGCTAAAGTTGGCTTTCTGAGGGAGACAGATTTAAATTTAAACTCAATACTCTGGACATCCTTTTCGTTTTCCATAGTGTCATTGCCTTTGTTCTGCACTTTGAGAAGCCTGACCTGAAACCAGTAATTCATCATCCTGCCCAGTGAACAAAAAGGGAGAGCCTGTACAATGGAAAATGTTGCTGAGGGTCTGCTGCTCTTGCCAAGCTCTATCTAAAATCATTCCTTGATCAAGGTCCAGCCCATTTTATTTTTATCTCTTTCGTAACACAGGTGAAACAACTTGGCAGAAGGCTGCAAAAACCATTGGTGGAAAGACAGAAGAGCTACTGGGTACCACAGGAGCTGGCAAGACACAAAACTGTTCCCAGACAGAGCTACCAGGAGCATGTAAATAAAAACACAACTTCCATAGAGCTCTGCCACAGCCTGAGAGCTTTTTTAATCCATCTCCAAGGCAGGATCCACTTGTGCCTGGCTCAGCCACAGAATCCAGCCCACACTTTTTATCCATCCACATCCAGATCAAAGTGTTCATCCCCAACAAGCACAACCATTGAGGTAAACAGGGGTGTTCCAAGTGGCTCCTAAAGAAGAGGTGTCTGAATATTTTCCAAAGGTGTTTGAGCAGAGTGAACGATGATTTCATATAAAAACAGCATGAAGGAAAATCTAAGCCACAACCAAGAGGCAAAGCATGACTTTGCTCCCATAATTATCAGACCTGTGATCTGGATCCCTCTCAACATCCTCCTGTTTGTTCATTGTGGACACAAATTGTTGGCAAATCGAGTTTGCATTTCATCCCTTCAGTTGCCAATGTTTCATGGGAGTGAAGCTCTGACCTCTGTGTGAGCCTGGTCTAAAATGCAGCATGGAAACCAGTCTTAAATGAGCCATGCCAATGGAAACCAAACAGGCAGCTGCTCACATTGAACAGGTAATTCCCAAACACAGAAAATTGATTACAGGTTGAGAGTAGAGCAGATCAAGAAAGTAGAGTAGTCAAATACAACTGGGGTTTTACCCAACACAAAAAAAATCACAGTCAGAGAAGGAAGCATTTCATTTCTGTTGACTCAATCTATTAATTAAGGTAAACACAGCTATTTTAAGTTCCAGGCAATTTGTGTATTTTTGGCCTAGAAATGAGTAATTATCTTGTTTGTGACTAATCCCAGTAGGAAATTTATGAGGGCCAAGGGCCATTTGAGAAACACAGGGTCTGATGTGAGTACAGGAGACTGCACTGGAGGTATTTTTCTGCTTCCAAAGAGCATTTTACAATTACTACCCTTTTTTCAAACTAAAAAAGGAAAGAAAGCAATTCAGGCCTCTAAAACAACATCTGACTTTGTTTCTAAACCTAAACAGATTTCAGATTACCAGATCTCACCCCATTTTCTGTCACAACTTTATAATCATTCACAAAGACTCACAAATCAGGTGTGCACTCTGATTTTGCTTCAAAATAGAGAGAAACCAAATTTCCCACCTCGGTTCTCATCAAGGTCCTGGTGATCTCCTGATTAAAGGAAATGCTCTGTTTTGAGCCTGACACCACATCTATGGTCAGGTGCTGTGTGTGTCATGTGCAGACAAATGTTCAAATCCAATTTAATCGACAGGAACAGAATTGAGGGGTTTGGTCACCTGCAGTGGCTGGGAGGAGCAGCCTTTCCATCACACAAGCTCACATTTGTAACTTTACAGGGCACATTAACCAAATATCTTCCAGAGACATGAATTTCGTGGGGCTTTCCAAGGATTCTGGGGGTGGAAAAATGTGTTCCATTTGAGAGTGTGCTCTGTCTGTGCCACAGTGCCTGTGGCAGCTCATGCTTTTTATCCATCCACATCCAGATCAAAGTGTTCATCCCCAACAAGCACAACCATTGAGGTAAACAGGGGTGTTCCAAGTGGCTCCTAAAGAAGAGGTGTCTGAATATTTTCCAAAGGTGTTTGAGCAGAGTAAACGATGATTTCATACAAAAATAGCATTAAGGAAAACCTAAGCCACAACCATACAGCAAAGCAGAAAAAAATTCCTCCCTTCCAGAAAGACAACTCCTCTTTTTCAGTGTCACCTGCAGGATCAGCTGCAAAGTACTCACACAACAGGGAGGATTTTTCAAGTGTTTTCTGGAAAGGTCAGCAGTGCACCTGGAAGATTCATGGGTCAGACATTCTCTGTTTGTGCTCTCTGGATTTCTGGGTAGCTTTGATTCATGTAGCACAGGATTTGTACAGAATCCAGCTGCTGCAAGCATCATGAAATTTGTACATTAAATCTGTCCTCTGTGTTAAAGCTGCTCTCCAAAAAGGTTCTGGCTGCCCAGGAAAAAAAAAAAACCAAAAAAACCAAACTGGGATGATTCTGCCAACTGCATATTTTATATTTTACTAAATTTTAGTGCTTTGTATAAATGTGTGATGTGTTGCAAGGCTCACCAATGTCAGCAAATCTACATTCAGGATGATTTTCCCCTCTGCACTCTGCCCTTGTTAGATATTGTTAATAGAGCCTGATAATAACTCACTCCAGATTTACCAAATGTGTTAAGTCTTTATCCAGAATGCTTGGCAGGGATCAGAGCATGATACCTTATTATTATT
>VZTZ01022392.1:0-26434 GCA_013400955.1 Drymodes brunneopygia | reverse complement strand
TTTTTTTTTTATTTTTAACTGCATAACCATGGAGACTTTAAAATATTTTTACCAGTTAATGACTTTTCTACTTAGTTCAATATTACCATGCCACACACTTATAAATATGAAATGTAAAATATATACTTAACATTTATGTATTTTATATATAGTATGTTATAACAGGGAATACACATATACTATATATGAAATATATAATCTAATAGGTATTTTCTATGTATTTTAATAAGAATCCTTTTCATGTTCTTGGCATTATGAAGATAACCATGTGGAACAGATATAACTTTCTCAATATGAATGTTACTTAATAGAAGACTTAAATTTGAATATTTAGTTCTTCCTGTAGTATAATATTGTGGATACATTTCTCACAGTTACTCAGAATTTAGTCACTGTAATTAATTAACTGCAGGAATAATGTAGCAGTGTACTCCAGGAGTAGAAGGAAACTGTTGATTTGGGTATTGAACACCAACAGGAAAAGTTCCAAAGAATGGTTACAGATAGTTTAAACATTCCCTCAAACTAAATTTCTTATTTTCAGTTTGTGCTTACATACTCAGTATTTTAAGAAATGGCAGCAACTGCCTTTCATGTTTTCAGAAGCTGGTCTAGAACTGCTGGTCTTTTTTGCAAGATAATGAGAAGATTCTCCAGGATGCAGTGTTTAATAAGCTCTATTAATTTTTGCCCTGGGAACACCATGGTGAAACAGAGGAGACTGAGTTTGTAAGAAATACTGTATTCATTTCTACATCCTTGACTGTGGTCTGCTTTTTCAACTAAAGCTGCCAGGTGAATTGGTGGCTCCAGTAGAAGTCAACAGTTTCAAGTGAAATTTTATACTATTAACTGATGAAAGGGTACTGCCTTTCAGGTAATTTTTAGTCACTTACAGAGATTTTTGAGTTATTTTAAAGATTATTCATGCCTACCTGTAGCAGTAGTTGTGGGCTGACTTGTGGAAAATGCAAATGGAGTTGTTGTAAAAATGCCACATTTAAAGATGTCTCTGCTTATTGTTCCATTAACATTGCATGTTGCACTGAAACACCACCCAGTTCCATCTGTGGTGTTGTAGATGAGTTCACCACATTTATAGCTTTTCCCTTCATAAATGCAGTTGCAGGCTGTAATTCAGAAGAGGTTTATTGTCAGTTCTGGCATCTATGAAAAGATAGTATCCAATATTTCTTTTTCTAAATAATTTTTCTTAGTTGTACTACCTTTGTCATCGAACTTGCACTCTAAACCTTCTGATGTGCACTCACTGAAAGAGAAAGCATAAAAATCCATATAATTTGTGACTGTGATGTAATTTTATTAGTCATCTTTCTGATAGATACTGGCATCAAAAGGCAAGGCACTTTATTTGTGTTTACTCCTAGAGCATTCTTTTCACTTTGGATCATTTTTTGGCCATTATTTTCCACAATCTTCCTTTATATTAAACCCAAACTTATAAATAGAAGTGAAGTCAAATATTATGCAAACTTACAGGTAGAAGTCTTAAGGAAGACTTTCCTTATTTCCTTCATATCGCTTTCCTTGCCTTTGCAATGTTTTTGTCCAAAATAGAAGGCTAAAAGGGAGAGTCTAAATGCTCAAACGATGCAATATGTAATAAAATCCTTGGAAGCAGGCCACTATTAAATATCTTTACTCGTGGCACCACAGTTTTTCTGCCACAGGAATGTGAAATAGAGATAGCCTAGTCATAAAGGACTTCTTGTTCTCCATGTATCTTTATGCTGAGGATTTACAATATAATCAGGAACAACTTCAATAGAACATAAAATCACATTAAAACTTCTTATTGATGTAGTAGGAAAACTGGCATTAGATCATAAGGCATTATTTTTACACAGGTAGCATAAACTAATCCTGCATGTAACAGGACCATACAACTTCCCCCTGGAGTTTTGATCTTTTTCCTTGTATATGATGAGGTTGGTATGTTAAGTCTTACCATATATTGCATTCATCCCGTTTATATATCTTTCCATCTTCATCATCGTAACAGTCACAAAGACTAACACACTTCATCTGATCCTCATGAAAATATGGCTTGTCTGGTGGGCAGTTAGGGTAACAGCCTGCAGGTGGAAAAGGTAAGAATGAGATACAGTCAGCAAAGGTTTTATTTGCACCGAATGCATTTGCAGGTCTTGTTTTTAATAGTCATCATGTTTTTACTTCATGTTTTGCAGTAGCTCTAGGAAGTAATGCAGAGTTAGTAGCTTCAGCAAAGCCTATCCCTAAGAACTTCATCCTAGAAATCTTCTTACTCCAGTTTCCGTCCTCTGCCTCCATTCATGTGAATGTAATGATATTAGAGAAAATTGAATTGTGCAAATGCAGCTGATGGGAGAAATACACTCCATTAAAGACAATTAAAAATATAATAATATGTACCCAGTAGGAGGTACTAGCAGCTATTTTTACCTTCTAAACCTGGCAAGTCATTGAGGCATTTTCCACTTGGGTTCTTACAGGTCTTCATACAGGAAGCACCACAAGGCTTATAGTGCCATTCACATTCTCCTTGCTGATTGTAGTAATCACAGAACAGCGCTGAGGAGAAACAAAGTTGGACATATTCAGGAAAAAAAAAGAGCAAGTAGCTTAAGCATGAAAAATCTACACAGTGAGATATTAATGCACGTATGTAAGTTATTGCACATTTAGCTACACTTTCAGAAGTGTTTATGACATAAAACTTACGACAAATTGATGGGCTTCTCCAGGCTACGCATACACCAACTTCACTGCATGCTTGAGCATAGGCAGCTACTGCTGTGCAAAAGCAATCACAGTCTCCTCCACTGTTGCAGGCACAAGCATCTGTCACACATGCTTGGTAATATTTTGCTGGTTCAACCTGTTATTAAACAGAAATATAATACTATGCATCCTGCATTCTAAATGATTTCTTACCTTTGCTAGAGTAGTTGTCTTACAATTGTAGTATCTCAGAGGAAAGGCCTACATTGGTAATTTCTTTTTCTTTTGTAAGACACTGTAAGACACCAGAGGTAATGCCAAATGGTACATCCAAATCATATATTGACAGATTTTTAGAAACCCAGACTTGTATCCTAGTGTAGGATTAGATTAATTTTCAAAAAATATATTAGGCAACCGCAGAGTTACCTGACAACATTTGTTATGCAATTAGTGTCAGGTAAAGGCTATGCTGATACCTCATTCCTATGTTATTATTTCATTGAGCTTATCTTCTGTACCTGGTATATGAGAATTTTTATTCAAGTCAGGCTGCAAGGAAATACATGGTAATTATGAAATTATTATTCTTTTGCAATTATTTTTCTTTTGTAAATGTCATTTTATTTCTTAAAAGTAGGGACTAAATCTGTCCCATTGAGGGGGATTCAGACTGAAGTTATCCTGGCACAATATGAAGTGAAACATGTTAATAAATGAGGCATGCATGTTAAAACCTATGAGAATAGCACCTTCAACAACACACAGACTTAGTTTTTACACAGTAAACTTCTGCCCTGGTAATACCTGAGAGTGACAGGCAGCAAAGACGTTGCTATTGATGATGCTACACTGCTTCTCTGACCAGGACTTCCGATAAGGGTTGGTAGAACAGGGGTCCTTGACACTGGAAGCGTCAGGGCATGTAGAGGAAACTTTCCAGCTGTTTCCAAACTCTAGGACATTCTGTACTACAGATTGACTCCTTGTAGTAAAGTCATTGACGCTGTTGCCATCATAATTTCCACAGAGACCACAGACTTGGCCCTGCAAAAGGAAATAAATAAAACAATAAAAGATGTAAGAAAACTTGAAACAAAATCTGAAAAGACTGAAAGAATACTTGAAATTTAGCTCTTAGAATGGTGGCATTTCATTCTGTCAGTCCTGAACATGTTCATACTCTAGAACAGAGGAGCAGAGTATGTCCACTAAGGCTAGAAGGACACTGTTGTTAACGTTTTTCTTTTAAATATGAACAATAAAATATGACCATCTTTGTCATCGTAACCTTCTGTCTTTGAGGTGTATTTTTAACAAGAAAATGAGGACTTGCAGATGATTAAGCTTTTCATTTAAGCCTTGTTTTATACAATAGCTATACATATAAAAAAACCGTTCTAACTATTAAAAGCCTATAAGTATTACCAGTTCAGCCACCTAATCTACTCATTGAATCTTTACCATTAAAGCAGCTCACAGGTGTATAAAGAAGTTACATTTTCCTTGTGCATCCAGAAATATCCCTCATTCTGAATGTATGAATCTATACAATTGTGATATGCTGCAATACATGCTTTGTCTATGAAACTAAGGTGCATACTTTTCATATTACTACTATTTTTGTAAAATGCCAGTGGTTGAGGCAGCAAAAGAACCTACAGTACTGAAACAAATTGGTATATCTAGTTCTAATTTATGCTTAGATTATACCTAATTTAAATGTCATTGTGGTATGCAATAAGATAGCAAATTCCGTATTCACTACAGTTTTTTGTGCTTATATATCATAAGCTAAAAGAAGGAATATGAAAATTGGAATTAATTTTCCTTATCACCTGTGTAGTTATGTGCTTGACAAATACACGGTAGCATACAAGAGGCTTTCACTCATAATATTCACTCATAATACACTTCCTTGTTCTTGAAGTGTGGTAATTTGTGTGTCAACGATAACTGGAAACCATGGATTATTTTCAAGATAAAGCCTACTCAGTTGATTTATACACATGTAGTTATGTAATTTTAACAAGTCTGATGACCTTTAACAAGGTTCAGTTTGTAATTTCAACAAAGTCAAGTCCAAAATAACATTTTGCCAACTCAAGTTTTTTCAGGCCAAATAGGCACTGGAAGGTGCCTTCCAAGCTCAGAATGGCAGCAGAATGATGACATGGCTTCCTGAGGTACCAGAGGAATGGAAAACAAGGTGGGATAAACTGCAGGAATGCTAGAGACATCACTATTTGGATCCTGGCAGGGTCTCAACAGGACTCACACCCAGTCAAACCCGGACAGTAAATTGCCACTGAACTGCTAGTTCCTCACCTTGAAACCAGGGCTGAGCTTGATGAAGATGCTGGTTTTCTTGTCCCACATGAGGATCACTCCGCTTTTGGTCTCAATTACCATGTACATTCCCATATAGCGGACTGTGTATGGCACCTCGTCATTCTGTCCTCTCTTTACAACACTGATGCGCTCTTCACCAAGGATCAGCTCATAGCTCTGAAACAGGAAGGAAAGGTTGTGAGAAATGAGCTCATAGCTGCAGCTGTGCTCTCAAACATGTTTTTCTGCTTTTAAGAGGATTATGAATAGTTTATATCATGAAAACAAATAATCAAAATGCAATAAATCAAAGCTATATAGTTCAAAACTCAAGTTCCTGGAAGTGTGGTAACAGATATTTTAAATGGCATAGGTCAAAAAAGTGTCTTTTGACTGTCATGGAGGAACTACATTACACACAATAAAAGAATCTTCTGACACATTAGGTGAAATTTCTGCTAAGACTATTTTCCTTTAGATCTTTTCCCAAGGATGATCTAAGATAGTGTGGGAAGTGGAAAACATAGGAAGGTAGGAAGGTCTACCAAATATTTCACTTGAATGTGATGTAAACCCAATTTAATAGTTGCTTTTTAAAATATTTTCTAAGTTCTTTGAAGCAATAGAAATCTAGGTTTCTCCTAAGCCTTAGCAGGTACAAAACAAAACTGGTCTACATGCAAAACCTTCTTACCTCGAAGAAAACTTTGATAGACTTTGAGCAAGTTGTCCCAGTGTTGCCACAGGGAATATTTTCCGTGACAACCCTGAAGGTCCCATTGGCTGAGCCACTTTTCCCACAATGGTCCTGGGTAGAGAATAACATTTAAAAATATATTATTTTTACAGATATGATGAAGATTACCTCTCATTTGCTATTGCTAACTATCAGTACCTGGACTAGTGTGTATTCACAGTTTCCATTGAAGCTGAACCTTTTGTCGTCAAAGGTATTGTAATGACCATCTCCATAAACAGCACAAGTGCCCAGACATTGATCTTTGGTACATTCCCACTTCCTATTCTTGCATACACTAGAAAAAAAGAATGAAATATTTTAATAATAAAACAACTCACTGTTTTGTGTAGACATATCTGAACAACCAGTATTTGTTTGGCAACCCATACCTGCCAAATGCTACATTGATGCTGGAATTAAAATAGTCCTCTACATTTTTCATGTAAATAACTAAAGCAAATTTCTGTTCTGCTATTCTGAATACCTTAACTGCAAAACAAGATATTTAATGTACCCTGTAGTCCTAAAGGTTTCCTCCCATTCTGTGCTATGGCCATCTGACAGACATCAGAAGGCAACCTGCTCATACTGTGTAATCCAAAACTAAAAGATCCATCAACGGATTAAATTTGCAATCCAAATCTTTCCTCGCTGTTGTATTATATAAGGTCTTTAGAAAGGCAAATGATGGAACCAGGAGTGTTACTTCTGCAGATGTATTTACCAGGTGTTACAGTCAAAGTTGATCTTTTCCCCAGGCTGATACATGGCTTCATTGTGAATACATGGACATTCCTGTTCAGGGATACAGCCACCATTCCCATCTAACACAAGCCCATCTGGGCACACGCAGCCAGATGTACATTGTGAGCTATACTGGAAAAGATAAGAGAAAAACATAATTTTAGAGTGAATTGATCACATTAGAAAAAGGAAGATTAAATTCTCATAAAAGGTGCCTTATATGGTCTTATTGCTGCCCAGCTTAAATAGGAGAGAACTATGAAATAATTAAAGGATAATGGAACAAAAAATAAGTTATTAGATATAGATTTAATAGAATATAAATCTGTTAAAGATAAATGTTTTATGTATACCAATCCTGATTGTTCAGCTGGAACCTGTGACATTTAAAGCACATTGAATCTTGCACTTTGTAGTGGGTGATTTGTGACTGAATGGACTTTTAAAAAGAAAGACAAATAATATTTTTTTCAGTTTGGTTGAGTTNACAGAACCTGGAAGCACCATTTCATTGGGCCATGACATACTTACACACTGCATATCCAGAGTCTGGCAACTTTTTTGACATTCTGGTCCAGTTGTTCCTGCTGTGTTGTTTTTACAGTCAAAGTAGACCATGGGAGATTCACAGACTAGAGGAAGGAAAGAAGTGGCATGGGGTTTATTCCACAGTTGTAGCCATTAAAACCATCCACAAATTCTTTGGAAATTTCTTATTTCAGTTAGTAGAGATTGTTGACCCTACTCAATCTGCTGATTAGGTTTATTTCAGAGCACTGAATTATCAGAAAAAAACCCACAAAATATTTCAGAAAAAAAAGTCTTTATGTAAAAAGAAGTTTTATGATTCATCTAGTTCACTCCTGCCTTTTATGATAACGGTAGCACTACGAATAAGTGAGAAATACGTCTATTAAAAATCCATTAAGAAGAATCAATTCTATGAACTATTCTGTGCAAGACCTGGTAAAGTGAAAAAAGTAAGTGGAAGATTGTTTTTACCTGGAGTTGGATTTGGGTCTCCAATGCAATTCAGTCTTCCCTGGACACAAGTGCTGTGAGAGAGGAAAAAACTATTTATTTTTTTCTCTCTTCTCAAACTGTATATTGAGATTGAGAGCTACTTATCCCTTGTCACCAAGGTCAGGCTGACAGGCCTGTAGTTCACCAGATCCTTCTTCTGGCCCATACTGTAAATGGGCATCACATTTGCTGACCTCCAGTCAACCAGGACCTGCATGGTTATCGAGGCTGACAAATGACTGAAAGTGGCTCTGTGAACACTGCCACCAGCTCCCCCAGTGCCCTTGGGTGGACCCCATGTGGCCCCATAGAATTGTGTATATTTAAATGGTGTTACAGATCATTAACCATTTCACTTTTCATTGTAGTGGCTTCATTCCACTCTCTGTCCCCATCCTGCAGCTCGGGGGAAGATGTACCATTTGTAGAAGTTGAAAATAGAGTTGAAAGAACTTAAAGTTGAAGAAACTGAAGAGAGAGCATTCTGTTGAAATTCAGGGTGAAACCATCTTACATATACCAGACTTAAATGAGAAAAAACACATTGTTTGAATGTTTTAAAAAATATTCACTTACCACACACGCCCATTTTCATGGACCACTTCTCCAAATGGTATAGGAGATCCTCTGTAGTAGCAGGGGCATTCATTAGCAGGCACACATTTGCCACTCTCATCCATGAAGGTTCCATTTATGCAGGTGCAGCCGTCAACTGGGACAAACTTGATGTTGCATGTGACATCAGGCTCACTCAGAGAGCGGCAGGTGGGTTGGCAGGAAGAGATGGTATAGCTGTAGCTCAGGGATTTGGGACATGAGGTGGTGTATTTTGCTTGAGAGAGGAAAATAAAATAGATTGTTAGATGGTAAATTCTCATGTGAAAAAAGAAAAACCATAGGCAGTAGAAATAACATGTAAACAATACTGTACACCTCTGCTTATGTTTCATTTTCATGTAAATGTATTTCTAAATACTTTCAGAGTTTAATCTGAAAAGCTACTGTACATGTGGAGTAAATGATGCATGCAAAGAAGAAAATATCTTTTTCAAATGAAAGTTCAGAAAGAAGCCTCCATTTGGTGCTGCCATTCATTGCCAAGGCTTCTAATCCTCTTGAATAATGAGGCAAGATTTCTCCCTGAATGTTGTCTGGTATGCTGAAAACAGACATACTGGGTGAGCAGAACCCAGCATGCAGCTTCAAAGACATTTAATTTGTAAGTGTTCTGGTTGGTATTACTAGTACTGTTATTCTAATACATCACATTATCTCTGCAATAACTTGTGATGCTTGTAAAGCCATAGTGAGACTCAAAGTTGCACAGAAACAGGTGGAGGCACTTTCGTAACAACAGTCCTTTTCCTAACCAAGCCACATCTCCCATCTATTCATATTCACTCTTGCCAGCAATGGATTGATTCTAAGGGAACAGCAAAGAATTGCTTCCAGGAGTGCTCTTAACAAAATCCCTTCCTCATCCCTGACTGATTTGTCTAGAAATGAGTAGAAAATGATCTCTGATCAGCAATTTTTATTGATGCGTATTCTTAGGAAATGAGATAGTGGAGAGTACTTACAGCAGACATCAGTCCTCCATCCCTGCAGCTGGATTCCTTTTGCAGCACAAGCTCTCACATAGGAAGACAGGGTTGCACACAGACAGTCCTCACTATTTTCACAGTTACATGTATCAAACATGCAGTTCTAAGAATGAAGAGAAAACAAATGTCTCAGCACTAGTTAAACTGTCAGGCTCAAAAAAACAGTGAACATTATCTTTCCAGTCTTATTCCTTAATCCTTCTTCACACATGCTCACTCATAGACAACAGTAACACAGCTTTATCACTTTCTAATCTTTGTCTAAGGTTCCTGGCAGGGCAAAATGCAGGTAGTGAAAATGCAGTTGATATCTGCAGTTACAATTAGGAAATAGTGGTCTTAAAGTCTGTTATACATTTAACAGCTTCTTGATCCTCTGAACCTTATTACTGGATATGCTGCACAACAGCACCCTAAGCTCTATTCACAATGTGCAGTCCAGACACATAATTTCACCTGTGTTGATACCTGGGTGACTCCTAGTGAGCACAGTGATTTGCAACACGTTGATAGCAGAATGATGCTAATTAAGTAATGGGCTTTCTGTTCCAAGTGGTTATTAATGAGATGCCAGGCTGACAAGGTGACAATTGACTGATATTCAAACAAGCATGTGACATGCCTTTACATACACTATCTGCCTTATGTGTAAAACCATCTGGAGTAAACAGCTGCCTTTTCATCTGCAAAAAAGTCAGGATCTTGCAGCCAGGACTGACAATCGAAATAATGTTACAACACAAAGAGAAACACGTGTTGCAAGAAGGAAGTACTGCAGTACAGCAGTGAGGATACAGGCATTTTGTTAAACATGTCTGGAACAGCTCCTATTTCTATTGTTTCCAAAGGGAAAAGCAGTCTGACACAGTACCGTGTGGTAAACAGCGGGATTCACTGCGTAGTTACAAGCAGCAAAAGGTCCTGTGCTGTCAGTGAGCAATCCACACCAATGCTGAGCGTATTTCTCTGTGTAAAGGGGAAACAAAAAATGCACATTACTCTTTGTATTTCGTTAGTCACAAACCCATGCAGCCCTGGTCTATGCAGACCATTAAATCTCTTCTGACATTCCATTAAATCTCTTCTTCTCCTGTGGTTTTTTTTTTTCTTTTCACTCAGCTTGTGGCTCAAGGTTCCTAAAACCAAAGAAGAGGACTTGCTGAAGGGGATGAATTAAAGGTTTCCAAAGATGCTCCTGTAATCCACTTCTCTGACACCAAGTTAGCATCTTGGACATCTACTCTATTTTCAATGACCTTGCAGTTTGCTTCACTTGGTTTTCTGTCACTCTTTTTTTTACATTGTTACTTATCTTCAGTGCTTTCATTTTGAATATTTGTTTCTGATTTCATATATATGTTTTTACCAAATATTTAAGTCTTTATTTTTTTATCTTTGCTTTCCAACAGATGTGTTTTCCTTAGGGATAAGCAAAAAGAAAAAAAAAACCCAGAAGAAATTCTAAGAAGCACTCACCATTATCAATGCTGAGTGCACAGGGATTCTCAAAACTCTGCTGGATATTAGGGCATGAGGCCTGAGTTTTCCATGTATTAGCAAACGCTGATGCTGTTCCTTCAATTATTCCACTTATGACCTTGAAGTCATCAGTTTGGATGTTATTGAAATTTCCACAGAGACCTGTTGAAAAGCAATGAAAAGTTTATACTGCTCTCACTACAGAAAAAAAAAGGACATTGATCAAGGTGTCCTTATAATTCATTCACTCACCACAAGTCTGGTTTTTGAAAGAAGCATCGAGGCGCACAAACACTTGCATCAGGGGTGTGAACTGCACTTCCACCTGGACGCCAAAGCTTGTGTCCATGATCATGAAGAATGAGGAAGGTCTGAACATGGTGACATTAGCTACACATGAGAAACAAAATGGTCACTTTCTGAACAAGGCCAAATGCTGAAAACACAATAATTATTTTTTAATTTCTATTGCAGTTCTTGCATTTCCAGAGGTGAAATAAAGCAAATCTTTGTGAAAATGAGTCAGAAATATAAATCAAAATTTACTGTTCAAAATTTGCTTGCAGCTACCAAGTATTAACTTTCTTTGCTGCCTCAACGTAAGAAGTTGGATATTACTTCTTCAAAGAAAGTAAGTAGGAAAAACTGTGTGGCACTGAGAGTTAAAAAGAATGCTTCTATTTTTGTTTCTATTGTCCAGAATACCTTGGAGCTCTCATTCTGCTGAAGAGAGAAAATAAGAAGATCTGGGGGTCAGAGATATCACATGGAATCCATAGTTATTGAAACAGAGAAAAAAAATCAAATTTCTTTCTAAGCATATAAGTTTATAAGCTTATAACTAACTTAGTTATAAGTTTTTATAACTACAGGGGTAGTTATAAAAAGAGGTAAAGAGGTAAACAGATGTCTTCTGCCTTCACTTTAGTGCGGTGAGAAGGAAGTAAATCTGAGAGTAATCAAATCAGGAGGCGGTAAATGCTGATTGCTACTGTTTGACCTCCTGCCTGTGCTCATCCTGTCTCTCATTTCTCTATGACACCAAACATCCCACTTTACTTCAAAAGCACTCATGTCATTCACTGTTAGAGAAAAAACCTACCTGCTGACATGGGTACCTGGGTGTAGATGGAGTTCACAAACACATCACCATCAGGTTTGACCTCGACGATCTGGAAAGGAAGAGGAACAAAAGGCAACTCTGTGAATCATAGAATGGTTTGGATTGGGAGGGACTTTTAAAGATCATGTAGTTTCAACCCCTCTGCCATGGGCAGGGACACCTTTCACTACACCAGGTTGCTTTGGGCCACATCCAGCCTGACCTTGAACACTTTCAGGGATGGGGCATCGTTGTGGTTTGAAAAGCAAATTAGTGAGACGCTCAAAATCAGAACTACAATTTAATAGGAAAATTTAAATACATGCAATTGGTACAAAAAACGCTGATAGAGTCAACAGATACANCCTTATATCTAATCTAAACCTGCTGTTCTTCTTATGCTGGGGACCCCAGAGCTGGATGCATCACTCCAGGCGGGTCTTCCCAGAGCAGAGGGGAGGAATCCCCTCCCTCACCCTGCTGGCCACACTGCTTTGGATGTAGCCCAGGCTGGCCTTCTGGGATACCAACCATGTGTGAAGAATAACTATAGTCTAAAGAGTAATAATGAGGAGGACTCCAGTGATATTAATTAAACAGATATTCAATAAAAAGGGTAGATCTTTGTGATTTCACCTCCCCCTTATTTCTACTTTGTACACTTTACTAATTTTCCCTGCCAGGAAAGAATTACTTTTAAAGGGACTTCCTTGGCGTTTTAGGGGATTACATCATCTTGTTTTCTTTGAACACATCTTAGTGATTAATTACATCTCTAACTGTTGCAATCATAATTACTAACCTTGAAGCTCATGGTTTTTTTCCATCTAATTGGCAGAGAAAATAGCTTTTTTCTGCTTTGTGAGTACAATGTGTTTCTTAATGAAATTCCACAAAGCCAAATTTATTGCTGATCTGATTTTCATAACAAAATCCATTTCTTTTCACTTGACTAAAACTATCATGTACTCATCGCATATGCTGGAAACCTGACAAAGAAATGCAGCTCCCTGGCTAACTAAGCCCTAGTTTCCTTTCTCCCTGTATTTTTATTGTGCTTATTTTGCATTCTTACAGTTTGTCCTTTATTCATGTTGAGGGTCACTGACTTCAGGCAGGTCTCAGTGTCGGTTAGGCCACACTTGCGTAGTTCTACCAGGATGGTAAATCCATCTTCTTTACAGTCCTGAAAAAAAAGTCAAGTTATTTCACAGAAGACTAATTACAGAAGTTTTTCTTCTAAAATGTTATCTCAATCCTGAAAAGGTATTTCTTTTTCTGGAGAAGATACAGACTCCAGCAAATTCTGGAACTTCTTTGGCTGAAGATTCAATTTTGCCCTGTTTTAATTATTAGGAACAAGAAATATGGAATCTGGGTTTTATTGATTATATCCATATACATATCAAGTTCTATATTCATATTTGGTTGTTTTATTCATGACAACTTCTAATGCTTGATTCAGTTTTACTGTAACTTTCATCTTTCTGTGGCTGGTATCAAAGCAAGACAAAAATTTCGGATAAAACATATCTTGGGTGAACATACAACAGTATATTTCCTTCTACTGAATTGTGCAGATGGGGAAAAAGGAAAGCAAACAGCACACAGAAAAAGCCCCTAAAATATGAAAACATTTCACTTACACATGCCTGTAAATATTGTAATTATAATTAATTTCCAATTTTTCTATTTGAGTTATTTTTAAATTGTTTAAAATGTGTAAAAGCTAAGTGAAATATATCAATTAACTTGAAGTGATTTTCTGTATTTAAACTCCACAGAAATAAAAAAGTAGGCTGTTTTATAATCTCTTTTTCTTTCTTAAGTACATTTACTGTAATTTTTAGAGTTGTACCATTTGGTCAAATACCATATAATAGAGCAACATGGCAAAAATTATGCAGCCCAGTAAGAAAGCTGGATGAGTTGTACTGAAGGTTGCTCACTAAACAAATTCTTAAAACAGACACTGCTCTTCAATTACTCTCTGGCAGAGCTGGAAATTTTTCAGTGGGCACCACACACAGTTACATGACATCCTAATAACTAACTGATGATTGTCATTGGAATGGCAGCATAGCAAACATTTGGCTAAGTGGCAGAGGATTTAATGTCTTATCGTGGGTTGACCTTAATTGAGGCTCCCCACTTAAGGTTCTGACATGTCTGTATGTCAGAAGTGCTAAGTTTCATAAGTGCTGATTATGATCATGTTTTCTTTCTATGAATGTACAAGGCTTTATGACCTAGAAGTATCTTCTGGATCCCACCTTGGAGAGGACGTAGGTGCAGTCTCCGTGGTGATCATAGTGCTTCTTATCATATGTGGAAATGTGGGAACCTCCCACTGCAGAGCACGTTCCTGGGCATGACTTGTCTTGGCAACTCCACTGGCCTCCGTTACAGGTACTGGAAGGATAAAGTTGGGTGAGATCAGTAACAGTGGTCCAGAAAAAGAGGACATACAGGGCTGTTAGGTGCAGCTGATTTGCTATTGCTTTCCCCTTCAAGCTGTGGTTTGACAAAGAGAATCCAGGCTTAAGGTTTTCCAAAACGTGGTGAATTTGTGATGCAACATATTAAAATCAATGACTCTGGTAACCATTCTCATTGCTTATCTAATTGTTCTCCTTCTTTGGACAGGTCAGCTCTCCAAAACAGGTTTTGGATAAATAATTGTTTGGGTTTTTTCAGATAACATAAAGGACAATGATAAGTTAAAATATCTTCTGGTTTGTTGTTTTTTTTTAAATGCAAATGTATCATAAACAAATAAATAAGAGAAGGTAACCTCCCTATCTGCTCCTGATGCAGACTGTGTCTATTTTCAAAGCTGATGTGGTAGAGCACAGGTACAGGATTAATAATTGTGATATCAAGCTTGTATTTTGTCATCCCTTACTTTCTCCAGGGAAAATAAATATTTGCAAATACATTAATGACTACAACTTCATTCCCCTTAGAGAATTCCAATCGTTTGAACAAAATAAACAAAGAGGAAGCATTTTAATTGACTGGTGAGAAATCTAAACATTGTAAATCCTTGCTTTGATCACCATGAGATAGAATGCAAAGCTAGTTATGGCTCTTGCTAAATAAAAAAAATAATGTTCTTTAGGGGTGCTTTAGAAATGTAACGGTCAGTTAAACACATATATCAATTATCAATGATGCAATTGCATTTAATAAACTATTAAACCCATTAAATATATGAGAGGAAACAGTGAGTTAGAAAAGTGACAAAGGTTACCAGGTCTGGCAGGGCTCTGAAAAAGAAGTTTCTGTAGCATAGGTTTTGCCATTGTAAATACAGGAGCACTCCTGCTGGGGAATGCAGCCAGAATTGTTGATGTCATCAAATAAAGTCCCCAGATTGAAAAAAAAAACCAAAACCTTGATCAATTAAAGAGGCATTTCCTATATACCATTTTATTTGTAACAAATCCTAAGTATCTTCTTAGCAAGAGACCTGCAGTTGTGAGTGGGCACACCAATGCTGAGGACAGCAGGACTATGTCAAATTGCTGAGCGAACCTTTGTACTCTTTAATTCCACCTGCTCTGAAAGAGGGACTTGTAGCACAGGTGGCTGGTTGAAAGATTGGTCTTGATCTGTTTGCTGTTCTTTTTTCCTGCTCTCTCAACATTGCACATGTATTGGCAATTAATTCAGACATCTTGTCTCAGCTGACAGGACAAATGCCTGTCACTTGCAGCTGTGAAAAGTACAACTATATGAGGCTTAAATCCCATGGAACCTACCCAAATCCTACAGGTAAGCTCTTGTTCTTTGAGATCAGATGTGAGTACTTAAGGACTTGCCTGGGGGGCAGAAACAGCCATCAATACAGTGCTCTTCACAAAACAGAGATCGTTGAGAATTCATGCATGTATCAGCACAGGGGGAGTTGCACTCCTGGTACTGCATGTTGTAAGGACACTTCTTGGCTGAAATTTAAAGAAAGAGAGGAAGAGTTGGGTTTTTTTCAGTCAAAAGTAGTTCTAGTTCACTATACATGTAAGTATTTATATCGATTTAAGTTTTTCAGCTAGATTAAAAAAAAACACACCAAAAGCTCTCAAAATTTGCAAGTTTAACCACCTAGATCCCTCTTTTACAGTTGAGATGTGTATCCCATTACTTTGGTGCTGAACTGGCTCAATGATTGGATTTCTGGGGACCACAAGGTAATGACCTCAGAAAGTCAGCAAGGTCAGTTTTTCTACTGAAGGCTCTCTTCCCTATGAACAGCTGTACTGCTAGTGAAATGGAAGACTTAAATTCCTAAAGCTTTAGTATATTTGCATTTTGAGATATCATCAGAAGGTCAAATAGTACCTCATGGGCTTTTGTTTTGGAGCAAATGCTGGTGACAGCATCAACAGCTACCTACCATAAGCAAGTAGATGTTTAAATCAATACAAACTCATAACTATCAAGCAAGAGGAGATAAATAGGTGGTTAGCCAGCCATACACCTGTGAAGATCCAATCAGTTAATTGAGAACAACAAATGTTGTAGCCACCATGAGGAAAGGAAACAGGAATAACAGCAAGAAAGTAAGTATGCCTCATTCTTCCTTTTTGCTTCTCCTTCATTTGCTTCCTTCACAGTACCAGTTAATTAAATTACACTTTGACTCTCATTAGAGTATCTATGTTAGTGTTTTGGTAGTGTTTAATTCAGTTTGCATTAAAATCCTTAGCTCTTTTGCTGAAGTCTTCATGCTGGAACTTATCCATCAGAATTTTCTAAAGAATTCAGTCTTGAACAGCCTGTAACTCCTCCTGCATCCTCAGCATTATTTCAGAGCTTGTTGTTTGTTAGTTACTGAGCTAATGACATAAAGCTGTCTCCAGTGACACTCACGGCACAGTTTTGAAGTTCTCCAGTCCAGGGGCTGCCCACCAGCATGAGCACGCTGCCGGGAGTACTCAGCAAAGGTGTCACAGATGCATGAGCTGTTTTTAGATTCTGTAGAGCGGCACAAGTCATCCTGGCAAGCCTTGATGTAATCTTTAACATCAACTAGGTCATTACAGTCGGCAAATGCAGAGCTGGTCAATGTTTTCTCGCATATGTCATCCTTTGGAGAAAAAAAATAAACAAGTCCCAGTAAATAGAAAGAAGTTTTGGGGGTTTTTTTTGTATTTTTATTTTGTGTAATTATTATGTAGCAGAATCTTATAGCCCTCTTTAAGCTGTTGTTGCCTGAGGGCTTTTCCTATTGACCTGTATGAAGTTGTAGAAGAGAACAGATAAATTTGAAAGAAAAATAAAAGGACAGTCAAAAGATCCTTACGAGATTATCAGGGCAGTTATATGTTGGGATAGAAGTGGAGTCTTCACAATGTTCTGTTGGCCCATCCATTTTCTGCATATTCCCAAACTGCAAGGCTGTCATCTTAATATCTGTAGAAAATAAGTTAGTAATGAAGGTTGGAGGTTTTTGTTCAAAGCAACTGCCTGTTATCTTTTTTCTCTCTCAAGAGTTTGTTTTAAGACTGGCCAAGGCAGTTAGCTCCTTTAAATGTGATCATCTACCCTTCCAAAGGAAGCACTACATCACTACCTCAATTTACTTTGTACAGTACCCTGGAAAAAGTAAGCTTATTACATCTAGATGCACACTAAGATTTTTCCCAGAAAAATAACAAAGTCTTTCCAGATTATATTGAGCCCATATAGGACTGTGGAAAAAAAGATCTAAACAGGGATTTGGACAATGGAGACTGTTGTAAGACAAGGTTTAGGAAAACACTCAAGCTGGGAATAGTTAAAAATATAAGATCTTACAAAGATTGTGCAAATCACCAGGGAAATATAGATATACTGATTTTGAGGCAAAAATGAAACAAGAAATGTACTGTCTAGAAAATAGAATAGCCTTTTGTTTTATTGAATATATTTCTATATTTATTTATCTTATTAGTGAAAATCTGCTCATTTTTATGGAGTTACTTGATTAGTTTTACCAGCATGGTGTACAACAATGGCATGCAAGAGATATGCAATCAGTTGTTAGCACCAGTACTATATTTACACTCAAAGTATTAAATTACATAATCTGATCTCTTTAGTACATATTTTTAAAATCAGATTGAATCATATCTTATGGGGAAACCATTTAACAGGATGGGAAAGAGGAATGCTGATGATGTCAGAGCCTGTTGGAGACCACATAAAACCCATTTTTTTTTGTTTAAAACACTTACTGTTTGAAACTAACTCATTGTATATGGGAAAGCCGTTGAAGTCACCACAAAGTCCACAAGTCTGATTGGCATATTTCTCATTCAATTCCAGCTAAAATGATGAATAGTAGGTTGATAGAAGTTAGTATAAACATTCTGAAGTACAAGACCAGAGAAAACACTTGCACCTGCTGTCTCTTACTATTTCTTGTCAGATCTGTGGAATTTTATTTAGCAATTTAATTCAAACATGAAGGATAGAATAGTCAGCTTAGACTTGATTGCAGAGTCCAAGCTATTGATACTATTGATACGGACTTCAGATTTCACTGTAGTATTTATACTGCTCTTAGCCACTTCCTATTGATTCTTCAGGAATAAAATCAAATCCATGGCAAAAATGAAGGCCTAGGAGAGTGAAAATCTGCTAAAAAATAAATTCGAAGGGGTAATTAGGCCCTATAATAATACCAATAGATAATGATGTAGTGGAAGTGGTTTTTCATCCTGTTTTAAGCAGATGTCTGCTATCCACTAGGTATAAATGCGTGTAATTTTCCTCAGGACTACCTGGGTACAGGCCTATCTTTACTAAGAAAGAATTGCTCAACAGTATGAGATAAGAATGCAATAGCAACACCCTAATCAGATAAAGGCAGGCCCAATCAAAGTTCAGCTCTGGTCTCTGAAGGGGTAGACAGGTCCAGGAGCAGTCCTTACCAGGATGCTGTCCTTTTCATTCCACAATAACACAGCACCAATTTTGCTGCCAACTTTCATGTAAATGCTGCTCTTCTCTATCGTAATACCAGATTGACTGTATGGCAGTTGAACTCTGAGGAAAGGCAGAAAGAATGCTAGTTAACTTCTGATCCAAATGTTTGATAAGAAGAAGGGAAAATCTTGTGGTATCCGGTATCTGTAGAGATTTTAAAATTGTGTATTTTTGGGTAAGAAAAGCAATTACAAAATAAGATGGGTCCAACATTATCAAATATGGATCTAAATTTGGATCCAGCTTCTCAGAGCATTTCATCCAAATGTTATTTTTGAGGCAATCCTTAAGGATTTATTTTGTGTGACAGGAATTAATAGCATTATTTATGTTGGTAAAATTGTCAGATCTATTGAAGAACACACTATTGTTTCCTCCCAAACGCACCAAAGTACTTGGCAAGATTGGAAAAAAAAGTGGATACCAGAGAAGTGTTGTGAATGAACTTACCTATTGCCATCGACCATGACAGCATCCTTTGTTAGTTCTGCAACAACACCTTCGAGTTTCATGGTGATGCGGTTAATTGTCGGAACGTTATCCACCACTTCACGCCTAATCTGGATGTTGAAGTCCTCATAGGGAGTGTTGCAGTGGGAGGCAAACACATAATTACAGAGCCCAGGGAAGGTGAATATGTCTCCATCGAAGGTCTTGAAGTGGAAGTTGCCCCACGTGCTGCACACGCGGCCATTGTGAGCAGGATTGGCAGCTGTGGATTGAAACTGGTTGTTAAAGAATGACTTAAAATCCCCAGCCTTCACATGGAGAAAATCAATTTGTCCAAAGCTTCATTTTCTCACTGAATGCTCTTGCCTGCCTGCCTCCATTAGTTGTTTCCTATCTATCCATTATACAGCTGTGGACTCATTCATCACTCATATCTGATCTATTACTCATATACCCCTACAAATGGTTTTAGTTATGTTCAGCTAGAGCTTAATTAGTCACCTTCATTTCAGCTAAGAAAACAATTTAAGATTATTTCTTAATCACCATGTTTCTCCTCTGAATTATCCATGACTTCCTTTATCAGTGCCTTTCCCCATTTGTATTAAAGTCTTCTGTCTATAACCCCTAAAACTGGACACTTACTGAATACATTTAATTTCCTTTACTTACGTGTTATTGCTAGGTTTGTCAGCAGTGGTGGGAGGAGGTTCAAGTTAGCTGAAATTCTGATAGAAGCTAGAAAAAAACAAGAAATAAGTCAAAAACTAGTATAACAATACCAAAATTTGCACCTAGGACAGACCCAGGAAGGACTAGAGAGTTAATATGCCAGACCCAAGGAAACAATGTTAAGCCTCTTTTATTTTACACGGGTTAAGAGTGCATACTAAAATTCAAATTCAGAATGGTTAAGCCATAAGAAATTGCTTTCAACTGTGATGATCTGCATTTTTTACCCGTTAACTTTGACCGTTTTATGAAACTGTGCTGCATTAGAATATTGGAATTCTTCAGAGACACTGAACAATACAAAGGGCTAAGCTGTACTAAATTAGTCTCTTACTGCTACAAAAGCATATTTGCCTTCTCACTACACCTCCTCTTTCTAAGGAGGGAATAAAAACCTTAATTATCATCTTTTCTCTGTTTTATATTTTTCTATTAAGGGGCTGAAAACCCTTCAAAATGGCCACAAATTGGTTGTATAGGATGAACACAAATCATTACATGGTAAAAGTCAGAAAGGATGGGTTGCCATCTTGATTTCTCAACATCAGCCACTGATTTCCCAGCAGGCCAAAGGGGTTTCACTTCCTTTTTTTAAAAGGAACCAAACATCACTTTAGTTTTATATGTATATGTTCATGCACATGTGCATACAGCCTCTACAAACACATCTGTTTTCTTAGTTAACTATGATTATACAAATATAACCATACTATGTTATGTGTGTGTGCGCTTAGTAACTGGTGTCTAGTAAATATATTACTATTCTTAGAAAGAGAGAGACAGATGCTTGTTAATACAAATTTCTTTTTATCTGGCACTACTGGTAATATGCTCCGGAGGGGGTTTTAAAGGCATTTTTATTATTCAGTATGGATGTATCAAATAAACACAAATATACAATATAAATAAATATACCATTTTGTTTCCGTAGAAGACCCCCAGAAAATTGACTTCCTATTTGGATTCCAATCTGACCTCCTGTGAAAAAAATGGTGAAAAGCATATTAAGAGTAATATCCTGTACCTGAACTTTTAAAGCAAAGCATTTAGCTAGGATCAAAGGACCCAGATACATCCCTGTAAAACAAAGGGGACAATCTTCTTTATCACATCAGAGAAAATGAAACAGGCTCCTCAAGAAAGCTAAAAGGTAATTATAGAAAGAGATGTTCTATTACAAACACACACAGTTTGTAATCCAAATAACATATCTATATCTGCTTTCTTGGTTTTTCTCAAAACTCACTGCAAGAGATTCTAATGACGGGATAACACTTATTTCACTGCTGCACTAGAGCTCACTAATATGTGAAACGATACAGGAGGAATTCACAAAATGCAGGTGAGTCATTTATTAAAACTGTTGTGTAGAAGTTGGGTTACAAGAAAAGGCATGGAAGTGGTTAAAAGAATCAAGGGACTTCCAGCTTGATCCAGTAATGGCTGCAGATATTTATGACAGTTTCTTTAGTGTCTGAGCATAGGGCCTTTTCTCAGGGAGCAGATGGGAAGCCTCAGTCAGGGATTGAGATTTGCTTTACAGCTGGATACAAGAAAGCACCTCTGAGGGACAATACATTATAATTTATACTGATTACAGTTGATGAAAATATAATTGGTGAAAAAAAGTGATACAGATCAGGTAAGAGAAATACCTCTTTAACTCTACATAATAAGCTGAAGTTTGCTTTCACATTACACATCCATAGGAATCTCAGCAGGCATAGAATCATGGAAGGTTTGTTTATTCTAGTGTGGGAACCTTCGTAACAGAGCAAAATAGATCTATACATGTATTTTGTTCTGTTAATTTTTCTCAAGGAAACAGCAGGAGCTTTTATTTACTTAGCAAATACATCATTCCCAAGGAAATTCTACCTGCATTGGTTTGTTTAGCAATTACACAATACCACATTGTTTACTATTATAAAAATAAGTGTCTCTCAGTTGTAAGAAATTTACTATTTGATAGTTTGGAAACTAAGCTAATTATTAGGAATATTTGGATGCATCCTGTGAAGTCTATATCCAGCTGGTAATTATTGTTGTCACTGGTTTATGAAAGTTAATATTTGACATGAAATATAAAGGCACGGAATGTTTGTGGAGATGGCATGGGATAGGACCAGTATTCTTTAGTCCGGATATTGGAAAATATTTTCCACAGGGTGTGATTCAAATAAAGAGGTGTTTGCTGAACACTGTCTAATCACCACTCATTTTTCAAAGCAGTTTATCAGATTAGCACTGCTCAGAAGAAATAACTTTCTTGTTCCATGAATGGCTGGAAACACTTCTGACCGACATTGCGTAACTCCAAACAGAAGTTTATACTCTACAAGACCATTGTGTTTTCAAGTACAATACAGATCAACTGGCCAGTGTTTTAGTGTTTATTTCACAAACTATAAAGCAGCCTAAAATTATATTTGCACTTCTCAGTGTTTTGAAAATGATATGCAAGATAAATTTACCTAGGCAGTCTGCAGATTTTAAAATGTTAGTTGACAGGCCAGAAATTACTGTAGATGAACAGGACTGAGTTACCAAGCTCGTATTCCTGCAATTAGTTCCAATTTGATTGGTTCCATAAACTTAAAAGGGTTACTCATATTAATAAAAACTTCCAAGAACAGCCCTGATGGATATAATATTGACAGGTGAACAAACCCCATCCAAAATAATGGATTGTAGTGTTATATAAATCTCCCTGTCTGACGGGATCACAATATCTTTAATTTATATAAATATTTTGCATAGGGTATTATAAATTAGTTACTGCACAATTAGTAACTGAAAATCCTTGCCATATGAATATTCCCTCCTGGTTTCTTTTGCAAAAGAAGTTGCAAGAAACATTGAGGAATCTGGTATTAGCCCCTGGTAGGTGACAAAATAACGAAAGAGATTGACCAGAGGTCTGATCTAGCAACTGGAAAATGTAGTGGTTTCGATAATATTCATAATGAATTCTAATGCAAAATGCTTTTGTAAGGCATAAGCGATACTGAAAAGCTGACATTTTTAGACATGAATAAGAGTTCTTTTGGATTTGAACCTCAAGGCTACTTTCCATGCATAGTTATATACAGAAGATTTAGGAAACATTGAATTAAATCGGTCTAGTTAATAGACAGATATTTAATATTCAATTAAAATATATAAAGAAATCATGTCAACCACCTCTTAAATGAATTAATTACTATAGTTGTTTAAAATATATTACTAGGTCTAAACAGAGTACTTTTTCTTTTCCCAATAAAAAAGAAAACTTCTTACCTATTTGATGGATACAGCAAACTGCTAAGAGGAAAGCCCATTCTGGTAGCAATATCCCCCTGCCAAACCCCATCTTGAGTGGAGTTTGGCACAAGGATGTTGGGTCTAAACTTTATCAGGACCGTGGCTCATCTGTGCTTTGTCGCTCTTATATAGTAGGTGACTTTGGCTTCAGTCCCAGATTGATTCAGAGAGTGTAGAAAGGTGAGGTTTGGGGGATTTTAGCTAATGAACAGGTAAATAGAGGATGCTCTTCCTTCCTCAGAAGCTGGCCAATGGTATTTGCATTTTGGGAGGAGTAAATACATTTACGTATGTACATTTTAAGGTTCAATCTAGTGAAGAAACGTAACACGATTGCCAATAAAATGCAGTTCCTCTTCCACAAATAACAGGTCCTGGAACAAATTTAATTTGATGTTGCTTTATAGTTATGCAGATGGCTTGCAAGTAACTAAGTTTTTCAGTACTATAGTTGATGCCAGGCAGCTCCTTGGCAAAAAATCCTGCTGATTTCTGAAGTTTGTGGGATATTTCGTATGTGAGGAGCTAGCATTAACAAGACCCCTCCATGTTTATTGGAGAAGGTAATCTTCTTGTAAAAATAACAGAATAATAACCTTAAAGCGTCCTGCAGTCTCATGTGCTCACTCTGAGTGCATCCCTTGGAAACCCCTCTGTGTGGCACTGACAGGCATCAGGCACTCATCTGAGAAAGACTTGGCCAGCTTCATCTACACCTATCCTGCATTTGTTAGAGATGGCCTTAAACCTGGAAATCTACTTTTCAATTCTCTGGTTTTGCCTTCTCATAGAAAACATCAGGAGTAACTTCGGCCAGACAGTCAGTCTTATACCAGCTTTCTAGGACTAGAAAGATAGATTATAGTCTGTGATCATTATGACATTGTTTCAGAATCATTCTTGTTTAACTCCATTCACATCCACAGAGTTATGAGAACTACAAATTAGAGAAACAGGCAATGAATCAAGTGTGTAAGGCTTGCCAGTAAAGGTTTAACAGACTGTTTTTCCCTGAACATTGACTTTTTGCAGTTTTACTGGGTAATCATTTCAAAAGCAGGAACAAATGCATACTACAATAAGCAGAGACAGTATTTCTACTTCTTGTCACTTTATCTTTTTTAGCTGGACATTGGAGGTAGGATGAATTGCTCTGGGCAGATTTCTGTCTATTTCCTAGGTCAATAGATCTTACTTTAATATAGTAAAAGATGGACAAAACTATTCAAAGTTAGTGAAACAATTCTTTTAAAACTGCTAGGTTTGGCAAAACCAATTTCCAGTCCAGCACTTGGTATATACATCATTTTCCCTCAGTTCACCCTCAGCTTTAGCCTCCTCACAGTTTATCAGAGTGCAGGTAGCTGATGGATTAGAAAGATCTCCACCACAAAGAATGGAATGAAGGCTGCTGCTCAATAGGGAATTTAGCCAGAGGGACCTGGGAGATACAATTTGGGTGGGGGAGCATCAGGAGTAAGGAACAAAAAACCCACAAAAACCAGGATGTGCTGAGAGGCAGAAAGAACTTTCTTTGGGTAAAATAGGGCAGTTTTACCTTCTACATGTCTGTAAGATTCAGTTCAGCAGTCTCTGCTTGTGTTTATCATTTCTGCTGAAGCAGGAGAAGGAGACAAATTGGAGTAAGTGTTCTAATTCTAAAATGGGATCACAGCCATAACCTAACTCCCCTGGGTTCTTACCAAACTCCTACCCTGTAATTATACATTTTAAAATATTTCCGTAAAAGAATAAGGGAGTATAATAGAATATTCCATTTAGGTGTTACTGAACCGAAGGTATCATTCTCTTTCAATTATTTCCAGTTCAGCCCCTATTTCCACTTTTGGTTAGCTCTAAAGAGGTCACATGCTCACATATTTAGTATTATAAAATAAATGTTAAAAAATTTTCTTTATGGAGTGTTATCTGGATTTGATTTCTGGATTGAATTTGGTGGAAGCTTGCTATGATAATGTCAGGGTACTTAAGCCAATGTTTTTGATCCATGTTCTCTGTCAAAATGTCCAGGATGTTTAATGAAGTTACATCTTCCTAATAAGTAGTAAGTTGTTTACACACTCTAAATCTGTATCTTTATGCTTCAGTAAAACAGGAGAAAAGAAAACACTGCATTTCCTGCCCATAGAACATGGTTTTATTCTGTGCCAGTACTCATAATGAATATAAATTCATCTGTACATAGAGAAGGCAAATATAGTCTTGTTTACGTGACCAGTTAGCTGTATTAAACAAATATACTGCAATCTCACTTAAACAATTAGACAAGCCACCCAACAAATTTGGCTTTCAGCAATCAACGTGCATATACCTTTAGCAATAGGCTGTTTGTGATGGTTAGAAGGAGCAGAGCTTTTCTCCCTTCCCAGTTACACCCACCTCTGCATGAGGGGCAATACAGAAAGTCAGGATCTTCTCGTGCTGCTTTGAAACATTTGGAGTTTCTTGTATTCCACTGAGTATATTAGAGCAAGGGAATACTGATAAAGGGACGAGCTTTCTGAGCTTTCTTTTCATACTGCTCTGGTAAAGGTGAAGAGGGTGCCCATAACTAGCATGGCTAGGAGTGTCACTGGGGTCAGGGCTGCTTTTTCCTTTGCCCTGTCTCTTTTACTGGGATTGTTGCTGAGTAGAGTGCTAATACCAAACACTTCCTTTTTCTTCTAAGATAGTTTTTAATTTTCACTCTCATAACTTTGTGACCAAAGCAATGCACGTCAGACTTGAATATGTTATTCCACTAAGCTTTGGCAGTGCACAGTGTCTGTTCAGAAGGCTGTCCCAGTTGTACTCAAAGATCTTCAGTTCTTCAAAAGATAGTGCCCAGGTATTTTTCTCTAACCTTTTCATGGAGTTGTTATGATTGCTACAGCTCAGACTGAGATTTTTGTTCTCTAGTGACGGTCAGACACGTTCCAATATTCAGTTTATCCAACCTCACAGCCTGTCTCTTCCTCCCTCTACACCCCAAGGAGTAGATGAAATTGTTATAACATTTACAGGTGCAGAAGAAATTCAGGTCACTCTGTTAAGTGGCTTATGAAATTTTGAAAGCGATCAGGATTTTTTGCTTTTTACTGATTGCCAGGGGAATCATGTCTGTAGATGAAAGTATCAGAAGAAAATAAAAGGGTTTAAGCAAATATGTTCATTGGTCACAATAATTGCTTCAAGTGGTTCATGTAGATTAAAAAAAAAAAGGTAGTTCAA
>VZTZ01022390.1:6762-29700 GCA_013400955.1 Drymodes brunneopygia | reverse complement strand
TGTCACACCCACCTTCCTCTGTCACACCCACCTGGCCCTGTGCCACACCCACCTTCCTCTGTCACACCCACCTGTCCCTGTGTCACACCCACCTGGCCCTGTGCCACACCCACCTGGCCCTGTCACACCCACCTTCCTCTGTCACGCTGTCCACCACCGAGCCGAACACAAGGACGTCGCTGCTGCCATCGGTGCTCCCTCCCAGGCCGCTGTCACTGCTCAGACCTGCGGGGCCAACAGGACACAAACCAAGGCCACTTTAACACCCGGGCCCCCCAAAGCCAGGCCCAGCTGAGCCCACGTGGGGACAGGACAGCACAGGATGTCACACACACACTGCTGGCACAGGGACAGGGCGGTGCCACCCCCGAGGAGAAGCTGCAAAGCCTCGGGGTGGCCGTGTCCCCACTGTGCCCTTCATGCTCCGACACTGCCACGGCACTTGGGGACACTTGGGGACAGTTGGGGACAGCCCCTGCTGCAACCCCTGAGGGATTGTGACGGAGACTGGAGCGGAGCAGCAGCAGAGACAGCTCAGGGGGTAAATCCAGACTCCCCTCTGCTTCCAGCACTGAGCAGTTCCACTCTGGGATCTCGGATTTGTCACTGAGGCAGTTTTTTATTGGACCAAATCACAGCTTGAGCCAAATTCTTAAAGCATTGACCACTGGCTCATCCTCCTTCCCAACAGCTCCCCCCTTTCCCACTGAGATTCCCACCTTCCCTGCTCGGGCACTGGAGGTTAAAATTCTGCTGATTCCATCCAAGAAATGGAGTCAAGGATCCCTACCTGGCCCCTGAATATTAAAATTCAGCTGATTCCATCCAAGAAATGAGCCTGAAAAAGCCCCAGGTTCAAACCCCAGGCCTTGTTCTCAAACCTCTGGGATTAGGAAGGAAAATAAGCCTGGAAAATGTTCCTAAATCAGCTGAGTGCTCTGTGCAAAGAGAAACACCAGGAAAGGCTGGAAAAACCACAGAGCTGAGCCTGGAAAAGCCCAGCAGAACCAGAGCCTGAACCTCAGAGGGGGCTGAACTCCCCAGAGCAAAATCCCAGATAAAAATCCGGCTCTCCATGAGCTCTCCTGAAATCCTGGATCACGAGGAATCCTCCACAGCCAGAGGAGGGAATGAGGCCACAACAGGAAAGGTTTTCAGAGCACAAGGGGCTTTTTTAAAAATCTGCTGCAGGTTTTTATAGAAAGCAAAGCCACGGCCTGGGGAGGGAGGGAAACGTGAGTGCAGCGAGGCCTCGTGGCTCCGCTCCACGTTCCCAGAACAAGGAGGGAGGATGTGGCACATGGACATGGATCCAGCACATTCCCTGCTCTGCTCCCACTGCAGCAGGGATAAAATTGCTATTTTCATCTCCAGAACCAAAATAAGGCTCTGAGAAAATTGCTATTTTCTTCTTCAGAAGCAAGAAATTGAGAAATTTGTTATTTTCTTCCCCAGAAGCAAGACAAGGCTTGGAGGAATTTGTTATTTTCTTCTCCAGGAGCAAGATGAGGCTCCCAGGAATTTACTGGTTTTGTCTCCAGGAGCAAAATAAGGCTCTGAAAACTTTGCTGTTTCCTCCTGCAAAAGTGAAATAATGAGGGATTTGCTATTTTCTTCTCTGGGAGCAAGATGAGCTTCTGAGAAATTTGCTATTTTCTTTTCCAAGAACAAGATTCCCTGTGAGAAATTTGCCATTTTCTTCCCCAGAAGCAAGACAAGGCTTGGAGGAATTTATTTTCTTCTCTAGGAACAAGATAAGGCTCTGAGGAATTTGCTGTTTTCTCCTGCAGGAGCAAAATAAGGCTCTGAAAACTTTGCTATTTTCTTCTCCTGGAGCAAGAAACTGAGAAATTTGCTGTTTTCTCCTCCAGGAGCATGAGGGGCTTTTTAAAAAATCTGCTGCAGGTTTTTATAGAAAGCAAAGCCACGGCCTGGGGAGGGAGGGAAACGTGAGTGCAGCGAGGCCTCGTGGCTCCGCTCCACGTTCCCAGAACAAGGAGGGAGGATGTGGCACATGGACATGGATCCAGCACATTCCCTGCTCTGCTCCCACTGCAGCAGGGATAAAATTGCTATTTTCATCTCCAGAACCAAAATAAGGCTTTGAAGGATTTGCTACTTTCTTCTTCAGAAGCAAGAAACTGAGAAATTTGCTATTTTCTCCTCTGGGAGCAGGATGAGGCTCTGAGAAATTTGTTATTTTCTTTTCCAGGAGCAAAGCAACGTTCTGAGGAATTTTGCTATTTTCTTCTCTAGGAGCAAGATGAGGCTCCAAGGAATTTTCTATTTTCTCCTCCATGAACCAGATTTCCTCTGAGGAATTAAATATTTTCTTCTTCAGGAGAAAGATTCCCTCTGAGAAATTTAATATTTTCCTCTCCAAGATCAAGATTCCCTCTGTGGGATCTGAGGGACTCTGAAACACTGCACTTTTCCCATTTTGCAGACTAAAAGCACAAAATTCCTCAAAAATGGAACAGCCCTCAAAGCCCTGACTCAGACAAACACTAAAGCACTTTTTTCCTTGATTCCAAGAGATAACATGGACTTGGAGGAAAATCTGGGAATTCTGCTGTGCTGAACTCAGGGCTATAAATATAAATATTTATTGTAAATTCCTACAAGGACAAGCAACTGAGCCAGGAAATTTAATAAATCCTCAGCTAAGGATGCTAACAGACCACAGAAACCTCTGGGATGCAGAACACTAAATAAATAAATAAATCAAATAAATCAAATAAATTTCCTATGTGAGATCCCACCTGTCCAGGATTGGCTCCTTCTGATGAATTTATTCCATAAAGGGAATTTTGGAAAGCATTTTGCCTATGGAAAATCTGCCAGAGCCAAGGAGCCGGCAATTTAATGAATCCTTGACCAGAAATTCAGCTCAGCCTGGGAATTTTGGGGTGGAACAAGTGGAATTTGGGTGTCTCTTTTGCTGCTGGCTGCCAGAGCGTCACCTTACCTCCGTCCAGGAGGGACCCAGCGGGACCCAGCCCACTCCAAGGGTGCTGCAGAGAGATGTGGCTGGCACCTAGAGGAAGGTGGACGGGAATGTGAGGGGAGTTCATTGGCACAAACACANATAACGGAGTTGGAGTTTGTGCAAGCAACTCCTGATGTGGAATTCTGGAATGTTCACCCTCTCCTGGGCTCTGGGGCACTGGGAGCACTGGGAAGGAGGAGGGCTGGGTGGCACTTACTGCGAGGCCCGGAGCCGGCGCCGGTGTCGAAGTAGGAGAAGAGGGAGTCGAGCTCGTCCGGGCAGAACAGCGAATCCCGGCGGAATTTCCTCTCCAGGGTGGCGGCTGCTTCACACACAGGAAATTCAGGATTAAAAACGAGCACAGGAGAGCATTCCCCAGATGGGTTTGCACAGCCAGGGATGTGATTGTGGGCACATGGCACAAAATGTCATAAATTGCTGAGCAAAGTCATCCCCAAAGCAGCCAGAACCTTCCTGAGAACCCAAAATGTCACAAATTTCTGACCAAAGTCATCCCAGAGCAGCCAGAACCTTCCTGAGAGCCCCAAAATATCAAAAATTTCTGACCAAAGTTGTCCCAGAGCAGCCAGAACCTTCCTAAGCAACCAAAATATAACAAATTGCTGATCAAAGTCATCCCTGGGAACCTGAAGCAGCCAGAACATTCCTAAGAATAAAAAATTTAACAAATTTTTGACCAAAGTCATCCCAGAGCAGCTGGAACCTTTCTGAGCAACCAGAATGTCAAAAATTTCGGACCAAAGTCATCCCACAGCAGCCAGAACCATCCTAACAACCCAAATTATCAAAAGTTGCTGATCAAAGTCATCCCAGAGTTCTGGGAGCAGCCAGAACATTCCTAGGAACTCAAAATGTAACAAATTTCTGACCAAAGTCATCCCAGAGCAGCCAGAACCTTCCTAAGAACTCAAAATATCACAAATTTCTGACCAAAGTCATCCCAGAGCTCCGGGAACTGCCAGAACCCTTCCTGAGCAGGGCGTCTCTTACAGAGGTAAAACCAAAAGGATTTAAAATCCATTTAAAACCTGGAATTTGGAATTTAAAAAACCACCCAAAACGAGCTTGAAGACCACTGGGTCACCCTGATGACCCCCTTTAACCACAGGAACCTCCCTGAACAGCAGGAAAACACCAGAAACGACTTTAAAAACCACAATTTGTGGAACACCCAGAGCCGCGACCGCTCCTGGAAGGGACTGCAGCCGCTCTGGGGGATTTGGGGACACAAGGAGGGGACACTGGAGGTGCCCACCTGAGGAGAGCATGGCTGGGGAGGCATTCCCAGGCTCCTGGCGGAATTTCCTGCGGGCCGTGGGGGCTCTGGAGCCGCTGTTGTGCCTCTGGCACTTCTTGACGCACCAGCGCCGCGGCTTCCGCTCGCTCTCAGCCAGCGCCTCCCCGCCCGGCAGCTTCTTCAGGAACTTCTTCTCCACGTACTTCACCTTGATCCAGGCCTCCTTGTCCTGCCTGAGGGGGGACAGCACGGAGAGGGGCACGGGAGTTTAGAGGGTTTGGCCAAAATGGGGATGGAGCTGCTGCTCTGGGGTGTTTTTTCTACCTGAGGCCTAAAATTTGTATTTCTCCAACTTGAAAATGAGGCATTTTGAGCTCTCTGGACCTGCCTTTCCAGAAGGTTTGCTCTGTACACCTGGTTTTCCATGGATTTTGGAGGGGGATGGCTGCGAGGATCCCTGAACCTGCTTTTTCATGGATTTTGGGGCCCAGCTCACCTGGAGCTCCGTGAACCTGCTTTGCCATGAATTTTGGGGCCCTCCCTGAACCGCTTTTCCATGGATTTTGGGGCATTCCCTGAACCTGGTTTTCCCTGGATTTTGGGGTTTTGGGGCCCAGCTCACGTGGAGCTCCCTGCACCTGGTTTTTCCTGGATTTTTAGGTTTTGGGGCCCAGCTCACGTGGAGCTCCCTGCACCTGGTTTTCCCTGGATTTTTAAGTTTTGGGGCCAGCTCACCTGGAGCTCCCTGCTGTTGGTTTTTTCAGCCCCAGCTCCTCGCACTGTGCCTCGTAGATCTGGTTCATGGTGCTGTTGCCCAGCTCACACATCAGCTGAAATTCAAATTCAGGCAGGGAATTAAACCCTCAGGTGAGGAATTCTCCCCTTCCAAGGAATCCCTGGATTCCCACAATTTATCCCTGGCTGGAAAAATCCATCACTCACTTTCAGGAGCTCTGGCTCCCAGGAATCCAGCGTGAGGGATCGCACCTTGGAGCAGTGAACACCCAGGCTCCTGCTCAGGCAACAGGAAGGAAATCCAAATTATTCCAGTGCCACAAAAACCAGAGGAAGAAAATCCATATTATCCCTGGGATCCTGCACTCCCATCCCTGGCCTTTTTCCTAGGAATCTTTTAGTCCATCCCTGGCCATTTTTCCTGGGATCCTCCAGCCCATCCCTGCCCATTTTCCCTGTGATTTCCCCTGGAATCCTGCAGCCCATCCCTGCCCATTTTCCCTGGAATCCTGCACTCCATCCCTGCCCATTTTCCCTGGGATTTCCCCTGGAATCCTGCCCTCCAGCACCCCAAATCCCACCCTCCCATCACCTGTGGATGCCAGAGCACTCGATGCAGAGCAGGATGCCCAGGTTGATGCTGGCCCAGCGAGGGTCTGGCTGGCCACAGTCACAGCACTGGTCATTGCCAGGGATGCTCTGCACCCTCTGCAGGATGGTTTCCCCTTTCCCCCCACGTTCCCGGGAATCCGTGGCCGAGTCGATGCTGCTGGTGGAGGGGGAAGCTGTTCTGTCCAGCCTCTGCAGGGAAAAGCAAAAATCAGGGTATTAACACCTCTAACACACCTGGAGAAGAGCAAATCAGGCTTGGTTTGATGCTTTGGGGAGGCTCTAAAAGGGGGAAATGGTGCCTTAGGGTTTAGCTTTTATTTCCTTAGGTTTTATTTTATTTAGCTTTTATGTTTTCCAAATCCTGTATTGTTTTAGGGTGTAACTCTAAACTCCATATTCAGTGTTAGCTGCTGTCATCACATTTTAGTCAGACAAGACAATTCCTGTCTGGGCCTGAAACTCAAGGACTGTCTAAGACCCTGAGAAATGTAAACAAAAGTAAATTTGGGGGGGAAAACTTGGAGTAAATGACTTCATTACCTGAAGCTGTAATTAGAGAATTAACCCCTGATATGTAAATGAACCAAATTTTTAATTGTCTGAAAAACTCACATCATCCATCTTGGCTGTAGCCCCTCAGAGGCTTTGATTGGTATCTATTGAAGGCCTTCAGTAAATACCCACTTTATTGTCTTAATCTTGTCTAGCCTCTGTTCCAGGTGGCCACTCCAAGGCACCAAGCTGATGAAGGATCAGGGAATTGTGGATTTCCCGTGGATTTTCTGTGGATTTCCCATGGATTTTCTGTGGATTTTCTGTGGATTTCCCATGGATTTCCCATGGATTCCCCCTCACCTCAATGTAGTAGCTGTCAGGGCTCTCCCTGTAGGCCGAGGCGATGCTGGCTTGCACTGCCTGGATCCAGGCCTGGCGCAGTTTCTCCGAGTCAGCCTGCAGCATGCAGCTCCTGAGCAGCAGGGATGGGGTGGGGAGAGCCAAAAAAAACAGTGGGGATTGGGGTGAGGGTGTTCCTCTTCATCCTCAGCACAGACATTGCAGTGGGGCAAAAATTAAACCCCAAAAGGCTGAACCCCAGAGGTGTTCCCTCTCCAACCCCTCCAGGTAAAAATTAACCCTAAAGGGTTGGACAGGGGTGTTCCCTCTCCAAACTTTCCAGGCAAAAATTAAACCCACAAGCCTTGGGTGTTCCCATTCCAAATCCTCCAGGCAAAAATTAACCCCAAAAGCTTGGGGTGTTTCCACTCCAAACCTTCCAGGTAAAAATTAAACCTACAAGGTTGGGGTATTCTCTCTCCAAACCTTCCAGGCAAAAGCTAACCCCAAAAGCTTGGGGTGTTCCCTGTCCAAACCCTCCAGGCAAAAACTGACCCCAAAAGCTTGGAGTGTTTCCACTCCAAACATTCCAGGCAAAAATTAACCCCTAAAGCTTGGGGTGTTCCCTCTCTAAACCCTTCAGGCTGGTCTGGAAGCTGTTTTTAAAAGCTGGGCATTAAAAATTAAGTATAAAATATAAATATAAATAATATCATGGTATATATTAGATAAATAATATAATGTGTGTATAATTATACAGTTAGGTCCAGCTTAAATTGATGTCTGACAAAATTCCCAGGGATTTTGGCATCTCCCAGCCCAAATTCAGCTGAAATCTGATCTGAGCCCAGCCCAGCTCCCACGAGGAGCCCCAAACTCACTTGGTGGGGGACACAACCTCAAAGCAGAACCTCCTCTCGATGTCCTCGCAGGGTTTGACCGTGCAGAGCCTCAGGTCTTCCACCACCACGGTGAGCACGTCCTGGGGGACAGAGCAGGGCTTGGAGGGGCTGGGAGGGCTCCTGGGTCTGGGGCACAATCCCAAAACTCCTGCCCAGACCCTCAAACTCCTTCCCAAAAATTCCAAACTTCTTCCCAAGTCCTCCAAACTCCCTCCTTCCCAAAAACTCCAAACTTCTTCCCAAATTCTCCAAACTCCTGCCCAAACCCTCCAAACTCCTGCCCAAACCCTCCAAACTCCCTCCTTTCCCAAGTCCTCAACTCCTTCCCAAACCCCCCAAACTCCTGCCCAAGCCCTTCAATATTTACTTAATACATAATTATTTAATAAATGATTGCTTAATAAATACAATTTCCTGCCACTTTTCCAACCCTGGAGCTCACTCATGGCCTCATTGTCCCACTGATCCAAATCCCTTCTCCTGCCACCCCACTCCCTGCAGGGATTCCCCAGCCAAGCAGCTGGTTAACGAAGCAGTTGGTTAATTAATTAATGAACCACTTGGTTAATCCCCTGCTGTCACCTGGGGCAGCCTCACTGACCTTTAGCTTCTTCTGATAGACCAGCTGGCTGTTCTGGATGGAGAACCATCTCCTGGGGGGGAACAGACAGACAGACAGACATCAGCAAGTGCAAACAGTGGGATTTACCATAATTAAAATTTTCATTAGGCTTTGGAATAAATAAATACATAAATAAATTAAATGCTTCAAGGAACTGTTTATGCACAGAAACTGCCTGTATTTGCATGGAAAAAAAGGCTTGGAATTTGAGATTTCTGAAGGGGTTGGATAAGAATTGCTTCTCTTTGAAGCTTCCCTTGGTGCTGAGGAGATCTAGGGAAATTTAAAATCATTCCTTGTCCCTCAGGCTCCCTGGCAGGGAAGGGAGCTCCAAAGGCTCTGTTGGAGTTCAGCTGGGCTGAGTTTTTGTGAACATTTCAGGATTTTCTGCTCCCTCTGGGCAGAATTTTTATGAACATTTCAGGAATTCCTGCTTGATCTGGGCAGAATTTTTATGAACATTTCAGGATTTCCTGCTCAATCTGGGCTGAATTTTTATGAACATTTCAGGATTTCCTGCTCGATCTGGGCTGAATTTTTATGAACATTTCAGGATTTCCTGCTCAGTCTGGGCTGAATTTTTATGAACATTTCAGGATTTCCTGCTCAATCTGGGCTGAATTTTTATGAACATTCCAGGATTTTCTGCTTGGTTTGGGCTGACTTTTTATAAACATTTCAGAATTTCCTGTTTGGTGTTTCCAGCCTTGATCCACAGCTGCTTCCACCGACACCACGTGTGGAGCAAATGCCATCCCAAAATGTGCCAGGTTAATGCCAAGATCTTGGGCTTTGGGATAAGATTTGCCTGGAATTATTCCTTTTTTTTGTCCTAGAAACTCCCAGGGAATTCCTGGATCATTCCAAAGGGTGCCCGTCCCAGAGGGAACATCCCCCTCCAGGGCACCCTGCTTTTCCTGCCCTCTGAACATCATCCTCAAGGGCTCCCAGTTTTTTCCCTGCCCTCAAATCCCTTTTTTAATCCTGGAATCCTCCCCCATCCCAGTTCCAGGAGCAGCTCTGTGCCTGTCTTCATTCCCACCCACACCCAGCTATTCCCAGCTTTTCCCAGCTCCTGGAGCCCACTCGTCACCTCCTCGCTGTGCTCAGCACCTTCCCCCTCCCTGAAGCTGCAAAATCCTCATGGAATCCCAAAATATCCTCACTTGGAAAGACTGGGAATGACTTGGAATGGCTTGGAATGTCAGCTCATCCTCAATTCACCTGGATTTTCCCATTTTTCCCCTCACACTTGTCAAATCCTTTTATCTGTTTAATATTCCAGCTGTGACAAAAGGCACATAATTCTGTTTTACCTAGTTTTCCCTCTTTTTTTTGCCAGCAGAGTGTGGAATACACAAATGACTCTTTGTGCTCAGGTATTCCAGGGTTTTCTTCCTGGTGGGAATGATTTTCTTGGCTTTCTCTGCTCAGGTTGCTCAATAAATGGAATTCTTTTTAATGGAGGCTCCAACAGAGCCTTGGAGCTGCTCCCTCCTTCACTGTCAGGGAGCCTGAGGGGCAAGGAATGATTTTAAATTTCCCTGGAATTCCCTCCCCCTGCCTCCTCAGCACCAGGGGAAGCTTCAAAGAGAAGCAATTCTTATCCAACCCCTTCAGAAATCTCAAATTCCAAGCCTTTTTTTCCATGCAAATACAGGCAGTTTCTGTGCATAAACAGTTCGTTGTGGCATATTAATTATTTTAATTATTCATCTTTTAACTGATTAGCTCAGAATCCTTCCAGGGATGCTAAGATCTCACTAGAGGGGAAGTGTGCAGAGTCTCAGCCTGAAGATGAGGTGGAATTTGAGATTTTTCTCACCTGTTCCATGTTTTGAAGGCGTTGCTGGCTCTCTTGAAGAGGTAACCTTCCATCACCACCCCGTTCGGAGCATCCACATTGAACTCCACCTTGGAATCATCGTAGGAGAAGTCCTGGAAAAAGGAAAAAGATTCAGACTTTGGCAGGAGACAACTGAATTTCTGGGATTATGGAGGAGATGGTCTAAAAAACATCAAAAGAAAAAAATCTGCCGAAATCCCAAAGTTCGGAGCTGTCACTGGGCCTTTATGTGGTGCAGCCATGGATTTTCCCCATCCCAGCAAATTTATTTATCCCTGGTTTTGCAGCAAAGTGCTGCACATGCTGCATTTCTCTCCCCTGGCAGCTGATGAGGAGAAAAGGAGGTGAGTTTTCCTCAGGAATGCTGAAAATTCCCAATATTTGGGTCAGGTTGAGGTGGGAAATAAAGGAGGGGCTGCTGCCACCCCCGTGCCCTACAAGGAGCCAGGATGGACCCAAAACCTTTCCACAGGAGGAAAAGGGGTGAATTCCAGAGGGGCAGAGCCACCAACCCCATTAATGCCTTTTTTTGGGCCACCTAAAACCAGACAAAATTAATGGAATAAAAGCAGATTTATTTAATGAAGGGCCTTCAGGTACATTGAGGGCAGATGAGGCCTCGTGAAAGGCCTACACCCAAAATAAACAACAGATCATGAGGTTTTTACACTTTTATAAGTTTGGTCCATTTGCATATTGGGGATTAATCTTCCAATTACAGCTTCAGGTAATGAAGTAATTTATTCCAATTTTGCTGCCCCCAATTCACTTTTGTTTACATTTTTTGAGGCCTGAGGCAGTGAGGCCTTGATTGCCGGGTCTAGAGAGGAATTGTTGTGTCAGACAACAAAAGATGAAACTAATTAATGGAATTTAGAGTTAAACACTAAAGAACTGCAGGATTACAAATATATGGAAAAAAAATAATAAAAGTTAAAATCCTGAGCTGTCCTCAGATGCCACCCCCCTGTGGCACCAGTCAGAGCGGATTTGTCATCATGGCCAGGGCTCATGGATGGTGACATTTGTGACATCTGCAGAGCAGGACACGGAGCAGAGGGAAGAGCAGCTGCTCCCCAGCTCGGCATCCTCATCCCTGGGCCATTTTCTGCCTCGTTCCCAAGAGAAATTAGGTCAGGAAAGCGAAACCGCTTCTCCACCCCGGGGCACGCGGTGTCTGCTCGCTGATTCCACTTCCCTCTCCCCAGCACAAATATTCCAAAGCTTCCTTTAAATGCCTTTCCTGGCTCCATCATTTTCTCCAGCAGCCCCCAGAGATGCTCTGTTGCCTGGTAACAGGCGCTCAGCTCTCGTTAAAGTGAGTTATTTCCACAGAAGTGCCTGGGAGGTGTCAGGATAAGAATAACTCGGATGCAGGAGGAGCAGATCCGATGGGACAGGGATGGAGGAACTCTTGGAAAAGCAGCAGGATGCTCAATCAGACCTTGAAAACCCCAATTAAAGAGGTTTCTGCTCAAATTTTCCTGCTCTGAGAGGGTGAATCCCTCTCAGATCTTTCATATCCACGCTGCAAACGAAGCCCTGAGGAGGTTTTCCTCCCTGTGGATGTTTGATTTTTGTGGGGCTGCTCCAAAGTGACAATTCTGGGTGTTTGATGAGAATCTGAAGTGATTTGTGTCTGCACTGGTTCGTGGGGAATAATGGAAATATCCCAAAAAGCTCAGCGAGGGCAAAGCCCATCTGAAAAATGCCCATTTGAAGGGCTGTGCCTCACTTTGAGGAGCAGGAAAAATCAGGGGGAGGGTGTGAATACAATTTCCTGCCTCCTTCAGATGAATCCTCATCCAGCAGAGTGCTGGAAATGAGGATAAATGAGGAGGAACAGATGGGCCACCCACATCACCAGTAAATCCAGTTAAAACCAGTGCAGGTGTGAGTTTAACCTGGCTGAGCCTGACTTTGGGACGTTTCTACCCCTGGAATGGCTGGAACTGAGCAGCTCCATGGAGGCATTTTCCCTGCCTTTGGGAGAGCTCTGAGCAGCACTTTTGGAATATCCCATCCAGGAAATTTCCTGTTCCAGACCCAAAGTTCCTTCAATTGCTCCCCTGCAATGAGAATTTTGTGCAAAAAATCTTTCTTGTGCTACAAAGAAAATTATTAAATCAAACCCTCTCCAGCTCCAGTGAACAGATTTAATGTGGGGAGTGAAGCTGGAATCAGCCTGGAATCTCTGGAGCTCAGGAAAGAATTAAAAGGAAAAGAGATTCAAAAAAAAGGAGAAAATCCAATTTGAAGCTGGAATCTTTGGGAATTTTCCAAGGAAGGAGCTTTCCATACCTTCTGGAGCAGGGAGGTCTCACTTAGAGGTTTATTCCTATCCCAAAAATCACAATCCTTGGCTGAAAAGAAACCAAACCTCTCTCTAAAATACCAACACTTCCTTAAAAACCTTTAAAATAAATGCAATATCTATGGCAAGAGTTATTCTGCCTGAAATCCCCTCAGTTATCCACTCCAGACAAAAATAATGCTGAATAAAATTCAATTTTCTTTGCAATAATTTTATTTTTTACAGATAAAAACCCTCCCCAAACCTCAGCAAGTACAGGCAGGGAATCATTTGAGTTCAGCTGAGCTTAGATATTTTTAAAAAATGTTTTTTACCACCAAACTTCCACATTAATTTATTAATTTATCATTTTGTCTTCAATCAATACCATTTAGGAGCAGCAGCAACGCAGGGAATGCTTTCCCTCTTGGAATACAAAGGCTTTTATCCCAAAGAATCCTCTTTAAGTGATCAATAATCGTCATTATTGAACAATGACATCATTTCCACTCATTTCTCACTGCAATATTTACACAGCCAGGCAGGGAAAAGATCTCATGGAGGAGAATCAGGAATTGTGCCCAGTTTGGGGCTGTTTGATTCCCAACAAAATCAAAATTCCAAAGATTTTTGAATACTGGAATATATTGGAATATTCCCATTCCCTAAAGATGCACATGCCCCCCTCACATAAACAGAACATCCACATTTTCCTGGTGCATAAATTCCAATTATTTTCTCTCTCTGGCTCTGAAAATTCCATGTACAATCCCAGCCCCTCGGAATTTGGGAATTTGGAGGAGAGCTCTTTCCTAAATCCAGGGATAAACCCAGCAGCAAAGCTGAGCTTGGCTTTGGGGTCACACCAGCAAAAAAAATAATCCCACAGCCACAATCATCACTCCCAACCCCGAAATTCCTGGTGCATAAATTCCAAGCTTTTCTCTCTCTCTGGCTTTGAAAATTCCACAGACAATCCCAGCTCCTCGGAATTCGGGAGAGAGCTCTGGACAATGCCATCCCCTTGGAATTTGGGAATCTGGGAATTTGGAGGAGAGCTCTGCACTGCCCAAATCCCCCTCTCAGACCCTTTTGTCTCCCGCTTTTCTTGGTGCCAGAGGCTCTCCCTGATGCTCAGGGAGCTGTTCCCTCCTCCAGAGCTTTCCTAAATTCAGGGATAAATTTCCTAAATTCAGCAGCAAAGCTGAGCTTGGCTTTGGGGTCACACCAGCAAAATCCCACTGCCCCAATCATTCTTCCCAACCCCAAAACTCGCTCCCCTGCAGGGTTTTCCTTACCAGGAGATATTCCAGCCTGCCAAAAATCTTCATGCTGCCAGCTGGGAGAGAGGGAAAGCTTTTCCTGGAGAGCAGGAGCAGCTCTGAGTCCTCTCTCCTTTCCTAGAGCAGCATCTCCGTGGGCTGGCAGCGAAGGAGGGATTTGTTTTTTCCTTTACTCCTCCTCTTATTCCCTTTTGGGAAGCTCTGGGTTTGTCACAGAGCAGAGGATGCTTGGTGGCCCTTGGGGAGCAGCTGCTCGCCCCTTTCCGAGCCTCCTATTGAGAGGCAATTAGCTCAGAGCAGCGTTAATTACCATACAGCTGCCGGGGAGGGGAGGGAAGAGCCGGGAGAGGAGCAGGATGCGCTGCCAGTGACCCAACAGAGCCCGGCTTGTGAGCCCTGCCCGGATCCTGGAGCTGAGCCAGGCTTTGGACAGCGATTCCAGCCCCAGCAAGGGCCAGATGGGCCCGGGATTGTTCTCCACCAGCTGGGATCAGTGAGGCTCAGAGCTCTGCCCTGGCTCTCCACTCCATTCCCAAGGTGCTCCACACTGGGGATGGATACGGGGCAGAAAAAAAGATTTTTGATAGCCCTGTGTCCTTAAAATCACGGAATTAAAGGTGGGAAAGATCATTAATTCTGGCCATTAACCCAGCACTGCTGTAGTCACCAATCCCAGCAATTCCAGCCCCAGGAATCAGTGGTTGGTCACCAGTTCCAGCCCCAGGATTCAGTGGTGGCCCACCCGAGCAACCCCAAGCCNCCAGCAATTCCAGCCCCAGGAATCAGTGGTTGATAACCAATTCCAGCAATTCCAGCCCCAGGAATCAGTGGTTGATAACCAATTCCAGCAATTCCAGCCCCAGGAATCGCTGCTGGAAGGCCCAGATGGGCCCTGGTTTGTTCTCCACCCCCTGGGTCAGAGCTCTGCCCTGGCTCTCCACACTCAATTCCCAAACTGGTCCAGACTGGGAATGGCTACAAGGACATTGTGTTCTTAAAATCATGGAATTAAAGATGGGAAAACCCTTCAGGATCATTAATTCCAGCCCTGCTCTGATCACCATCAAACCATGTCCCCAAATGCCACATCCACACATTTTTTGGGCACTCCAGGGATGGGAATTCCACCTGTTCCAATGCCTGAGCACCCTCCCAGCGAAGATTATTTTCCCTAATTCCCGATTTAAAATCTCCCACCCTCCCCTTGATTTTGGAAGGATTCAGGAAAATCAGGAACTGCTTTAAAAACTCCCATTTCTCTCCTCCTTTCCTACTGTGGAAAGTTCCCAGCTCTGTTTTCATCAAAAGAAAACAGATCTGTGATGAGTTTTTGTCTCCCACTGGATTTCTTTTAATTAAAACAACGATGAAACAAAATGCCACGAACTGTTTCTGAACTCAGCCCTCAGAAAGCCAAGGACAACCCAATTCCCTGCCTTCAAAATCACAGTTCCCCACCCCAAAAACCACTTAAAAATATTATTTAACGCAAATTTCCTCCCTTAGCAGGAAGACACTAATGAGGAAATAAAGATATTTGTGCCACCACAGTAATTAAGCACAACAATCTCCATTTTTTTTCCAGAAACCAGAGGGTTTTGTGGACTCAGCTTGAAGATTTATATTTAAATCAAGGCTGAGAAGGCTCTGGTCCATCCCAAAGGGAGAAGCAGCAGCACAGAGAGGCTGAAAAGCAGCTCAGGATAATTCCAGGCAGGAAAATTTAAATTTTAAATTGCAGTGAGGATGTTCAGGTCACTTCCAAGCTCTGTTTTTTTTATCCTGATGGGGACTAATTGCTGATTTTCCCTCTTGGAACCTTCATTCCCTGCTGGTCCAGGGAGAGGCTGGGAGTGAAAACTCCTCACTGGAGAGATTTTTTTGGATGAAATCATCGCTCCCAGGGGAGCTGAGGGGTCACAAATGGATTCACCCCTCCCTTATGACTTCATCCATGCCCAAGAAGTCCTCACATTTCAAATTTCCATTTCCAGGGGGGCTGAGGGGTCACAAATGGATTCACCCCTCCTTCATGACTTCATCCACACCCAGCACTCCTCAGATTTCAAATTTCCATTTCCTGGCTTGTGCCATTTCTGAGGGACAGCATTAAAGGCCACTTAGATCCCTTCTGAGGGGGAATATTGATTTTTGTATTGATTTTTGTATTGATTTTTGTACTTCCCCTCATGATGGGGAATATTGATCCCTGTGCTATTGATTTTTGTNGATCTGTGATGAGTTTTTGTCTCCCACTGGATTTCTTTTAATTAAAACAACGATGAAACAAAATGCCACGAACTGTTTCTGAACTCAGCCCTCAGAAAGCCAAGGACAACCCAATTCCCTGCCTTCAAAATCACAGTTCCCCACCCCAAAAACCACTTAAAAATATTATTTAACGCAAATTTCCTCCCTTAGCAGGAAGACACTAATGAGGAAATAAAGATATTTGTGCCACCACAGTAATTAAGCACAACAATCTCCATTTTTTTTCCAGAAACCAGAGGGTTTTGTGGACTCAGCTTGAAGATTTATATTTAAATCAAGGCTGAGAAGGCTCTGGTCCATCCCAAAGGGAGAAGCAGCAGCACAGAGAGGCTGAAAAGCAGCTCAGGATAATTCCAGGCAGGAAAATTTAAATTTTAAATTGCAGTGAGGATGTTCAGGTCACTTCCAAGCTCTGTTTTTTTTATCCTGATGGGGACTAATTGCTGATTTTCCCTCTTGGAACCTTCATTCCCTGCTGGTCCAGGGAGAGGCTGGGAGTGAAAACTCCTCACTGGAGAGATTTTTTTGGATGAAATCATCGCTCCCAGGGGAGCTGAGGGGTCACAAATGGATTCACCCCTCCCTTATGACTTCATCCATGCCCAAGAAGTCCTCACATTTCAAATTTCCATTTCCAGGGGGGCTGAGGGGTCACAAATGGATTCACCCCTCCTTCATGACTTCATCCACACCCAGCACTCCTCAGATTTCAAATTTCCATTTCCTGGCTTGTGCCATTTCTGAGGGACAGCATTAAAGGCCACTTAGATCCCTTCTGAGGGGGAATATTGATTTTTGTATTGATTTTTGTATTGATTTTTGTACTTCCCCTCATGATGGGGAATATTGATCCCTGTGCTATTGATTTTTGTACCCTGAATAGTGAGTGCCTGCCAGGTGTGGATTCATCCCCCAAACCCAACCCCAGCTCCTCAAATCCCAAAAAAATCAGCCAAAGGTTGTTGTCACTTCAATGCTGAACCATCACACAAAGAGTTAAAACCTGATTTTAGCACCTTTCATGAGGGTGAAGCCAAACTCACTTCAAATTGAGCTTTAAAATGAAAACTCCACTGAGGCTTCTTTGAGTTGCTTTCAGGAAATACCCCAAAAATTCTGAGGGATAAAAATGCCAAGGGAAGGAAATTTGGGTGGGTACTCACCTGCAGGAGGGTCTGCAGGGCCAGGGCAGCAACCCAGGGAGAAAAGGAGAGAAAGAAAAATAAATTAGAAAAAGAAAAATAAATGTTTCTGCAACCTTCAGGTTGGAAAATCTGAGGCCAGGTTGAGCAGAGGTTTCTCCTCACTGAAGGCTCAGATTCTATTTAAATTTAAATTATTAATTAATTATTTCTGTTTAAATCAGGATTGCAAAGGGCCCTGGTCCATCCCAAAGGGATGGAAAATCCTGAATTTGGGGCAGCTGGAGCTGGCAGCAGCCACCAGGCTCTTGGGGACATCCAGAAGAGTCAGGAAAATCCTGAATTTGAGGCTCTTGGGACACCCAGAACAGTCAGGAAAATCCTGGATTTGAGGAAAATCCTGAATTTGAGGCTCTTGGGGACATCCAGAAGAGTCAGGAAAATCCTGAATTTGGAGCTCTTGGGGACATCCAGAAGAGTCAGGAAAACCCTGAATTTGAGGCTCTTGGGGACATCCAGAAGAGTCAGGAAAATCTTGAATTTGAGGCTCTTGGGGACATCCAGAAGAGTCAGGAAAATCCTGAATTTGAGGCTCTTGGTGCCACTCAGAAACGTCAGGAAAATCCTGGATTTGAGGAAAATCCTGAATTTGAGGACAATCCTGAATCTGAGGCTCTTGGTGGCACCCAGGCAGTGACAGCCCCTCCCTGGCAGGTCCCTGGGCAGGTGGCAGGGGACAAAGGTGGCACCAGGGCTGGTGGCACTGGGCTGGTGGCACCAGGACTCACCCTCTGCTGGATCATGGCATGCTTGTGCTCCATCTCCCTCTTCTCCACAGCAGAGTCGATCACCAGCTGGTCCAGCTGAGCCAGGGAGGGAAAAATTGGGGGGAAAAAGTCAGGATGGAGTTGGAGGAATCTGGTTTGGGGTGGTATCAGACATTCCAATTTCCCAAACCCCAAAAAATAGGGAAAAAGGAGGGGGAAAGAGGCAAAAATGGGGAGGAAAGTCAGGATGGAGCTGGAGGAACCTGGTCTGGGGTGGCAGCAGGTGTCCCAATATCCAAAATCCCAGAAAAAGAGAAAAAGGGGGGAAAGGGAGGGGAAATGGAGGGGAAATGAAGGGGGAAAAGGGTGGAAAAGGAAGGAAAAAGGCAAAAGAGGAAAAAAGGAGGAAAAAAAGGCAGAAAGGAGGGGGAAAGAAGGCAAAAAGAAGGTGAAAAATAGGGAAAAGAAGGCAAAAAGGAGGCAAGAAGGAGGGAAAAAGGAGGCAAAAATGGGGCAAAAAAAGATAAAAAGGAGGCGAGAAGGAGGCGAAAAAGAGGTGAAGAGAAGGCAGAAAGGCAAAAAAGAGGCAAAGAGGAAGAAAAGAAGAGGTGAAAGGAGGGGAAAAGGAGGTGAAAAAGAGGCAAAAAAGAAGAAAAAAAGAGGCAAAAAAGAAATGAAAAGGAAGAAAAAAGGAGGGGAAAAGGAGGAAAAAAGGAGGAAAAAAAGAGGCAAAAAGGAGGCAAAAAGGAGGCAAAAAGCCAGATTTGGGTTGCACCCCCAGGACGATGCCCCGACCATTCCCCAATGGCCAAAAGTGCAGCTGGGTGGAAAAGGGGATTTCCCTCCATCCTTTGAGGGTTAAAGGTGCAGACAGAGCCAGCCCAATCCCTGTCCCTGCCCCTGTCCCTGTCCCTGTCCCCTCACCTCAGTGGCCAATTTCTTCATGTAGGGGTCGAGCTCATGCAGGAGGCTGTAGCCCTGCTGGAAGAAGGTGTACTGGGCGTGCATGAAGGACAACATCTGGGGAGAGAAACAGCAGCTGGGTCAGGGCAGGGGGAAAAACTCTCATTCATTATCCCCTACCCAAAAAAAATGGGTTGAACCCTTTATTTTTCACTTTTCCAAAGCACTTTATCCCTCTTCTCCTGGGGAAAGTGAAAAACTCCAATCCTTCCCCCCTCCCCACCCCCCCAAAAATTGGGTCTAATTTTTTATTTTTTATTTGCCCAAGTCCCTCTTCTCCTCCCTTCCAGTTTGCTGTCTCCTGGGGCAAAGCAAAAAATCCTAATTAATTATTCTCACAAAAAAAAAAAAAAAAGGGTTTAACCCTTTCTTTTTTTACTTTCTTACCGCATCCAGAATCTCGAATTTCTTCTTGGCCTGCAGCACGTTGATCTGTGGAGGGGGGGAAAAAAAAATCAAGATATCCCCCTCAGAACCAGCCTGGGAATCTCCCAAACTCACAGAAAAACCCCCAGAAATCAATCATAAATTATTCCTGATTAATTCCAGTAGAAAAATGTCTGAAAAAAATCCCATCCTGAGGCCAAACTTCACCCATCTGCAGGACATAATCCAAGGCTGCTCCTCCTGGGCCAGAATATTCCATAATTCTGTGAATTTTTAGGGATAAAAATCCCATCCTGAGGGCAAAACTCACCCACCTGCAGGACATAATTCAGGGTCAGGTGCCTGAAATATTTCCTGGTCATGGTCAAGGTACCCGTGGCCTCCTCAAGGATCAGAATATTCCATAATTCTGTGAATTTTTAGGGATAAAAATCCCATCCTGAGGGCAAAACTCACCCACCTGGAGCATATAATCCAGGGCTGCTCCTTCTGGACCAGAATATTCCATAAATCTGGGATTCTTAGGGACAAAAATCCATTCCTGAGGGCAAAATTCACCCACTTGGAGCACATAATCCAGGGCCACGTGNTTCTTTTTTTACTTTCTTACCGCATCCAGAATCTCGAATTTCTTCTTGGCCTGCAGCACGTTGATCTGTGGAGGGGGGGAAAAAAAAATCAAGATATCCCCCTCAGAACCAGCCTGGGAATCTCCCAAACTCACAGAAAAACCCCCAGAAATCAATCATAAATTATTCCTGATTAATTCCAGTAGAAAAATGTCTGAAAAAAATCCCATCCTGAGGCCAAACTTCACCCATCTGCAGGACATAATCCAAGGCTGCTCCTCCTGGGCCAGAATATTCCATAATTCTGTGATTTTTAGGGCCAAAAATCCATTTCTGAGGGCAAAACTCACCCACCTGCAGGACATAATTCAGGGTCAGGTGCCTGAAATATTTCCTGGTCATGGTCAAGGTACCCGTGGCCTCCTCAAGGATCAGAATATTCCATAATTCTGTGAATTTTTAGGGATAAAAATCCCATCCTGAGGGCAAAACTCACCCACCTGGAGCATATAATCCAGGGCTGCTCCTTCTGGACCAGAATATTCCATAAATCTGGGATTCTTAGGGACAAAAATCCATTCCTGAGGGCAAAATTCACCCACTTGGAGCACATAATCCAGGGCCACGTGCCTGAAGCATTTCCTGGTGATGGTCAAGATAACCGGGACCTACTCCCCCTCATGGAGGGGCTGCTCCTCAAGGGCCAGAATATTCCATAATTCTGAGATTTTTAGGGACAAAATCCATTCCTAATGACTCCTAAAGGGGCAGAGGGCAGAATTCCCCCACCTGGAGCACATAATCCAAGGCTTGAAGCATTTCCTGGTGATGGTTAAGATAACTGGGGCCTACTCCCCCTCATGGAGGAGCTGCTTCTCGAGGATCAGAATATTCCATAATTCTGTGATTTTTAGGGATAAAATCCCATTCCTGAGGGCAAACTTGACCCACCTGGAGCACATAATCCAAGGCTTGAAGCATTTCCTGGTGATGGGTAAGATAACTGGGGCCTACTCCCCCTCATGGAGGAGCTGCTTCTCGAGGATCAGAATATTCCATAATTCTGAGATTTTTAGGGGCAAAATCCATTCCTAATGACTCCTAAAGGGGCAGAGGGCAGAATTCCCCCACTTGCAGGACATAATCCAAGGCCTGAAGCATTTCCTGGTCATGGCCAAGGTGTCCTCGGCCTGCTCCCCCTCATGGAGGAACCACTCCTCATAGATGACAATATTCTATAATTCTGTGATTTTTAGGGATAAAATCCCATTCCTGAGGGCAAACTTGACCCACCTGGAGCACATAATCCAGGGCCAGGTGCCTGAAGCATTTCCTGGTGATGGTCAGGGTGCCTGTGGCCTCCTCCACCTCGTGGGGTTTGTGGCGCGGGGCCTGCGCGTTCTTCACCAGCGAGATCTCCATGTCCTCCCGCACCTTGTCGAACTGCTTCTTGGTCTCCTTGAACTTCCTCACGTCACTGGGCAGGAGAAATTGGGGAGAAAATGGGAGAAAACAGGGTTAGGAGGATGAGGGGAAAGTATGGGGAAGGTCTGTGGCCACACCAAGATCCTGCTCCGGGTGCCAACTGAACCCAGTGTGGTCCAACTGGAAAAACTCCCGATTAAATCCAGTCTTTCTTTAGAGAGTTGGTAGGGAAAGACATCTTTTATTTTATGATGATTTTTGGTTTTATTTTATTATTTTTTTGTTTTATTTTATGATTATTTGTTGGTTTATTTTATGATTATTTTTGGTTTTATTTCGTTATTTTTACACTCTGCCCTCAAAGCTGCTCTATGGAAATGCTTCTTGGTCTCCTTGAACTTCCTCATGTCACTGGGCAGGAGAAACTGGGGAGAAATGGGGAGAAATTGGGAGAAATTGGGGAGAAATGGGGGTAAATCAGGGTTAGGAGGATAAGGGGAAAGAGTGGGGAAAGGCTGTGGCCACACCAAGATCCTGCTCCGGGTGCCAGCTCAACCCAGCTGGAAAAACTCCAGATTAAATCAAATATTTCTTTAGAGAGTTGGTAGGGAAAGACATCTTTTATTTTATGATGATTTTTGGTTTTATTTTATTATTTTTTTGTTTTATTTTATGATTATTTGTTGGTTTATTTTATGATTATTTTTGGTTTTATTTCGTTATTTTTACACTCTGCCCTCAAAGCTGCTCTATGGAAATGCTTCTTGGTCTCCTTGAACTTCCTCATGTCACTGGGCAGGAGAAACTGGGGAGAAATGGGGAGAAATTGGGAGAAATTGGGGAGAAATGGGGGTAAATCAGGGTTAGGAGGATAAGGGGAAAGAGTGGGGAAAGGCTGTGGCCACACCAAGATCCTGCTCCGGGTGCCAGCTCAACCCAGCTGGAAAAACTCCAGATTAAATCAAATATTTCTTTAGAGAGTTGGTAGGGAAAGATATCTTTTAGGAATTTTTAAAAATTTACTTTATTGTTAATCTTGGTTTTATTTCATTACTATTATTATTGGGATCTGAATTTTGGGATGAGTTTGGTCTGGAGGATCAGCCCTGCAGGATCTGAACTCTGGGATTTGTGGCAGAGATGTGAACTTTGGGATCATCCCTGCAGATGGAATTTGGGATGGGTTTTTCCTGGAGCATCAGCCCTGCAGGGATCTGAACTTTGGGATGTTCATCCTGGAGAATCAGCCCTGCAGATGGATTTTGGGATGTGTTTGGCCTGGAAGATCAGCCCTGCAGGGAGGTTCTGGTTCTGCTCCCAGCACACCCAGGACATGGAATGGGAGCTCAGGGAGCTGCAAACCAATGGGAAAAGACAAATCTGGAATACTCACTCTTTGACAAAATTGTGCAGCTGCTGCCGGACCGACCTCTGCGCCTGGTCAAACAGGATCTGCAAGAGAGAGGAGGGGAAAAAATAGCAATTATTTTGAAGAAAGGAAAGGATATGAATAATTTTGAAAAAGGGAAAATATATCAATTATTTTGACAAGCCTCTGTGTGAGGGACTCAAATTCCCTCGTTTTGCAGTGCCAATCCCATCCCAAATTTCTCGTTTTTCAGAGCCAATCCCATCCTGAATTTCTCATTTTGCAGTGTCAATCCCATCCCAAATTTCTCGTTTTTCAAAGTCAATCCCATACCGAATTCCTCATTCCAAACTGTCAATCCCATCCCGAATTCCTCATTTTGCAGTCAATCCCATCCCGAATTCCCTCGTTTTTCACAGTCAATCCCATCCCGAATTTCTCGTTTTTCAGTGTCAATCCCATCCCGAATTCCTGGTTGTGCCGGAGGAGGGCACTGGAGCTGCATCCAGGGAAGGAGGGAAGAGCCAAAACCCCGCTGGGAACTCGGGTGAGTGCACGGAATAGAGGCTGACTTCTTAAAAACCTCTTAAATTTTACTCTTTTGCCAAATAAATCTTTCCAAGCCCCTTCCTTTACACATTTCTATTTCTATTTCTATTTCTATTTCTATT
>VZTZ01022389.1:42404-53735 GCA_013400955.1 Drymodes brunneopygia | reverse complement strand
GCTGAGAAGACGAAACGAGGCTCTGCCTACGGAGACAAGGTGGAGCGTACACGTAGACGGGGAGAATTTCCCGGTTGTCTCGGGTTACGCACAGAGCGAGTCTGGCCTGTTCACGGGGGATGGATGTAGTTTTGCGTCGCCAAAACAGCCTTGTGTCAGTCTAGTTAGTTGTATTGATAGCAGCTTTAAAAAAAAACCACACACACACACACACACACCAAAAACCACCAGACAGCTTTTTAAATCTGCTTTATATCAGCACAAGAAAAGAAAGAATTTATCATACAGTCTTTGCTTAAGTGGGCACAGCATTCGACGGTAAGACTACCGGCACATCCGCCTGTAGAAAAAGGGTTTTTTATCCACCTAGGGTGCACGTAGGTGAGCTGAGCGTGTTTCCTGCTCCTGTTGTTGCTCAGCGCCCCAGCTGCTGTGTGTTGTTGCAGGGCAGGGCAGGTACGAGCAGGTGTCTGAAACCACATACTGACAAAGGGAGGGTCAGGACCCATGGCCCCTCCCTGCTTTCTTCAGCAGGAGCTCATTACCTCTGGCTACCATTGGGAATATCGTGTAATCGTTTTGTGGAAAACCTCTAACGAGTTTAGCACATAACAAAGTTACTTCTCGTTGATAAAATAACTAAAATTTGCAGAATGTTGATGCTGCAAATAGTGTTGCTTTAATGTAGTTGCTTCTATTCAAAAGGAGGGAGGTTTGATTTGTATTAAGTCTTATATGTGTTAAATGCCATTTAACAACTAGCACACGCTACAATTCTACAGAAAAAAATACGTCCATTTTTCACATGCACTACATTTGTGTGAGTTTGTATAAAAACTTGCAGAATATTAGTGATATCAAGAATATATTCAAATGCTGAAAATGACAGGACACAACTGAAAAATGTAACTGCTAATCTGATCCTTTTTTTATTATTATTTTCTTTGCCCATATGGGGCATTTAAAGTTGCAACACAGGCTTTATTCCAATGCAAAAGGTCCCATCATTTCAGTCAGAACTTACTTAGAACCTATGACCAATATTTTATTACATGGTGAAATCAAGCAGGTAATAATTTCTAACCTAGGTTTTATAAAGATTGCAATTTGATATATCTAGCCTACTGTTAGGTGGATTAAGCAGGTTATAAAAAACAACATTCAGGTGGGCAGGACAATGGGGCCAGAAAGCCTTTGGGAATATGTGAGATACCCTCTTCATCTCCTGACATATGTCCAGTGGTGATATTATTTCTGGTGGGACCACTGTACTTCTGCTTTATTAACCTAAAATAACCCTTACATTTCTTATATTGGACCTGGAAGCATCTGGGTGTTTTCACCTTTCTTTATCTAAGGTAAAAGCTGAGTGTTCAGCCCTTCTGATGGGGGCTTAGCACCTTGCTGGACCCCCGCTCCTAGCACACAATGAGGGGGAGGCAATTCCTTGCTGCCAGTCCCTCCTGCACAAAGCAGGATACAGTCTAGTCTAATATTTGTTAATTCATAATAGTCTGCCTAAGTGCTGTTTAGTGAAAAATACAGTGTGGTTTTGTATGGATAAACTATCTCTGTCACCACTAATATTTGCTGTTGCAAACTGTTACTGTGCAGCTCTGGGAGGGTTTGTCCAGTTTGATGCTGATTTGTATGGTGAGTGACAGCTTTGGGCAAAATCCAAACCCTACATTAATATTAATTTAATCTGATGTAGGTTAATGGAGAGGAAACAACAATCAGCAGTTAACAACTGTACTAAGCTGTTCACTCTAGCCATAGGATTTTTATTTCAAAAATGTCTCAGAGGCACTTGACATCACATGTTGTTCAGAGAAAGGGAAAGAATTCTTTGCTGAGTTACGCTTATGTTAAGCAAAAAAATACAGAAAAGTTATGGGCTTGAAAGCGCTAGGAAAAAGATTAGTAAGACTCTTTAAAAGCTGTTTAATGTTTTTTGTAACAGAAAATGAAAGGCTGTCATTAGAAAAGATCTGAAAAAATATTCTGAATACTAATTTTAGTTTGAAATAAGCAGAAGCATGTAACAGCACAGTATTTTTTATGAAACTGTAACTAAAGGAAGTTAATAACTGTATAACCTGTTCACTTGATGCGTTTACTTACTTCTATTAATTAAATGTACTTTGTATTGTGTGCCCCATTTATTACATTCTGTGTCATATTTGCTGTGACTGCCGGGGAAGGGTTATGATAAAGTCAGAGGCAATGAAGATGGGTCCTCATCTAACAGGTGCTCCACTCCCTTTGTTCTTTGTATACACATATTCAAATCACATAAGGCAGGGGACAGGATAGGACCTGTTAACTCATTGCTGATTTCCCTAGCAAATAAACCAGCAGCTGCAGGTCTAAACCCTGGCTCAGTGCTGAGAAGGTGGCATTGGGACAGGATGCTTTCATGGAGCCCTTTAGCCAACTTCTTTTGGGACTTACAGTGCAAAATATATTTTCTGCTTGTAGGTAAGATACAGTATGAATTATATTTGATTGTCATTTTGGGAATGTGAATTGATTCTATAAGATACATCTTTATAAATTTGAAGATATTTCTGTTGTATTGTCAGATGTTTTATTTCAGGAAGATAGTCTAAAAGCTTTTTACCAGATAGTGGCTCCTGGTTTTCTAAGTGAAGCTAAAGTTCTAGCAGCTGAATAAAAATAAATGCTATACATAATCTCTATGTAAAACATGGACACTGATGAAATATATATCATTTGCATGTAAAACAGGGGGATTGATTAAATATATATTATTACATTTTATTGAGTAACATATGCATTGGGCATTCTTTTTAACAAGTAAGGCTGAGCAGGTTCTGAACCAAAGATTATACAGAAGCTGTTACACCCTTCTGTAAAAATGCACTGATACATTATTTTTCACATCTTTATGATTAATTAATTTATATGTAATATCTAAATGTAATTGGTATTGAAACTAAATTAAACTTTTCATCAACTGAAGAATATCTCCCCATTAATAGTGCATTTGTTTGGTGTCTGGTTGCAGTTTTCATAAGTGTTCATTTGTTATTCTTGCAATGGATAAAAAATAGATGTTCTATGTACTTTGACAGAAATTTCTTGTGGTCAAATGTTAGATAAGCTTATTTCTGCAAACTACTGTAATTACCTTTTTCTATATTTAATTGTTTTTGTAAATGTCAACAGAAGAAATACATAACATTACAAATGCAGTGCATCCTCTAATCATTCATGTATAGGAACAATTTTTCTTTTCTCTTCTTTGTGAACCTTACAGTTCTAGCTTATTATAGAGTCACCTAGTTTCCTTGATCTTGAGCTCAATACTTTTTCAAGACTTTTGTCTTCATAATGATTGATGTTTTATATTGGATCTCTTCTTTAAAAATGAAAAATGTTTGGTTGATAAAAAAGAGTGACTTTGTGCTTTATCTACTTTACCACTTTATTGGCTATTTTATTAAAATCCTACAAGAGCTATTGTCATGCAAGCAGAATGCTTTAGAGTACAGGTTTGTTCTCCAGGAAGTCTTACATCCTTACCTAGATATACACATTTTCTAGGAAGGGAAAAACTGCTCATACTTCATATCATGAGGAGAATCAGGTGCATTGGAGACATGACACAAAGGCCAGTGAAGACATTGACCTCAGCAAATAAAATTAAGTCCTGTAACAAAGCCCAGTGGAACATTTTCTTGGGCAAAAATCCCAACCCAGGGAAGAGTATACCCAAGTTTTCCATTATATAAATGGAGGTATAGAAATTGCAACTTTCCTGGACCATTACATCTGGGTTGTTTTGGGGTCTTTTTTCATAAATGCACATACTTATAAAAAGGCGAAAAAATATTTCACTGATCTAGTGACATTTTGCAACAAGTTCAGGAGAGCTGAAGGGCTAAATGGGCACTCTGGTGAAAAGCAGTTGAGAATCCAAACTCACTTTGACAAGGAGATGTGCATGTTAAATTCAGAGAATGCTAAAACCTCGCTAAGCAGGTTTCAGTTTATGCCATAAACTCAAAAGTTATGTCATAGTTTTTTTTTTAAACTAAAACTGCAGCCCTTGTTTTATGTCAACAACAATTCTGTTGTGCTTGCTAATACTGGTGATAGCAAAGTGAGATGGAAGCAAAGCACAGATCACTGAGCTCCAAACAGAGGTCGTTGTGCTACAGCCCTTACGATCATTATACAAAAATTAGGTTTTGGGATTCCATCATCTTGAAAAAAAGTGTATTATATTTGTGAAGCTGTAGGGATAGGCTTAAATTTTATGGAATTTGTGCCTGATAGATATGAATTTAGTTTGACATGGGCTTGATTTTGCTGTTAACAATAATTCAAGGATTAGTCATAACAGTCTCCAGTTTAAATTAAAAATCAAAATTAGTCTACTACAAGTGAATCATAGAATCTTTTAGGTCAGGGAAGACCCTTAAGAGCATCAAGTTCAGCCATAAACTTAACACTGCCATTTCCACCATTAAAGCATGTTCCTGAGCGCCACATCTATACATCTTTGAAGTACCCCCAGGGAGGGTGACTCTACCACTTCACTGGGTATCCCATTCCAATGCCTGACAATACTTTTGGTAAAGAGGATAACCCTCTCAATAAAGAATATTCCAGACTGCAGAAGACATGATCTCTGCGAAGACCAGAATTCTTCCATCACTACTCCTGTAAAACCCATGCCTTTGACAGAACACCATTATCTAATAACTTGCCCCAGTCTCAGCCTACCTTCTCCCTTGCCCTACCAGCCATGGAGAAGCTCCTGTGTGATGTTGGCACTCCACAAAATCACCCCAACAAAGCCAGACAGAGCAGTAAGAACTGGGGTTATCCAAAGCCACTTCTGAAGGGACTGAGGGGAAAATGGGGTTTCTGCCCTCTGGTCCGAGATAAAAGAATTTCCTTAATTGCAGATCAAAATGTCATTCCAAGGCATTACACAGAGCCAATTTTCCCTGTACATCAAGTGGAACAAAGTTAATTTGCAGTTTCTATTCCCACAGTTTTTAGCTGCAAAGAAAGTTAGTTTTCCAGCCCTGATTCTCTTTTCATTAGTCTGTTAAGCTGTTACCTTCCATACTGGCAGTCTTTTATCCTGATGCTCACAAGACCTGCTTAGGTTTTGCTAAGTTTTTGAGCAAACAGGTCTGTAAGAAATATTGTCTGTTTTCCATATTTTATGATTGCACTGCTTCTGTTACTGGCATGTTGTCCAACAGCACAATCACCTATTGACAGCTAAATAAACCCAAGAATTGAACAGCATCATGCATAAAGAATGAGTAAGTATATAGACAGATCTTTTAATTACAGACCTCTCTGTGTTTGAGAGGTGTTTTTGACTTTATTCCAGTTGATCTAAAAATTGAAATGGGTGGTTATATAATCGGTGGTCTATATGAAACAGATCTCCAGCATTAAATATTTCATGAAGGATTCTACTGAGGAGTTGCTCTCTTTCTCTCTTTTTCAGGTGGACAACAGCAGTTTAAATCTGATTTGTACTGTAACATGGTCAGGGAGCATATTAATGTCTGAGAAGTGTTAGAACAAACGACAAAATACTTAATCTCCTGTTAACCAGAGTCTAGCAAGCCTCAGAGTTGTGCAATGTTAGAAAATTGCAAGAACAATAGGCTACAAATACTGTTAAAAAAGTGTGGGGGAGCAGGCTTCAATTTGATGTACATAATCCATTTCAGGTTTTTCACCTAGAAAGTTGAGCATGTAAACATCTCTGTCCTATGTATCACCCACTTAAGCCATTTCACTTTTTTCCTACACTCTTCCTCTTTTTTTTACCCTGTTCTCCTCCTGTCTCAGCTGAACCCCAGTCAGTACTTTGCAAATCAAAGTCCGTGCAGCCTGAAGCCCTCTGCCTGCTTCCTATTTAGCCCCCATTAATGGGGACTTGTAAGACTTTATGTCAAAGGATTTCATGGTTTTTTGCATATTTCTCCATTAGTATTTTGCAGCATTTTCCTTTGGCTTTCCTGCCATGCCCTCAGAAATGCTGTGAGCTGTCTTTAGCTGAGTGTAATATTGCTCAGCTTTATGAAAAGAGAAGCCAGCCACAAAATTACTTTTTTGGGGTAGATTCTGTACAGCGTTGCTGGCTACTCATGAGCCATTACCCTCACACTCCATCTCTGCTCTGCTACTTTGAATGCCCTTACAGAGTACCTCTGACATTAATTACTGGCATTACTGCTGCATGTGTAACCATCACCCCCTTTTTGTGTCCCCACCCTCATCCCCAACAAGTTTTCTTTGCAATTACCTCGTGGCAAACAATGGTGCACTGAAATTTGATTGTTCTAACCCAAAAGTGTACAGATATCATATTGTGCTATTGAATGGGTATTTTTATTTTTTCTATCTGGTAACCTAGGAAATTAGACATAAATGAACCTTTAACAATTTCTGTCATAAAGAATAATGATATGAAAGTAGGAAATTTAAGAAAAATTTAACTCTGCATTATATTAATAAGCACAATCACATATTTTTTCATACATTGCTCCTTCTGCCCTTCTCTATCCACTCAGCTCTTTCCAGGTGGAAATGCATTCCATGTACATCAGCTGGGAAGTTACTTTTTCATTACAGGTATTGGGAAGCATGTTAAGAGTCACAGAATCTCAGGCTGAAGGAACCTCAAGGGTCATTAGGTCCAACCAAAAATGATCATTAGCAGGACAAGAATAGATGGTGCATGGTGAAAGCATTGCATGTTGTCCTGGGCAGTGCATTCCCAGTCTCCAGCGTGTTCTTATGTAGTAGCAGATGGATTACTGAAATCACAGATTTTGCATTCCTTACTTATAAGAGGTTGCTTTTTTCCTAGGTGTTTTTAGCACTTGCAGCATGCTTTTCAGTAATATTGAACACAAATCTGAACAATCAAACCTGCAACTGGAATAAATTGTAGTTGCATACAAAGCATACTAAAATGTCTTTATATGTATTTTGAAAAATCCTGTCCTTAATATTTCAAATCGATCATCCAAAATGAGTCTGTATTTTTGCTGTTAACTTTCCTCTGGGCTTAAATTCTTCATCTGTAAAGTCCTATCAGTTAAAATGCTGTTGTGAGATCAGTTCATTAATGTCAATTCCTTACATCATTTCTGTTCTCGTGGGTGCCTTGGAAAAGTTAATGTGAAAATCAATCACTTAGTCCCAAGACTAAAGCTTTAATAGTGTTCTATAAAAATGTCTTAGCCAGCACAAGGAAAAATTATTTTAAAAAATATATGGTAAAGACAATGATTAACTGAGGAGTGGCCTTTTTGCACCATAACAGAGACAGAATTCTTGGAAAACAGAATTAATCATCTGGCTGAAAAATTCACTTTTGTGCGTATCAACAGCAAGGCTTAATTCTGCCAATTTCCTGAGACTGGAATACTTGACTTTTGCAAGCTTAGTGTTGTTTCTTGAAATCAGTCCTACAGGTACAGAGCAGTCAGCAGTAATAACAACTATATGTAGTTTTAGTCAGACATTCATGAAAGTGCTGCTTGTCAGAGTTCCAGTCAGTTTCTCAGTATAACTGGCAGAGTACCTAAGAGGCTCCTCTGTAGCTGAACCAACCCGGAAAACAATTCTAAAAACTGACTGTGCAATCCAAGACTGTTAGACAGTGTAAGACCTAGAAATACGGAATATTCTAAAGGGAAAATATTTTATACATTAAGGTAATTGTACATTATCTCATTTTTATCAAACTTTCAACACTAAAAGATCCTTCCTTTGGCTTTTTGTATTGTTTGAGGCTAGAGGTCTGTAGCTAGATCCAGCTTAATCAAGGTCAATGAGGTCTTGCCCCTTTCTTACATAAAATCTGAGTTATAACCATGCAAAAACAAGTCAGTTTTAGCCTTGAGAGTTTTTTCACTGTGAGAATTTCTCATTTGAGTTTTCCAGGATTTCCATTTGTGTTTTGGGTTTGTTTATTTGTTTGTTCTTTCATTTTTATGCAGGTATTTGTTCTGCCTTAAAATTGACAGTACCATCTCATACCATCCATGGTATTGAGGGGCAACCACTTCATCTTACTGTTGACTACAATTTCAATGCTACAGCATCTGAAATCCAGATAATTTGGCTTTTTGAGAGGTCTCAAAGTAATCCAAAATACTTGCTTGGCTCTGTAAATCAAATAGTAGTTCCAGACTTGGAATATCAGCACAAGTTTACCCTTATACCACCGAATGCATCTTTGAGGATCAATCCATTGCATCTCAGTGATGAGGGCAATTACATTGTAAAAGTCAATGTCCGTGGAAATGGGACCATAGCTGCAAGTCAAAAGATTCAAGTAGCTGTTGATGGTAAGTTAGTAAAAGATATTATCTTCATTTCGAAAATAAAATTACAGTAGTTTTGAAATCCTGGTTCTTAGTATCCAGTTAAAATAGTGTCTCATTTAATGCAACCATACATGAAAAGATGCTAACAATTAAGTTGTGTTGTTTTCTACTGCTGCTGGAGGGAATACTAAAATATGTAATCTTTAAGCAAAATTAATAAATTGACTGATGTTTCTATATCATAAGTAAAAAAATGAAGAGGTATAGAAACATTTAAGATTAAATTAGACTTATGAAAAATAAGATTTAATAAGTTTCTGCTATGCTATCATGAGGATGCATTGAATTTCAAATAGTGTTTTTCCCTGAACAACTTTACCTCCTGTAACAAAGAAGAGCAGTTGATTTTGCTGGTGACTGTAACCCTGTGTCTGTAAAAGAAACCCAGACCTGAATTCATAAAGTATTGAATAGTACTGAATTTCCCTCTTTAGACTCTGCTCTTTGTATTGGGGACTTTAAAAAAAAAAAAAGAAAGAAAGAAAGAAAAAAGTGGAAATGGGAAAGAATTATCTAAAAAGACGACAAGAGGCTTCTGTAATTTATGGATTATACAGAGGGAACCCTGTAACTGTTGGGCTTGGAAGGAATGAGATGAATGGCATCTTGAGGTGACAAAGTTGTAGCTACCATTTAACTCCCAAACCTATCCCAATTTGCAGACATCCTCATGACTAGATCACCTGTATTTCAGTGATGCCCAGTATGGGCAAAGCTGTGGGCAGTCATGCTGAGAGGTCACACACAGTGGGCAGTGTCCTGCTTTGTGCTCTTTTCATTTCTGTGGACTCAGTGATTTGTATATGAGGCAGGAGACCGTGGTACACATCTGGTTTTATTTATGTACCATAGCAATTCTTACAGTCACCAACTGAGAATATGGCCTTCTTTCTTTAACCTTTAACTACATTTAAGAGATAAAATTTGAAATATGCGTCATTTCCAGAAAGAATGATGATTGCTTTTTGAATCATCTTGACCATGAAAACTGTAATATAATGGCTTGTCACTTTAACAACGCTTCATATCTCTTTATTTTACAGTTCCAGTCACAAAGCCAACTGTGCATACTGAACCATCTTCAGGAGTAGTGGAGTATGTAGGGAATATTACCCTAAAATGTACTGTGGATAGAGGTACAAGGGTAGTTTACCAGTGGATGAAAAATGGGAAGTGTCTCCATGCTGGCCCTAATTATACCTTTTCATCAAACAATGCCACTCTTCTAATTGTTCCTGTTGTAAAAGAAGACATTGGAAATTACAGCTGTCTGGTATCTAACCCTGTCAGTGCAATGGAAAGTGAGATAATTGCACCAACCATATATTGTGAGTATATGAATTATTCATTATTATCTTTGTGTGAATGATTTTGCTGGAGGGAGTGCCTCCAAATATGAAAACAGGCAGAAAACAGTTGAGTCAACATTGTACGTGAACTTGCATTCAAAATGAGCTTGTTTGTAATAGCTCTAACTTAAAATGGGATAATAAAATTATTCAGTATTGTGTAGATCAGTCTCCGCTGCAGAACTCAAATAGAAACTTCACAATTTCCGCAGATGTCTTCTGATGTGACTCATAGGAAAAAAATCAGAAAAAAAAAATCAGATTGTTATACATGAAAATATTGTTCAAAATGGAGACACCAAGCAGTATCAAAAAGCTAAGCACAGGAGGTACCAGCAGGCTAAAGGACTGGTGTTAGTGGGTTTCCTCAAGATCATTTCAAGTCCAGTCCTTTTTAATTACTTCCATTAATGCCACCAGAAAGAAGATAGGGAGTATCTCAATGAAGTTCATTTATGACATTAAATAGGAGGACTGAATAACTTTGACCAAGTAATAGCGCTGGGATGAAATTTGCTAGGGAAAATATAAATGGGCATGCCCTTGCAGAGATTAAAAAATATGAACTTCTGCTGATGAGATTGATTGGAAAATAATCAAGTCAGTGAGCCTGGGTGATTGAGTTCATAGATACCACAAGATATCTATGAACAGACAGCTTGATTCAGGCATGAGAAAGACATATTTAATTCTAGGGGAGTGGGCAATGGATTTCCAGCAAGGAAACAAGGGGATTGCTAATGGTTCACAGAAGATAAGACCACATGTACCATACTCTGTATTCAGTACCTGCAGATCCCAGAATGCTGAAATTGAACTGGAAAGAAAAAAAGAAAGGAATGGAGAAAAGACACAGAGATCTCAGTCAGGCTTAGCAAAATTAGAGCTGAAAAAAGTGATTGCATTCCACATCAAATGGGAAACATGAGGGAGCAAGAAGAGTTGCATAAAGACCATTTTTTGCGGAAGAATAAACCATAAGGTAGCCAGGTATTTTGACTGGAAATGAAGGCACCTGAGAAACGAATTGAGTTGGAAGAAACAACAGATTGATTTAATCAGCATTCAACAATTACAGTATAAATTTTGGTCTGTGTCAGGCATTCCCAGTGCCTCCTCAATTTTCAAGTAGCACATGCTACACATATGTGACCCTGCTATGCTCTAATCCCATGTTGTCAGGGGTCTAATTTTCCTTCTCAGAGGAGAGCTGAAATTAGACAGGTCAGGACCTACTTTGCCACCAGTCCTATTCAGATATAGCCAGTTTACCCAGTGACCCAGTGTGGAAGGCACAGTGCAAGGACTGGAACTGGATTCCTGTCCAGCCAAGGCTGGTGCTCCTTCCTGCTTTTATCCAGGCTCTGTCAGCTGGCAGCTGGTAGGCAGCCCATGCTCAAGTTGTTATGATTGCACTACCAACATATTCAGAAACTACATCTCTTCTATCTCTAGCTCTCACATTTTCCTCCTCCTCCTTTCATCTCTTTTCATCTCCGATTACCTCTTCTGCTAGTTGTTTACATTTTTTGTTATAACTTGAAAGAATTGGATAAGGGGGTGACTTGCATCTAAAGTAG
>VZTZ01022389.1:17214-42373 GCA_013400955.1 Drymodes brunneopygia | reverse complement strand
GGGGGGGGGGCGGGTCTCTACACTGCACCAGGAGAAGAGAAAAAGACTGCCTAAAGTAGCAAAAATTTACAAGGACATTGTTAGATATGACCTGATATAAGCTTATTTGTAGCTTATAAAATTGACAGCAGTGCAGACTTGAAGATGAAGAAACAGTTGCAAAGAGTCCTAAAGAGGGCAGATATTAATTGAGCTTCCATCTCATTAGACAGAGGAATCATGAAAAACTGTTCTACAAGGAAATAACCAGCACTGAGGGAGATTTAACTTATCATTACTGTAATTTTTTTTTAAAAATCATATTCTTTCCGCCAGGTAGCACACTTTTATATGCCTGATTTGTAGAGTCACAATCTCAGCTCACTTATGTCCTTAAAGTGCTAAGAATGAGATTCAGTTTTTCTCCATATGTGTAAATATTATTGTATATGCATTTTCAGAATGTCCTTTGTAATTCATCAGAACTGAGGGTTTGCTTTGTGCATAATGTAAAATCTGAAAAAAGTATTAAGAGCAAACAACACAATGCTGAAAGACTGCAAATACATGTGGTAGGTACTCTCTATATCTAAGTCAGTGATAGGAATTGGGGTCTTACTTCCTGAGCTATATGAAGTTGGGATTGACTAATTTGGTTCCACCTCTGCCTGCAGAAGTAGTTTGTCTCCCAGCTCCCAGTTGCCAATAACAATCCAGAACAGGCCCTGGGATCTCTCTCTCTGCCATATGTCATTGCTGTGGGGGAGTTACTGGAGGTGATAAAGAAAAGGTCACTCACGGTAAATACCTGCCATCTGCTTGGAAACTGTAACAGTCTCGTAGTGATAGGAGCAATTGGAAATATTCCCACAGAGCAGTAAATTGTTACTCAGAAAGATTGATTTATTATTTTACACGTCATTTAGTTAACTGGTTTTACTGAGACAAGAGGCAGTTTTCTGTAGAGAACAATACCGGGAAGGGAAAATAGAGCTGAGGGATCCATGAAGGCTGTCATTGTGGGTTTTTACTGAGTATGAAAAGTGTTTTTTAATTCATGTCTTATTAATATTATCCTGCTTCTCCATTAGTTGTGATGATAATGCAGCCTGGAACATGGCTATTGCAGTCATGTGACTCAGAAACAAATTATTTCAAGACTGGAAGAAGCTGCTGTCCTGTGGGCTGCAGCAGACACTGTTTTACTGTGTTGATGGAGTTGAACTCAGCAGACTAAATGGGATTTTCTTCCTCAAGTCTTCCAAAAGATAGAATATACTTAGTATTAGAGAGGGAATGGTTAATTGCCTGCTTTTCAGAATCATCCCTGAAGCTGTGTATACCTGTAAGTTACCCCATGTTTAGGGACCTGGATGTACAATGCTCAGGAGAGGCAAAATACTGCTCCAGGCAAAGCAGAAGGGTTACCTGATCCTTGTATTGACTTCAGCAAGGAATGCCACTTCTCAGATTTTGCCAAGATTTGGCTATTTCTTAAGATAACTTTCTGGTTTTTTCAAACTTACTTCCCCAGCCAGTGTGTGTCAGTGTTTGCATAATGATTTCTTTCAATTTGCAGCTTTCATTAAAATCTAGTTATCTCTTTATGCTGCACTGTTATGATACTGATAAAAAAGCAGAACTCAGTTCTGATTCTTTTGGAGACTGTGGCAAACCACCCACTACAGTGAGGGGGCATGGAAACCAGTCAGCTATTCTTACCACTAATATCTGTTAACACATATCAAAGTCATATTACCAGTGAAAATAAAAGCTAATTCTCCTAAGAAGGGAGAATTGGATTGGAAAAACCACTGAATTGCTCTGAAAAGTAAAAAAAGTATGTTCCTGCCTATAAATAGTGCGTGAGGGGCTTTATTTCATTTATGGAAAGTGTCAAAGACCAATACATCCCTTCTCCTTTCAGATCTGAAAAAAATGAAAGTAAATGCCTATAAGAGGCGAACTCCTGTGAAAAGCTCACCTTTCCACAGAAACATGCAGCCCAAGTGAGGTCAGCCAAGCCAAAACAGTGGAGTGTAGGTCTGTACTTCACAGAAATGGACATTACAGGGTCAGCTGGCTCTTGGAGACAAAAAAGCAAATGACTCAGGAACTGCAGAGCCTGTGAGGAATCACCCCAGGATGTAGAACTTAAAGAAATGCCTTGAGTTTTCTGAGTGGCCACTGCAATGTAGGTGGGAGCAGCACTAATCCATGCTGAAGTGAATTTGTATTTCATTTCCAAAGTAAATAATATGCATGATGTTGACCATTCCCTAAAATGAGGCAGCAAAAAGCTTACCACTAGAAAACACATGTGGTTGTCTATAGTCTCTTGTCTAAGCCTTAACAAACAGAAGAAAACACAGAGGCACACACAAAATGGCCTGGTTTGTGCTGTATGCTGTTGACTTAGGTGTTCTTGAAGAATAAATGAGTCTCATAAAAAAAGACAGTCAATAGAGGTGTATATTGGAGGAAGTTCTAACATCATCCTGAATTTCCTGGTGGGAAATAGAGTGTGAAATATACCAGTGTGCAGCTTCATGTAGCAGGGACTTTCCCATTCAAACCCAGCTACATTATCTTAATTCTTCCAGACAACCACAGGAAGGTAGAAGTATTACTAGATTCCCATGTGTGTAATGGGTACAGTACTGTGCCCATTTTGTGCTACACCATTCTGGGTGAGGCAACTTCACTGATCTTCAGGGATCCTACTGAAAAGATATCCTGCATATTTTCTTCTTTGGCTCTGTCAGTATTAAGTTTGTGCATTTTTGATTATTCATGTAAGTCCTCAGGGAATTAACAACATTAAAATGATTTGTTTGTTTTGTTTTTCAACTAGAAAAAGTTATTTAATAAGGCACGCTTCGATTATTATATTCTCGACATTAATTTCTATACTAAATAACCATAAAAATAATTTTAACGTGTAAAGATATAAAAGCCCCAATGGTCTGAAATGTTCTAGTAAAAACAGCATGAGAAATATTCTTATAATATTTAAGTATATTGTTTCTCTTCTCATTTTCCTATGAAGGTTTCACTAAAAATACTCATCTGCTCAATTTTTTGAGTAACGAACGCATGACTATACAACAACATAGGCTTCTTCTAATTATATTCAGAAAAACAACTTTCAGCACAAGAACTTGCTCTTGAAAAAAGCATAATTGTTGAAATACTACAAGGCTACTAAAATGGGGGGAAGTTAAAGTTTATTCTAGCAGTCATTTATGGAAAACTTTTTCTGAATTTATCTAAGGCACACCTCACTCAATATTATATCTGTGAGTTAGTTCCCTAAATATTTACTATACTGTAAATTATTGCAGCAGTGAAGGTAACATTATAAGGCTAATTTGTTCACTTTTCAATTTGCAGGGAAATTACTTATGCCAGTAAGTTTGTCACTGAAGTAGAAATCACATATGCTCCTGAAGAAGACATGCTCCTTTACTTCATAGAAAGCCAGCTGATTTCAGTTTTCACTCTTTTTATCACACTGAGAAATACATAGACCCATGCTTTTTCCTTAAACAACAGTTAGACCAGTATTAAGTGGGTATAGCCTGAGCTAAGCCTAATACAGATACAGTTATTGAACTGAAAGCCTTTTAATTGAAATGAATGAATTCCAGTCATTCTAAAGGTTACTCTAACTTAAATATTCTAACTTTAGAGATATACTTCTGATTAAAGTTTAATTATATACTTTGATACTCATTTTCTCACTGTGTTTCCCTTTTTCCCAATGCAGATGGACCTTATGGACTTAGAGTCAAATCAGACAAAGGTCTGAATGTAGGGGCAGTGTTTACAGTTGATGTGGGGGAAGTTGTACTGTTTGACTGCTCAGCAGATTCAAATCCACCAAACACTTATTCATGGATTCAAAGGGATGACAACACCACTCAAGTAATCAAATATGGGCCCCACCTGGAAGTTGTATCTGATAAAGTGGCCCAGAAGACAATAGATTACATGTGCTGTGCTTTCAACAACATGACTGGAAAACGAGATGAAACTCACTTCACTGTTGTCGTTACATCTGTAGGTAAGAATGTAACTTCATTGCTGTAAATGTAACATGTGAGCGGAGTCAGCCCCAAAAAAAGGAAGTCATTCTTAGAATATGTATCAAAATTTACATCTTGCTAAGAATATAGTAAAGGGGCCTTTGGACAATCCGTGGGGTATAGGTTTTACTTGCAGTATGACACGGCTTGGAACACAACCCACAAAAACACTGAAGGTTTGTGGGATTTTATTCCAACGTTGATGTAAATGATTTCTCTATCATATTTATGAATCTCTGGATTGATTGCTGGGTTCTGAAGAACACATACCTTAATTTCTCATATACTATAACCTCAACTCTTGTATGATTGTGTTCAACAGCAACAAAGCAGTTTTTCAGAAATCTTCAAGAGCATAGAGCAAAGGCCAAGATATCGAGGAAGTCTGATATCTCTTCTCAGTAGAGATGGATACAAATATTTCCAGATAAGGAAGATATGCTATTATTTGCCTGTTAGAAAATTTAACAAAGCAATTTCCCTTGTGCTGAGCAAAGAGGTAACAAATTTTTTAGTCTGGTAAACAAGAAGAGATGTCCATGATTCAGGCTACTTACTGATTCATCATGAATCCAGGGCTTTCAGTATGCTGGAAGGAAGCTGGATTGCAATTTCATAGTAAGAATACTGCACTCAAAAACTAAATATTGTGCTTAGTTGGGAAAGAAAACGCAACCAGAACTATGTGTTGATAGAAATAAACATGAGATTTCTCCAGGAAGTTCATGTAAGCTATGATATTCAGCTGAGATTTCCTTTCAAAGGTCAAAAAGAAGGAAAGACTCCACAGCTTCATGTTTAGTTGCACTTAAAATAATAGATTTGCTAATTACAAATATTTTACTTAAATCTTATTAAAACATTTTAACTTGTGTATTTAAATATGTAAAAAGATAATTTTCCCCCTCTACAGCCATATTCTTTTTGATGAGTGTTTATTCAAAATAGCACTAAATTGAGATGTCAAGGCTACACTTTGCAGAGCAGCACTGACTGGTTCTAAGAGGTAGGAATTCACACACAGTTCATTCTCAGTGATGCTGCTCAGGCTAAATTCTGATTGCAACTGAATAAACATACTAAGCAAAGACTGTGAAAATTGTCAATATTCCTTTTCCTTATCTTCATAATCCTTGATACAGAGCCTGGACTATGGCATTCAAAATACCAGAAACCCTATTTTCAGTAGCAACAGGAACACTGATGTTTCAGGAGACCTTACACAACTTCCTTATGGAACTCACCTATATGGTACTATAGACAGCTGCCTAATTAATCCTAAAAATTATCAAGAAAACAATTATTTTAATAAGTTATAATTATATCAATAATTGCACTGTTGTTGCCCAGTTTTAGCCAAGATTTTAAAATAAGATGAAGTATCTCATGTACAACAGTCATTGCTCAGTTTTCAAGGTTAGTCAGCTTGTGTTCATGCATGCATTGTGTTCAATGCATGCAAACAGCATGTCTTTGTTTTCTGCACTGATATATCTATGGAGATGTGGTTTATTGAGCCTACATTTGAAATTACTCACTTTAAAGAACAATTTTCAGGACTCATCTGATTCCTCAGCACCTGGGCTTTGTCTTCCTAGGAGAGCAGTATGCTGAAGGACTATTTTAAAAATCAATGAAATTGCAGTGATTTATTTCCCCGTATCTTTAGGACACATCTGGCTAGAAATCCTCATATTTAATCTTCATGAAAAACACTGCTCATGTAGCCAGCACAATGCCAGTGAATTACATGGAGGTGTAAGTAGATGTAAGCAATTCTAGCTCTCTGCACAGGAGTTCATAAACTACTGGAAACACATCCAACTAAATAACATACATTTTAATTTTACTAATAAATCTGGCATTAGCAAATATGCAACATTGATTTACCTGGATGGATTGTGACATGTCCTTTAATTAGATGAATTCTGCACAATTCAGAGCAAAAGGAGGCAATTAGGAGTGCACAAGCAAATATGTCTGGCATTTCCTAACTTTTACATTCTTGTCTTTTCAAATTCACTACAAATGTTGCTTTTGTGCAGTATGTACTTTTCAGTATGTAATTATATGCAATTTGTGTTTGTGTTGTATCAGAAAATCCTGCTGGAAAAGTCCTGCTAATGCATATCTCAGCAAAAGGCCTGAGCAAAGGAAAGAAATCTTTTTAATAATTTAGATATGAATACAAACAAACATAACGTGGTGGAGTCACCATCCTTGGAGGTGTTTAAGGAAAAACAGGACATGGAACCATAGTGGTCTTTGGTCATAGGTTGGACTCAATGATCTTAGAGGTCTTTTCCAACCTAATTGCTTCTGTCATAATTTATTGGTTTCTGATGTTGTTTGATAAAAAAACAGACTGTCAGTGATCTGAAAATCATTAGAAAGTCTAATGGATCTTTTTTCCTCTCCTACTTTATAGCTCCTACTGCTGGGAGGATTTCTCTGCAGTCTAGCACAAGCTGCTCTCTCACCCTATTTTTTCATAGTTAATGTCTCTATGCCTCAAGTTATGTGATGCTGTCATTTTTGGATTACATTTAGTGACTTCCATTTAGCTCTAGGTGCTAATCTGTTCTGAAGTCTTTTCTGATACACATATCATTGCTTTTTCAGTTCAAGAGATCTGTGGAGAAAAATAAATATTGCCCATTCACAAGACCCAAATTTTGTATCTGTTTTGAATATATATGCAGGTTTACTAGCTTCAGAATAATTTTTAAAAATGCATTTTCCAGTTATTGTAACACATTGTAAAAAACAAGAAATTCATACAGTACTCATCTTCTTTGTCACAGGGTTGGAAAAGCTGGCCCAGAAAGGAAAATCTTTGTCTTCTCTTGCAGTAATAACAGGAATTTCATTATTTTTGATCCTAGCTATGGCCTTTTTATTCCTATGGAAAAGATATCAGCCACATAAAGGTATGTAGAAGTTAAGCACAGTCCAGCTCTTCTTTTGGACCACTGGAGAAAAAATAATAATTTTTTCTTTTTTTCTTCTTTTCAGTGATACAAGAGAAGCTACAGAGCAGGTACAAAAATAGTTCATTCTTAGGTCTAAAAGTACTTTCCATCCAGAGAATTACATTTTATCATATTAATTTTCTTTCCTTAGCTTATGATGTCAAACTGAGAAATATGTTTATGTTTTCTAGGGCCGAGGCTGATTACAGAAAGGCACAGGCATTTTCAGGTAATGGTAATGAAATAAGTGTGAGCATAAGGTCAAAATCCATTCGTGGAAAAGAAAAATGGCATGCCCACATACAGGAAAAAAAATAAAAGGAAAGGAAGAAAAGTGTGTTTTTATGTTGGGTTGCACACCTCTGTGATACCTTAATTAAGATAAGACCTAAATGAGAAGTCAGCATGGGTTTAGCTCTTGCCTGGAGCTCATAACAGGATGCACTGTTGCTTGAATTCTACCTGTTAATCCCAGTATTCTGGGATTGGAATACCTGTATTCCACTGTTGTCAACAGTTTGACTTAAATCAGTGTTATTCTGGGATAGCAGTAAGAGGTGATACACTGTGGGAAGATTACAATTGAAAATGTTCATGGCATGAATGGTTATCAAAATCATGAGTTAATGACATTGCAGTATACATATTTGACCTTCTACCATATTCTGTACTACCTTTCTCTGTGTCATCAGGACCCAGAGTGGCTTTTTTCACTGCCTCTTTTCCCTCCACAATTCTTCCCACATGATCCTAGGCAGGAGATGCTAGAGACCAGCCTTTGGAAGGATATCCCTTTTATTCCCATTCCTTTCTACCAAAGCATCAGAGCAGACCATAAACTGCTACATGCACAAGGATAGGGAAGTATACGAAGCTTAGGAAGGTAAGAAATTCACTTGAGCACAGAGGGTCCATCACCCTGGCAAGTCATATCGAATGATAGAATTTCAACATTGTTGTAAGTGCTGCAGCCCAAGAGACAACCAAGAGCCTCATATCTCCTGGACAGTGGGAGGGTAGAGAAAGAGACTAACTATACCTAAATACAAGCTGTATCTGAAGTTCAAAATAATAATTTGGCACCTATTGGTACCATGTTCCCTTTTATTATTCTTGGCATTGTAAAACATTCAGGTGATACTCCCTCACTACACCACAGATGTGCTGAGTTTATTAATTCGGCGTCTTTTCTATGGGAAGTGAAAGTAAATTAGTCATTTTAGCCTTCCAGAATAGAGAGTATGACTGTCTCTACCAAAATTGTTGCTGAGGTTAGCAAGAGGTTCCTCACTTTGTCCAAAGTGTGGGAAATCACCAAGTGCTGTGCACACCAGCTCTGCAGCTGTCCTGCCTTGCTCCACACCAGTTTAGGAGCTTCACAGGGAAGTGGTTTAAAGCAGATCACATAACAAGTATTCGGGTGGTTTAAAAATTAGGGCAAAATACCCTTCCAGTCATTATTTTCCCAGTTCATATTACATCTCTTTTGTTAATCTTTGTTCTAACTTTAGGGCATGAAAGTGCTTCAGATGATTTTGGGATATATGAGTTCATCACTTTTCCAGATCTTACCAGTGGTTCTAAGGTATGTGATTTTACATCATAAACAGACAGTTTCTCTTCTATTTCTCTAGATATACCAAATATCTGTACTAGAATCCTTCTGAGGGTTTGCTTCTGTTGCTTTTCATGGATATCAGTACGACACCACATTCATGGCTATTGTTTACCCAGTACTTTTTCTTTCCTGTGTTATTAGTTCAGTACTTTGTAATCAACATCATGCAGGAAGGAATAACCAAGCTCTGAAAACAGCAATCTCCATTTAACTACCCTATATTAAAAGAATATTAAAAGAGTATTAGTAGTGTTGGATAGTTGGGTAGCACTGAATCACTTGTGTCACACAGGCAAGCATACTATTGTGATGCCATTTTCTCCCTTGACCCTGGTATTTCTACTCATGCCCTGGCAGTGCAGAAAAGTCTCAGGGGGGTATTTAAAGTGTAGATGTAAGATAAGTCTCACCTGTATTTCACAAAAATTATTTTGTTGGCTTCACGTATTGTGGGGAAGGAGTGAAGCAAAGGAATTTTGCTAGCAGAAAAAAAATCCTGCAACATTTGCTGCTTCCTTGCATTGTGTCTTTGCTGACATTATTGTATAACATTTGGAGATCATTCTGATGTAGTGTAAAAGGACAAAAAAATAATCAGAAAAAGGGCCACAAGCTTTAGGGAGAATGGTAAAACTGTGAGGAAGAAGAAAGACTTTCTCATTGCTAGGGAAAATTGCCAGCAATGTGATCTTGTACCTTTGGAGAGCATCAATATGGTCAGGTAAGGGAGAGCTCTTAAAGCATGGTTACAGGGTCACATTGTCACACCTAATATGTTTTTATGATTAGTACTCATAATATATTATGTCAAAAAACAGTCATATATTAATTTATTATCTTCTCTGATACAGTCAGATGTTTGAAATATATATTTATAGGGCTAAAGTGCTACTGCAAATGTTAGTAGAGAGGACACACTTTCACAGCAGCTGAGATAAAAGACTTCTAGAAAACAGAGGAGCTGAACTGTATCTGTTACCATTTGTGCCAGTAAGAGGCTATTAAGTTTAGTGATCAGGCCCTAAATCATTACAGCCTTAAGCACACTGTGATAATATACTGAAGACGGTATATTTAGATTAAATAAATTCTTTACTGTGAGGATGGTGAGGCATTGGAACAATTTGCCTCACTTGCAGATGTCTCATCCCTAGAAGTGTTGAGAGTCAGACTGGTCTGTTCTGGTCTAGTAAAAGATGTCCCTGCCTATGGCAGAGGGGTTGGAATTGGATGATCTTTAAGATCTTCCAACCAAAACCTTCTATGATTCTATGTCCCTTAAGCTGATCATATCAAAAAATCACACTCTTGCAGGATCAGGGCCTTAGTAGGTCAGGAGGGAGAGAGCAGTGACAAGAACGACAAGATGGATGCACAAGCAATGAAATCTACTATAATTTCCAGTAAAATTTTGAGGAACAGGAGGACCTCCACTGGTTTATGCTCAGCTACTCAAATTTATAGCATTGCAGATAACGTCAGCATTTGGTCCACTGATTCATTTTAGTCAGCAGAGAAAGGGGAAAATAAAGAAGTGGAGATAATGAAGACCTGGGGGTTGGGTATAGGCAGAAAGACTGGTAGTTCCTTATGGATGTGGAGTCTAGGTAGATCTGTTGTCTTGACATAGGAGGAAATTAATATACTTAACATATTGAACAACCAATATTACTTGATTTATGGAAATTCCTTGCATTTCTCTCTCTTTGACAGGCCAGTGGGAGTTTTATGCTGAACCCATGCCCTGAATATTTACTGTTTTTTTCCTGTCTGTTCACCTGCTTTTCTCTTTATTAAATGTTTCTTTCTTGACTTGTGGTACATTAATATAAAGTATTTGCTGTATTAAATGCAAAAGCTGCATCCTAAATCTTTTAAGGGACTAAATGAATTTAAAACTATTACTTGCCTTACTATTAACATGGTGGGAACTTACCCAAAATTAAATATAAACTAGCAAAGATTATCTGTTCAATCCACAAGCAAAACTTTGATGAAAAGTTTAAAAAATTACAATTTACATTAACAGTTTAATTTCTGTTGAATCTTTTCATATTTGTACTTACAGTAGGAATACACTTTGCTGCTTTCAGATTTCAAGTCAATCTGTTCCTGGCTCTGACTTTGTCTCAGGCCAGGATATGCTAAGTACGGTTTATGAAGTTATTCAGCACATTCCTGAGCAGCTGCAACAAGACCACCAACAGTAAGTTACAGAGTGTGTTCACTCACATGGTAGCTCAAAGACTTTTGCATCCAGAACAATTTACATTTTGGTAGCTATTTTTTATTCCACTGAGAGGGTTATGGAAGGAAAGATATAAGCTACCTTAATTCCTCCACCATTTCCTATCAAATCCCCCACTTTTCCTCAGGACTCCAGTCTGTTGTTTCATTATGCCAGTTCTGTTAAAGCATGGAAAACAAAAGGTAAGATCGTCAAACACAACTTCAAATTAAAATCCCCACCTAATTTAATAGGGCACTGAAACATCAGCAGTTCCAAGTGAACAGGTTAAATATTCAATCAAAGCAGTTTAATTGGTAGCATGGCCTCCAGACCTCTCAGCCATGCACCAGGTAGAGTTAGGGTGGGGGTTTTTGGTCAGCTGAATAATAATCAGTGTTTGTTAAAACAGTCACTGAAATATTAACAGACTGGTACTTGAGTAAGCAGCGTCTCCATAGCAAAAGAATTCTTGTTCTGTGGTATCCTGGCTGGGAACTCCACAGAAACACTTCTGCTGATTTAAATACTAGGAAGGCCACAGCACATTGTATTTATGTCTCATAGACCTAGTTTTGTTCAAATCACCTACTGTATATCACTTCCTGGCATAAGAAGAGTGAATAAAGTTTTTGTAATTGTGGTATGGCTGCCATAAATCTCTTGCGAATATTGAAAGTCTTTCTTACAAATTAAGAACAGCACACAAGACTTTATTTGGTAGCAAGCCTATTATCTCTCATTTTCCATGATTTTTAATTTGTTCTTTTATAGTTGAAATGAAAAATATACACTCTTAACAATATGTTAATTAGTTGGCTGAGTAATCACAATGTTTATGTGACTGCATTAGCCTGCGGTACTTACACTACAAAAAATTTCGTGCAGGTTATATCTTCAACTGTGTGTCCAAGTTATGTATGTAAACATGCAGCCATGCTTGTGAAAACAAGCTGGACAATGAAAAAGCAACACTGAATTGCTAACGATGTTTTTGTTCTGCTTGGAATTTTTCACTTTGAACCCTAAGACTTTTAAAGCCAGATGTAAAAAATACCATTCATAAAGTACATATTTTCTTACTCTTCCTGTTACATGCCTTCCTTCTCAACTTTCTCACTGATACACGACCCCTCTGAAAAAAGGAATAAATGCAACAAAAAGGTAACTTGAACTTTGTGACAGTTCAGATTTCAACTTAAACTTTGCAAAACATATTCTGTAGTTGTAAAGGACTCATTTGCATAAACCAATTTTGCTTCTCTTTTCATATTTCTTATTTTGAAAAGCAAACGGGGGAAAATTTTCACTAATAGCAGAAAATCTGCTAAGCATGATACTGGGTAAACTACTCAGATGAGAAGGACCACATTCATGAATTTTCCAATTCCTGACCTGCTGAGAAGGAGAACTCTGAGCGATAAATAAATAAGGAAAACTAAATCAGTACTGGTGCTTACTGTAGGATGCTTCAATTTCAGTATAAGGGAGAAACAAAATACCACAGAACAGAGAATGAAGCTGGGAAAGTAATTGCAAACCCCTGTAGTGCAAAGTAATGACTGCTTATGGATGAATCCCATGGACAAATTTCTGCTCTGCCAGCTGTTAAAGAGCAATAAGGACGCAAAACCTTGCCAGGCATTTCAGCACAGGGTTGTACTGTGGACTTCACTGGCTCAGTCCAGGGTTATCACCACCCTTTAGCAGGTACATTATTTCTGCACATACGAGCAGCTTGAAATATCTGTACAGAAAGAGCAGCAATGCAGGATGCTATATTAGCCATTATGTTATTTATGGCTCAAACCTGTGTTGTCTTCTAAAAACTAGATATACTATGCAGACTAAAAATTCAGTCCAAAATCAGTCCCCAGGGATCTTACTCAGGCTGAAGAACTGTTTTGTGTTTAGACTGCTGGTTTGTTTATATGTTTGCAACTGTTCTTTTAAAGAAAAGAAAAACAGCATTGTGGACAATTGTTGTATATATCTATGTATATGTTCTTTCCTAGATGTACATGAAGATACAGGAAGAGGAAATCAAAGCATCCGAAAATACCAAAGTTACTTCTTTTTCTTTATAATATATTGAAAGGAAATACCAGGAACTCCAAGACTGGCAAAGGCTTATACCACCTTTTCTTAAAATAGCAATTTCTTTTCAGACTGACAATCCCTTTCCTTGGGGTGCTCCAAATGGCCCATTTCTTGATTCTTTTTTCTTTTTTTTTAAGTAATAATTCCATGAAAAATAAGGATATTTTGAATTCTTTTTTTTTTCCTTATCAGTGAATACAAAAGACAAAGAGATAGCTTTAAAAATGCACTGTAAAACCCACTACTTTTTTTAAAAGCAATTGGCAGAGGCACAAGAAGGAATCAGGACCAAGATTCCATCCATGCTTGTTTTATAAAAAAAATAGCAAAACATAGCAAAAATAGCATATGGGAGGTTTTTTTATTTGGGTTGACTTTCACAAGAGAAGACCTCCATATTGGCATGAAAAGTAATAAATGCAGTATGGCAGATTGCAAAATACATTTGGGGTTTAAAATAAAGCCATTCTTTTAACTCATTTAATGTGACATAACTTGCAAGCATAGAAACGTATCTGTCAGGGAGTTACAGTTTAAAAATGTAAATATGAATATTATTCAGAATAATGTGTTCTCATTAAATTCTGTTTCCTTTGCATTTGAACTGGTTTTCTATTTGCTGCTGCAGAGCCTGTTTCTCATTGACTAGGAGAACAAGTAATATTCAAATTATTTCCAAAAGCTGCAGAAAGTTGAGGCAATTTGTACATTAAAATAATTCTCCAGTGCAAATGAAACCAATCTTACTCTGTTCAAACAGTGTGCTACAAAGTCCCCTTGCAAATAGAGGAATACTCTTCCAGGAGCTTCTGTTAGCTGGCTAGTGAATCCTGCAGGAAAATTCACTATTATTTCCACAGGGTCAGCTATTAGTTGGTGTCAGTTCACTGCAATCAGGGAAAAGAGGAAATATGAACTAAATTAATCTACAAGAAAAAAAAAAAGATACTTCAGGAACAGTTAATTGTGCAGAAAATCATTACTGCAAGTAATGGGAAAGCATACAGTGTGTCCACCCTTTCAGAAAGGCTGTATGGTATTATTTAAAGCATTCTGTATTATGAAAAATTATTTGCACTTATTTAAAATACCTCCTTAATCCATATTTACTAAACATCCTTCCCGTCTCCGTCTTTTAAAGACAAGGAAAAATAAGATGGTTTTCAGTGAACATTCTGATCTTGTGAGGCTGGAAAAAAAAGGGAAAAAAACAACTGCACCATTGCATGTGAGGAAAATAGGATTTGGCATTTCACAGAGGCAGCAGGTGAAGCCCAAATATGCGATAAGTAGTGACATGATCTCAAAAAAAACGTACTCACCAGATTAGCTCTGTAAGAAATGGCCATCTGATATGAAAGTATCAGGCAGAGGCTCTAAGTAGAAACACTTGGGCAGAACTCTGAAAGATTGAGAAGCTTAGAGAGTTCGCCATAAATTCCTCCATTGTTCATTCAAAGCTGACTTCATGTGTGGTTCAAACTGGGACAGCTCTTTGGGATTTGCAAGATCTGATTTTCGCCCTCTTTTCTCCTCCTCTTCTTGCTGGAGTGATAATTTTAACTGCTCTGAAGGGAGCATGCTGATTTCTGAAGGACTTGAGACCATTCCATCTTACTTCATTGGATATCACTGCAGGCCACAGTGACAGGAAATGCAGATAAATTAAGAGGAAGTATTTTCTCCACTTCTGGACCCTCTGTATTTAAAACTGCCAGTCATTTACATTTTTCTAAGCTTTTGTGGGGAAAAAAGAAAAGGTCAATATCACTTCTATTCTACATTCTTTAAAACTTACTTAAACCCATGCCTAAGTGCATTTTAAAGGTCCCAAAACATTTTGTTTCAGAATCTGTGCTCATGTCTCAATAATAGACAAGCAAACTGTTTTGGATTAAGTCATTCATCAATAACGTGACATGACTTCAGCAGGCCAATACAAAAGTCCATCTTAACAGTCTTTTAAACTTCTGAAAAGTGCTTGTAAAAATACCTGTAAATTTAATAAAACAACTTTGTTTATACATCACAGAATGTCTAATAGTTCTGTGAGTCCATACATTTTCACTGGAAAGGACACCTATCATTTGGTTTTTACAAACACATTACATTTGGTTTGTAAACAAGAAACAAAAACCTGCCGGTTGCAAGTAAAATGTCCCCTGGAGGCCCTGTATGCAGGTGGTGGCTGCCACGTTCCTACTCTCCACTTGCAACAAAAATTTACAGAGAAAAACTCAATTGATAGGGAAATTTGTTTTACTATAGAAAGAAGAAAAACTGGCTTAAATAATTCTTCTAGCTATGGCAGCAGAACCAGCTCTGCAAATAGGAATATGTTATTGAAACAGAGAGAGAGCAAAGGCAATTCATCTTGTTTATAATATATTGGTCTCATCTGTTTTTGTTTCATTGTGTCTTGTGTATTACTGACTGTTAACCAAAAATACACTGGCATAAATTCCTATTCAAACTGTGCTCATTCTTTGCTTTTCTTCCAAAATTTGCATTGAGCTACTTTTGGTGGAGAAATCCATTTGGTGGAGGTACAAAAACAATAAACTATGAGAAAAAAACAATTCTGAAATGCCACAGAATCTTAATGGATGACAAAAAAAACCTTTGCATGTTGTACTTTTGCCCCTTTCTCAGAATATTCAAAAGAGATTAATAAGCTTTTATTTATTGATGTAAAATCTACTCCAAATTTTACCAAAAGCAATGGAGTGTGTGTCTATTGAACTAGATGATGTATATACTGGGCAGTTCAAATATGAGATGGGGATAAAGAGAAAGCAGTATGAAATAGGACAGGGAGGAATTCCAAAAGTCCTGTCTTGTTTTTTCCCCCATTCTTTTTGGTGGATGATTTTACCTGCTGATGAGGGTCAAGAATGGCTTTCTTTGATGAAGTGAGGCTGTAGACTTGAGATCAAAGGTAGGGAAGAAAAGCCATAACTCTGGAAGTCTAAAGTGTAGGAACAGCACCTTCAGGCAGTTGTACCATATCACAAGGTGTGTGTAGTACTTAGTCTTACTACATATCTTAAAAGCAATTCATAAGAATACTGAAGAATATCAGCTTTCATCACTGCTTCTATGGGAATGCTCCATCTCACACTTCAGTATGGCTTTGAAATATTAGCCTCTTCTTACAGGCCATCACACTACATTCCACAGTCATTTTAAGACTGCAGCGTGGTCAAGGAGACCATCAGTATCCTTGGCAGCATTAGGGGAAGAACTGCCAGCAGGTTGAGGGAGGTGACCCTTCCCCTCAGCACCGCTGAAGCCACACCTGGAGTGCTGAGTCCAGTCAGTGCTGGGCTCTCCAGTACAAGACATGGACACACCAGAGCAATCCAGCAAAGGTCCACAACAATGATGAGGATCATCTGACATGCAATGGTGAGTTGAGAGAGCTGGGACCTGAAGAAATGGCTCAGGGAGATCTTACCAATGTTCATAATATAAGAAAACCCTTTTATACTGTAAAGGTCACAGACTTCTGCCCAGAGAAGCTATGGAGTCTGCATCCTTGGAGATATTATAAACCCAACTGGGTGCAGTACCAGGCAATCTGCTGTACAAATCTGCAAACATTGTACTAAAATTTGCAATGGATGATGCCATATAGGGAGACAAGTTGGGATGCAAAGCATAGAATTACAAGAGTAGTTCTTTCATTCATGCACATGAGATGTCCCATTCAAAGCACTGCAGGCATTCAGGTGCACATTTCACTTACTGCTGCTTAACAAACACACACTAATATTTACTAATCATGGTAAAACTTTGCAAAGCAACTACATTTCTATGATGTCATCATCCACCTGCTTCTCTATTGATCAAATGCACCCAGAGTCAGTCCTGCTATACTTACTTATCTATAGTGACAGACAGTGGGAGGGTTACAAATACATGTTAGATGGGCTAGAATGCTGGCATTATCTTGTTTGCCCAGGAGTATCTTTTATTCTTCGTGGTCAGTGATTAAAATTCCAAGAAGCAAAGTCCTTATCTTGGGAACCAGGTAGTCATTCTCCCTACAGTGAGCTGGGGTTCTTTGTTTGTCTAAGTTTGCTTGCTTAAGCATGACTATTCAGTATCCAATATAAACCATACATATGTTTTAAAGAAAGTTAATACCATTTTACACTACAAAGATTAATTGGTATAACAGTTAGGAAACGCGATTTTCCTAAGACCCTACTTTGAGCAGGAGTTGGACCAGATGATCTCTAGAGGTGATTTCCAGCCTCAGTCACACTGTGATTCTGTGAGCTCAAGGAGGGAGATGATTAATAGGTAGATCTCAGAAAAAAAGGACACTTGCTGTTACAACACAATGAGTACATGTTAATGTAAAGGGGATGTATGCATTAAATATCTCCTTAAACATGCATGGCCAGCTAAGCAAGATATAATGGCAAAATACAAGCACAATACTGTTCATGTGCCTCCATGCTTTACCTGTAGAAAGCTGAGCCTTGAAAAGGAGACATCTCATTGTTTTATGGTCTCAAAACACCTTTTAAAATAGCTTTGTTTCTTTTTATCACTTTTTGCCTTACCTAGATAAAATACAATCAGATATTTTTTACGGACTTTCTTCAGTGTTAGCACGATTCCTTTGGAACTCTGTCACCAGTGTGGTCCTATCAATGCATTTATATCATTCATCTTTCTGGGAGCTAGAGGGCAACTACTTCCCACAGGACATGGCAGGAGCTTCTGGGAACTATGCTTGTGACAGTGAGAAGGAGAAAGGGAAAGGAGCTAATACTGGTAAACATTAACTTTCTGACAGATGTGCAAATTGATCATGTCCCATGTGACTTGTACATTTGAAGGGGGACTGTTTCCTCAATGCTGTGTCCTGCAAGAGGTTTCTTGATTAAAAGAAGCTACTTTCTAGGTAGATAAATACTTAAAAGAATACTTTTGCATCCAACCAAGTGTTTTTAAATGCCCTTGAACAGTCAGTCATGATGAATTTTTGAGTATATTCTGTACTCCCACGCAAAAAACTTTAGAATGCTGTTCATAAGCATCTCTTCAAAACTTCAGTGTGCAGTACCCAATCTTTATCACTGGCTGACAATATAAAAGTCCATGTCAGTTTGTACAGGAATGCTTTTCTCAACAAGTAGCTCTTCATAAAGACTCCTGAGTGTATGAAATGAGAACAGATCTTCCAGAGGAGCCCAGCTCTGTCACTGCCTTTTTGTGGAGACCACAAGGCTTTTGTAGAAAGAGACAGAACTATGGCAAAAGTTTCCAAACACTTCACAGACAGATGTAAAGGGATCCCATTGTAAGCAATGAAACTGATGCAGCCTTGCAGTGGGAAGTGACAGTTGTGCTGTGTCATTAAATAATGAGGAAAAAAAGCAAAGGATCATTTCTTGATTAGAATCTGTGGTAAATATAAAACAGACAAGGAGCAAAGAAGACAAATAAAGGATTAGACATCTAAGGAGTCCATTCAAGTATAAATCTGGATTATGGTTCAGTTAAACATGAAATGCAAATACCAGCATGCTGGAAATCCTGCTCCACCTAAAAAGATAACATGTATGGATCTCCTCAGGCTATGTGCTCTGTTCCAGGACAAAGTACAAACTGCTGGTCACAGAGGATCCCGTGACTCAGATACAATTAAATATACGACAATTAGGGCAGGACTTCTGAACTACAGTACCTCATTACAATAGCATATCCCAACCAAATGTAACATATGTTTTTATTTAGGAAAGTAATGTCCAATGTCAACACTGATATCTTCATCAAGCTACAACTTTCATATTGTAGGGCTAAAAAGTAGCTTCCATGTAACTTTTTTTCATCTTAATAGTAATGAAATAAGGATGTGCTCCAAAGTCAAGACAAATGCTTATCTGGGAGAAAATGAAAATTGTGTTGGGCATCTTTCATATGTTTTTCTTAGAGCTACATTTTCTTCTCTAACTTCAGCTTGCTAATTTTTTTGTATGCTGATTTAAGAATTCATATTAAATTCAAAACCTGGCTTTCAATCACTTTTCAAGTCCTTTAAGTCTGTCATTCTCAATCCCATCCAGAAGTTGTATCAAAAAGTACAGAAAATTCCAAGTGCATTCAAATATTCTGGACCTCTATTCTAAACAGCAGGCTGGGACACTGAAAAAACTAGATTCCATTAGAAACTCTTTTCAAGTGTATCTGAAAGATACAGCCAAATGTGGAAAGCCTTTGAGAAGCAAAATAAATGAGGAAAAGAAGTTTAGAATAGGACTAAAAAATACTTTATCTTCCAGACAGCTTCAGCACTGGGATGAGCACCCTGTCCCCCATCAACCTCTGCGACTCAGAGAAGCCCAAGGAAATCCAGCAAATTTGAGAAAGGTATCAGTAAAAGTGATAGACTGGGATAGACTGGATATTCCTAGGGAAAGAATCTACAAAGGACATCTCCTAGCTGTTCAGCACCAGAGGATATTCTCTTAGAGGCAGAGATGAAACTTATGCAAAGAATGTGCCTATGAAAATGTAAGTAAGTACGTGGCAAGAGCATGTCTTTTCAGAAGCTATTGTGATTAGAGACTGTGACAGTCTTGTCACCAGAACCTCTAAATCTCCAGCAATTCACTTCGAGATTTGAGCAAGAGTACAATATTTGAGTAACACATGTCAATCTTTTTATTGATATTTCTTTATATTGACTAGCTACACAATAGGAAAAACCCTCTTTTCATAAATTTTAGGAAGGTAGCCACATACACCATATGTATAATCTGGTAATGCCTGAACTGAAATCTCAGGTCTATCATTTAATCTCTGTGTGACATAAGGAAAGCAATTTTATGCCATTATTTCTATCTGTGAAATGAAACATATTCATATTTTCTCATACTACAGATGTACCAATAACTTAGTATTTGTATGTTAAAATTTAACACATTGCTGCTGCCTAGTCCTCCCCTCATCTCTGCCTGGTGCAATGAGTACTGTTTCTAGTACTCACACTTCACACTTGTATTTCAAACCAAAATTGTGTGGCCCGAATATTTCTACAGAATAAATGTACTTCTGTTTGTTTATAGGTTCTCGGGGCTTTTTCCTCACACAAATGTGTACAGGACTTAAATGATTCGCGGCTGAAATAACCTAATACATCCATGGGAGGCAGGAGGAATTCTACCAAAAATGAGTGCTGGGTTTCCAACAGGAGCAGCTCAAAGGCCCGGGATGTGGAGCTGCCAAGGATCGGGATGTGGAACTGCCAAGGATCGGGATGTGGAGCTGCCCGGGCCCGTGATGTGGAGCTGCCAAGGATTGGGATGTGGAACTGCCAGACGCGGCGGGCCCGAGCACAGGCCGCGGCCGGCAGGGGGCGCTGCTGCTCCGCGCCATGGCGAGGCCGATGCAGCGGGGAAGGGATAGCGGGTGCTGTGGTCATCACAGTCCTTACAAAGAAACACCAGTAAAAAGAGTAACGTGTTTACTCAGGTCTTACACTCTTGTAGAGATATGCTCCAGGTGTACGGCTGAAGGGGTACTGATGGCGAGACTGTCACAGACTCTAATCACAATGGCCTTTGCAAAGGAAAGAGGCTCTCGCCACATACTTTGGCCGCAGCAGCAAGAGACCCCCTGGCCCTGCGTGAGACAGATACGGAAAACGCCATCCCCACGGGGGAGTCCCGCAGCCGGGGGGGAAATCACTCCAGAAGCTGCACAAGGGCAACCGCGAGCAAAATCCGTCCTGGGCGGGACAGGGCGCTCCCCTTCCCGACTGCAGCGCGGTCAACCACGCGGGAGTGACTGGCGGTGGTACCGAGAGGGGGCTGGGCGTGGAGCTGTGCGAGGGTGTCACCTGTGCCGGGGCCGTGGCAGATGTCCCTCTCCACCGCTGCCACCGTTTGGGCAAATGCTGAACAGGAGGACCAGAGACCGAGAGGGCTGCGACAAATGACATGGACTTTGTCCAGCCACAAACACCCGTGTTGGGAAGGTTCACACGGGGCCCTATCCAGGTGTCAGTGTGGCAAGAGTTAATGCGTCCTGAGCGATGAGAGTGGCTGGGCTCAGCTGGAAGGGCTTACCCTGTCCAAAGAGAATGAGGATACCCAGCACACCTCAAGGAGTTTCTCACTGGAATGATTCCAGCTAGAAGCATCAACTGACCCTTCCGTGAAAGGAATGTTGGCTGTGACAAATCCATATTGCTTATTTGAGGAGGCTGCTGCAGAAAGGTTTTTCTGGTTTCCCTTTGCTTGTTGGAACCACAAATCACTTTATGTAACCTATCACAAGATGACTTTTGACTTCCCCTTTGTAGGCCCTTGCTTGTTCCTTGCTGTTGCTTAAGAGCTCGGAAAGAAAACTATTCTCTTTCCTGCACAGCAGCTGTGTTCCCTGAGAGCAGCTCAGGGCTCCACCACTTCTTGCTGAGCCAAACTGTAGCACCAGCTACAGTGCAGCTATGGTTGCTTTGGGAGAGGTCTGGTTTCGCAGCACATGAAGACTTCAGGGGAAAGTTGCAATAGCAGAGAATATTGTAACAGTTATGATTTAATGATTGTAATATGAAGTGAAGAAGAAGGGAAGAAAGGAGAACTGTTTTGTGCTAACTTCCCACTGTCTTTAATGATAACTCCTGTGTGTAAGTAAGGGAAATGAGAAAAGAACACAAACTGACTGGTTTAGTACAAGCAGACAAGATGGATCCAGGTTGTGCATATGATGAGATATGTGTGCTCCAATTACACAAAACCTAAGAAGAATTACAAAGCATACCTCAGACATGAGTTACCCCTCATGACAGACTGCCCAGTGGACTGCACAGAACAGAAACAAGAAAAAACAGCTGAGATCCCTCGTAAAACTCCTGTTGGCATCAATGTATAGATTTCAAAATAGTGATGATCAGTGATGATGATCATTTGTGATTTACAGGTTCATATACGGACTTACTCTCCCAAAAGGCCAAGTAGAGGGCAAAGATAGAGCAGGAATGAGAGTCTTGTTAAAACGAGGGTGTTTAAAAGTCCTGCCTAGTGAAGCTGTTTATAACTAGTCTTGCAAGTAGCGTTTTTATATTGTAACAACTGATCTTTATGGTTAAATTTCTTCATTCTGCAATTGTCATGAAAAGGCCAGTCACAAAAAAAAACAAAATCAGCATAATAGCAAAGAGAAATCATATTTTTTGAGAACAAGCTGAAATGTCAAAGACTTAGGGTCTACAGTGTGCTGAAAAGATACACCATTGCATGAACTTTCCCTCCCAGAGCCATCCATCTCTATTATCACAGCCTGGAGATGGTTCTGTGTCAACTTTGCATCTGCATCAGTAACTCATTCTGTTCAGCCATCTGTTCCACAGACATCAAACTGTTAAGAAGCCCCAGTACGGCACAGTCTAGTCCAGTAACACAGAAACAGAAAAGAAAAGATCTCATTACCATTTGAATTCACAGGCTCTCCTGTGATACACATACAATATTTTCTTATATTGACATGAACATGGTAATTTGGTGAGTAAATTCTCAGTTATAACAGAGATTAAAATCAAACACTTAATATGCAACAGCTTTATTCAGAGCAAAATAGTTATTGAGTTAAACTAGGATTTAAGGTTGTTGTTTCTCATTTTGCAGACTTTAACAGAGTTAAGAAAACATTCATGTTAACTAGGATGACTATTACATATTGCCGTTTTAACTTCCGGAGATTTTGCCACTAATTTATAGTCAAAATGAAATAGGCATTTAAAAGCTAAGGTCTCAGAAGAAAATTATGACAGTAAATTGTTGACAGTGCAATTTCAGATTTCTTGTTTTGTTTCTGTTTATTCAAGTCCATATATGATTGAAACTTAGGATTTTTTTATTTTGATTTGCCATACTGTCTTTCTAAATTAATATGTCCCAAGAGCTTGTAAAGTTATTTCTGCCTAATCCAGTGGCTTTTGATATTTTTTTCCTAGGTTTTTTAGCACTATAGAGCTAGGATAATTAAAGGCCAGGGAGCTGGATTCCATTCTGGCCTGTAAATCTTCAACAGAACTGGTGCTGGAGTTTCAATAACAAAATCATTATTGTGAATGATTACTGAGCCAGAGAAAACCATTGATTGACATTCAGATTCTTAACTGAATTTGCAGATGCTGCGAAGTGAGATTTGGTGGGAGGTCTGTGAGTCATTGAGACGGGATCTCAGTCTCACAGTTTTAGAGAGCTCTCCTTCAGAGATTCACTGCAGTCCAGCATTGCTTTTGGGCTTGGGGAGACAGGGACTGACGAATCATGCACAAGCAACGTGCTCAAGCCTTGTTCAAAGGAACATGAATGCTGTGTTTAAAACAGTAATCCCTTTCGCTAATTAACGTGTGATCTGATTGGTAAATTAGCCTCTATGAAGTTTTTGCTACCACAGCTCAAGTATTTTGAGAACCTAAGAGCTTCTATTTTTAAAAGGAACTCTCCCAGGAGAGAGGCAAAGATTCTGCTTATATATTGACCCCCTTTTACTCTTAAAAATTATGAAATGTAATCATCTGTTGTGACATGGGCTCCACTGAAGAGCTGGATATACAGCCTGACACAGCTTGGGACTGTGCAGCACACATGCCATTAGATATACTATACTCTAAGCCATGTTTTAGATTCTATTATGTTCTAAAGATTTAATACAACTTTTTTGTTTTTACACGACACTCTGATCTACTCATATATTTTTAGTGCACAGAGCCTGTCTTTGGAGCTGAAACTTGCTCAGCCTTGTGGTATATCTTTCGTTTCACCTCTATCTTTGTTTTATATAACTCTCCTTACACTGTCTCTGGGGAAGAAATATACCAGACTTGTGTCCCCCAACAGAGCTGTGGTCTCTAAGGAAACTCATGCATTAATTAAGGAATAGTATAATGGGTATGGTTTTGTTTTGTTAACCAGTGCCCCAAGGAGCATCGTTTCACTTATGTGAGTATTTTACCCCCTCCCCCACCTAGCAAATATCAGCATATTTCTGTTAACTGTTCTGTGGCTATGTTCAAAACAATACTTATGAGATAAAATTTTGTCTTTTGAAATAGTAAGCAAATTGGCACATGAATTTAATTTCTGTAGTAACTTGGCACTGTCTTCTCTGGTTACTGGTTGTTGGCCTCTCCCTCAAAATGTTCTAGTATTGAAGCCAACACCCATGGCCACACACTGGGTGTGCTTGGCAGCTGCAGGGCCCAGATGCCAACCACTGGAATGCATTTTACGTACCAGTGTCTCTGCCTGTGGCTTGGTTTCTTGGCCAGTCTTTAGCAAAGTCTCTTCTCTGGACTCATCTGGCTCCAGCGCCTGCTGCTCTTGCAGCTGTGGAACTGAAGGAAAAGCAATTTACAGAAGATCTGTCTCACCATTCCAGGAACCACTTGCCTGCACCATCTCCCAGCAAGATACATACACTGAGTCCTTTTAGCATGTCAAAGATGTCCCACTTGCCTGTATTTATTGTGGAGGGCCAAGTGTATGGATTGATGTTGCTCAGCTGGCAACAGAAGAAACACGCGGGTCTCAGAGCAGCAGTGGATTCTCCAGGCCAGACCGACCAAAAGCCCTGCCCTTCTTTATTTACCTACTTTTATATGTTTCTAAGGACAGTCAAAGATTGGTGAAAGGGGTCAACACCCCTAAAGGTTTACAGGACAAAGACATGGTCAATCATCTTTCTCCACCCCAGGGAAAGGAATGAAAAACAATTCCACAAGTGCAAAACAATCCCGGCCAGTTAAGAAAAACAAGGACCATATTTACAGAACAAGCATGGGAAACTACAGCTACAGTGTTGCAACTTATGGGGACCTGTAAAACCAGGGCGACAGATTGATAGCGGTCTGAAAGGACAGGGCACCCTAGTAAACCTGATAGACACCACTGAAAGCCACCTTTTAATGTCTCACAATTTCTGTATCAAATGTCTATTTCAAGTTTCTTCTGGCTAAGGCCCCTGAAAAGTACAGTATTGGCTCAGCATCAAATATTTTGCATATATGACTTGCATCACTTTCTCCAGCAATTAGTGGTGATCTAAGCATGGATTTGTCTCTACTGGTCAACAGGGAGGAAGGAAGGAATTTCGGAAGGAAGGAAGGAAGGAATTCTGGAAGGAAGGAAGGAATTCTGGAAGGAAGGAA